>CM021109.1:220161442-220505132 GCA_007115665.2 Sequoiadendron giganteum | reverse complement strand
CTTTATGTTAAACAAAGTGAACAAGTACAAAATAACAATATTGCACGGCAAGGTGGGCACAGTAATTTGTTATCACAACAAAAGTTCCAGTACAAATGAGCAAAGATGCTCTTATTTATAGAAGCTCAGAGGAGTAGGGAACCCTAAAATCTCCTCGAGTTAACATGAGTCTTGTAAGCATGCAAGATTTATTCTTAAGTCTACATGTATGCAACTTAACAGTTAACTGGAAAAACTACCTCAGTTAACTGATTCTAAACTAAACTAATTGGACTGTGCAACACACAAGTTCTTATTGATATGAGAGTTAACTGACAACTAATATCAGTTAACTGAAACTGAAAACTAAATGAGAACTCCAACTGTACATAGATGATTCCAAAATAGACATGCAATGATATGTAGGACAGCAAGTTAACTTGGAAAGAGGCATCAAGTTAACTGTTGTGTTTAATGTCTATCCTGAAAAGGTGGGACGTCCTGATCTCTAGTTCACTGGTTATGATCTCGAGCAATTAACCCCTCCACGAGGTTGTTGATAGCATCACCATCTGGAGCATTGATACTCCTCTGAAGTACTCGATGTCTTCGCAGCATCTCTTCACTATCTATGATCTGACTTTGAAATTCTCTTCTATTCTTAGCCGCCTCATCAAATAATGCTGACATGACTGTAAGTTGATCCAACTTACAGCCAACTGTATCACCACTGAAGATACCGTGAACGAGTGTCTAAATCTCTGACTGTACTTCAGTGAGCTTGATGTATACACCATCCTCACACTAATACTAGAAAGGGACTTGTGACATGAAAGTTCTTACGAACTTGACAGCACTTGCCACCTTTTCTCTTCTCTCAGTCAATTCTGCAAAAATTGTTTCATGTACCTTTACCTTGAAGATTAATTGTTCTCTCCAAGTAAAGATTGCTTCCTTATCCTCTTCTTCAATGACTGAGTCAATTGCTATCCTCAGGTGAGAGATCATGATCTCATTCTGTGGCTTGTCTACTGCCAAGTCTCGCTCTGACTCTTGAATCTGTAGACGAAGTTCGTGGGTGTTATACCTCAATTGGTACAACTCTGAAAGTATGAAGCGGCCCCTTGTGACGAACTCCTCTTCCCAATCCTTCAGGCGCTTCCCATATACAATCATCTGATTTAGCTGATTGTGTTCTGATGGCAACTCTAACATCTATGGGAGCAAGGTAGTGACATTCTTAGTGTTGTGCATAAGGTTGGAGATATACTGGTGAAGCTACTGGTTCTCAGCCTTGAGGGTTGCTTTATCTTCACCGTCCTTTATTACTCTCTCCCTTATGCTTTCGATTGCAAATCTGAAGAGATCCACCTCTGCTTGGCATGTGCTTTTGCCAAGGTTGACCTTTATTAAGGTGAAGCCATCAACTTCTACCTCATTCAAGATTTTATCCTCTAGTGGCGCAGCGGTCTCAATGATGATCTCCTTATCAGCATTCCTTTCAACATGAATTTGCTTCTTATCTTTTTATCCGGCGTGTCTTGATAGACATGATCAAAATCAGAAAAGTCTAGCTGATAGGATGCCTGCCTCCTCTTCTTACCCAGATGATTCTCAAGCCAAGATAGGTCTCAACTAATCTCACTGGAAGGATCGGTGCTCGTCCTAGGAAGTCCTAATGAATGTGAATGTGTAGAAGCACTCCTACGTGGTGGTGAGTCCAAATCAATGTGAACCGAAGATTGTTGTGGCGTTGGTGATGGCATGGGAGGTTTTGTCTCTACTTCTGGCATGTGAGGTTATGTCTCTGCTTCTGGCATGTGAGGTTCTGTCTCAATTGCATTCGTAGTTATCTCCATATGATGCTCTTGTTGGTCCAAATCAGCAACTAGTGCTTTTCCCTTTATATTTCCTGACATCCTGCTTCCTTTAGGAGGATTACTCCATGTCTTTTGTCTAGGCTTTGATTTTGATGCGGAAGGCAGTGAAGTGACCACCGGTGGCGGCTTTGTGTTTCGCATGGCTGCCTTCTTCATTCTTTTTCTATCCAAGTAAAGCATGTTATTTCTAGCAACTTTGCTTTTCTTTCCTTTACGGATGTGTATTCTTTGGCGTACCAATCAACGGCTGGAAGAGGTTGTGTGTCAACTTGATCCGGAAAGAATTGAGGAAGTGTAACATCTCCATCATCATTGGATAACCCTCCCACATCCTCTGACATGAAATCAGCAATCTGTGAAAGGGTGAACCTACTTGTTGTGACCTTTTTCACACATCACCCCATCAAGATGGGGACCCCCTAAATTTTGCTCCATTCTGGTCTTTTGGCTTTGGTTCGCTCTCTCTCTGGTCTCTGGTCCTTCCGGGGATGTCCTGTCGTTTGACCCAGGTTAAAGTATTGTTTAAGTCTGTGTAATTAGGGTTTCCCGCCATCCAGGCTCTTAAGGGTCAAACCAAGTCACGAAATTGAAATCTAAGCTTGGTACAGCAGTCAGAAGACTTCCAGCAGAGTCCCCCTAAATTTTCACTGTATTCCGGCAACTTACTATTTTTAGTAAGTATTCAATTTGGGACTATTTTATTGAGATTTTGGAATTCTGTCAGTTCCACTGCATCCGGGTAACATCAAGCTGCCTACACGTAAATTTTGAGCCAGATCAGACGACTTGCTATTTTTGGCAGTTCAGGCTTCAAGAGCCATTTTCAGGGTTTCCACATGAGCTTTTCAGATGCATGTCTGGAGAATCCTTCTGGGTTTTCCAAAACCTTCGCAGTGATGTAACATGCAAACCAAGACGACCACTTTCAGAAGTCAGCCTTCGGAGGCTATTTTTAGGGTTCGCATGCAGTGTTTTTCAACGCATGTCGGGTTTTTCTTTATGGGTTTTTCGAGAGCTTTGCAACAATGTGACATGCAAGCGGAGAAGATCGAGTTTTGAGGACTTACTATTTTTAGCCAGTGCATGCATGCAGACCAGTTTTCTGGGTTTTTCTAGGTTTTTTGAGATCCCACGGGCAATATGACATGCAAAACCATCCGGCAGTGGATGAGTCACTTTTCAGGCAGTTTCTATTTTTAGCAGGTACACTCTGGCAGCCGCCCAACACTCCAGTTCAGCAAGCAGAACGACATGCAGAAGGAACGAGGACAAACAGAGACCGTTCGGGATACATGCAAGTCAAATTAGGGTTTCCACTTTTATAGGGGGTGAAGTCCAAAAATAGTCAAGACGGAGTACCCCACCCATGTCAGCACACTTCAAGGCACTTGATGGCAAAATTTGAGCGAATTCGGAGAACTTACTATTTTTAGTAAGTCAGGGCACGGCTATAAATAGCAGGTCTGCACCCGAGGTTGGCATCAGAACGACACTCACGTTATCAAGATTGGGCGGTGCAATTTTCAAGCAAAATGGAGCTACTGAAGTCAAAAAGTCAAAACTTACTATAAATAGCAGGTGGCTATAAATAGCAGGTCAGGGCAGAGGACTGGCAACACAGGTTCACAAGGTGAAGGAGATCATAGGATGAAATTTTCAGGCAAAACGGAGCTACTGAAGTCAGAAAGTCAAAACTTACTATAAATAGCAGGTGGCTTTAAATAGCAGGTCAGGGCAGAGGACTGGCAAAACAGGTTCACAAGGTGAAGAAGATCATATGATGAAATTTTCAGGCAAAACGGAGCCTTAGAGGTTGAAAATCAAGGGACTTGCTAAAAATAGCACAACTTGCTAAAAATAGAATGCAAAAGCAATAGCAAGCAGAGACATGAAAATTTTTCTAAGTATGGGAAAATGAAAGCAAGAGCTCTAAAATGCGCCCACCTTCAAGGTTGATAACTTTGAAATTTTCTAAGTATGAAACGGAAGTGGCACCCCTCAAATGCGCCCTCACCCTCAAGTTGAGAAGAGTTCAAAAGTTCTAAGGCACAAAATGAAACTAGGCATGTGGAGATGCGCCCTCAAGGCAAGTGAGAAGACTTTGAAAAAGTTCTAAGGCACAAAATAGAAGTTCACCCTGTGAAATGCGCCCTCAAGTCAAAGCTTGGCCTAGTAAATGCGCCCAAGGGGTCAAGAGGGTGGAAAAACGCCTAAGGCAAAATTGAAAGTTCAACACCTAAAATGCGTCCAAGTTGAAAGCTCATGTATGTAAATGCGCCCAAGGTTATAAAGATGTTTGAAAATATTCTAAGGCAAAAAAAAAAACAAAAGCTTCAAGGTCAAAATGCGCCTCACCTTGGAAGAATATTGAAAGTGTTGGAAAATATTCTAAGGCAAAAAAACAAAAGCTTCAAGGTCAAAATGCGCCCTCACCTTGGAAGAATATTGAAAGTGTTGGAAAATGTTCTAAGGCAAAAACGGGAGTAGCCATGGCAAAATGCGCCCTCAAGGTAAGTGGGAAGAGTTGAAATGCGCCCACCTAGTAGAAAAAGCGGCTAAGGCACAAAATGAAAGTGGCCTACCTCATATGCGCCCAAAGATATTGGAAGTAAAAAAAAAACGCCTAAGGCAAGATTGGAAATTGACATGCCCATTTGCGCCCACCTTGAGGAAGAGCCTTGAAAGGCATGAAAATGAAAGCTACCCCCTTGAAATGCACCCAGCTTGTGGTAGAGGAAGGTGATTCTTTTTTCAAGGCATAGATTGAAAGCTTGCAACTCAAAATGCGCCCTTGAAGAAGTTGAAGTGGAGTTTTTTTTTTAATTTTTCTAAGTGGCAAGATGAGAGTAGACATGTCTATTTGCGCCCTCAAGTAAAGGTGAAGCATGAAAATTTTCTAAGTGAAAAACGTCTAAGGCAAAGTGAAGGCTTAGCATATCAAGTGCGCCCAGCTTGTGGGTGATTTAAAAAATCCTCTAAGACATGGAAATTAAAAGGTACCAAGAAGAAATACGCCCAAGAAATGAGAGGGATTTAAATTTTAATTCCTAAGGCATGGAGATAGATATTTCACCAGAGAAGTATACGCCTAGGGGGGATGAAAGTTTAAATTCTCTACTAAGCGTATGAAGCGGAGAAATTCCTAGGGCGTGAGAATTTGAAAAAATTGAAAGAGTGGGTGAACATGAAAATTTTCCAGACATTTAAACAGGGTTGGCGACTTGATAAAATATTTTCTAAGTGAAAATCAAGTGAACCCATTTAAAATGCGCCCATGAGTTAACAGAGTTTGAAAATTAATTTCCTAAGGGAAATTTTAATATTTTCAGAGGAAATTCGTTTTGCCTAGATTATTTTCCTGACGGAAGTTAAATCTCAGAGGATGAATTATTTCGAGCATGCAAGTGATTTTAAATCACCCGGAGTTGAACATTTTAATGAGAGAATTAAAAATGTCTAAGGCAAATTTTATGAAATCGAGGATTTAAATGACAGACATTTTAAAAGTTGGAAATAAATTTACAACTCCCACAAAATTTTTCGAGTTGAATTTATTTAAACACTGCGAGATTTTAAAATGGAATTTTAAATCAAGTCAAGTGATTTTTTTCTCGCGAGTTGTTTAAATCGCCAAGAGTTAACTGGCAGACTAAGAGGAAGAATTCGAATTTTTACAAGGAAGGAATCATTATTAATGGCAACTGCCATAATGACCGGCCGACGACTAGCCCACTACTGCGCTTGAATTGGAAGATTCCGAACGAAGAGAGTGGAAAATTGATGAAGGTGCTAAAAATAGCCCCAGCACTACTTAGCAGGATTCTCCGAGAAGAGTTATTTAAACAATCTCTTCTCTCATTTCTCCTCACATTGTTTCGAAGTTGAAGTTGTTGAAGAAGTTCTTGAGAGATTGAAATATTTTCGAAGTGGTTGAGGAGAGAAATTCTTTGAGAGTTTTATTTTATTTCGGAGTGTTGAGTTGCTGAAAGTACGAAGTGCTGGAGAAATTTTCATTTGCCGAGACTCTTTCTTTCGAAAAGCTGAAAGGGTGTTGCTGCAATTTCGAAGTTGAAGGTTGAAGTTGTTTTCCGGAGTTGCTGGGGATTTATTTCGAAATTGTTGAGTATTGAAGTTGCACGAAAGTTGAAGCTTGTTGCAGATTTTACTTATTCGAGCTACTAGAAGTTGAAAGTTGCTGAGGTTGACGAAGTTGAGACAAAGGATTTAATTCATTTTGTGCTGAGAAAGTATCCACATTGCTGAAAGTTGGTAGTTGGCTGCGGTTTTCTTCGCCAGTCGAAAGTGCAGTCGTTGAAAGCTTCTTTATAAGCTTGAAGTTTTTTTTTTATACAGTACGAGGTTTGGAGTTAGTAATTTATGCTGAGAGTTTTTATTTTCAAAAAGCTAACTCCACGTTCGCAGCCGTCTCGGAGGTTACTTCATTTTATTTAAAAAATCTGCAGCCTAGCTTATTGCTATTCTATTTTATTTTACAGATGGCCGGAGCAAAGGATGTTGCAGGAACAAGCAGAGCCGCAGGTAGAGTTGCAAACACTGAAGCAGGCAAGGCTAGCTCATCCCGACAGGCAATGATTAAAAGGCTCGCTAAGCCATTTCTCCCAAAGTCAGCAATAGTTTCAAAGTTGGCAGGATTAAATGACACCAACCTTGGTTCATTTAATCTAAATGCACTCAAATCGAGGATGTTCGGGCTAGGGGCCATCAACCATCAGTCACGGCACATAATATAATGAAGAGTGGAATCTACGCAGCTGCTGGTTTTCCGCCTGCAATTCAGTGTCCGGAGCTAATTATGGAGTGCGCCAATCACTACAAGCCAGAACGTAGGACGATTGTCTCTCCGGATGGTAAACTGCTCGCCAACTTCACACCGGATGCCATCGGAGAGGCATTTGGGATTCCGACTGCCGAGGAGATGTTATACAGGACAAATAAGAGGGCAGATAAGATGTACTCTTCCTCTTTCGAAAGAGTCACTGCAGTCATCAATAGAGTTTGGATGCAGAAGCCGAGGCCACCCCGCACTAAGCTCCCAAAGCAGATAATTGCCGAGGACGTGAAACAAGAATACTGCGATTTGATAATGATGCTGAGCCGGGTGAATGGGAGTGCACAGGCTTACATTTTCGAGCCTTGGATGTTCTACTTCATCGAGATCATCTTGGAGGGAAAGGAGTGTGTCGATTGGGCTAGGATGATTAGCAACCACATCGATGAGCAATTCAGGAGCCTGAAGGTGACGAAGACCTTCTACATGAGCTCATATGTAATTTACATGTTGGCCAGAATGACTAAGTACAGAGGGATTTCGTACAAGGAGCCAATCGGCTGTGCCCCTGGTCAATTCAAAATCCATGAAGCCTGCACACAGCTACATTTAGCTAACATTGCCAACTATAAACGGGCAAATGATGCATTCACAATGCACGTTGCGAGGACACTTCAGCAGAGGACGCAGCAGAGAATATCTAAAGAAGCACAGACATTGATTGAGGAATATGGTATTGGCTCATCCAATTCCCGAAATTCACATATATTAGGCTGCAGGGGTTCACTTCGTATCCGTATTGGTTACCACGATACCCCACTGATCACATAGTAATGCTTGAGGTATCTAGGCAATTGATTGCCTACGATAAGATTCAGAAAAGGAAAAAGAAGGGTGGACTTGATTTCCCTATCACCATGGGAAATTCCATTGAGGTGTGTCCCTCTTTACAGGCAGCCCGAGAGGCGGAGGACGAGCTACAATCTTATCATTTGTCATATCACACAGGCAGGCAGGATTTCGATCCTTACAGGAACATCCGGATGATACAGAACGTTGAATACCGGCACAGAGCTCATCTGGAGGACTTCTGGGCAAATGCAGTGGATGAGGCCGAGATAAGAAGAAGGATGTTTTCCAGACTTCCTCTCAAGTTGATTAGAGAATGTGAGGTTATTCCAGTTCCCGACCAGGTGGAGGAGGATGTCAACGTCATGCAACCCGACTATGGTTCAGTTAGGGATACTCCTGTCCCACCACCCGATTGGTCCGAGCCAGAGATCATGGACTTGGACACGCTTTCTATCCCGGTGATGACTTTTACCAGGACTTGGGTCGACAGACATGTATGCAGACTCAAGAGCAAGTCGATCGCCCTTACTTATAGCTTGATGGGTGACCCAAGGCCGTTATCGGTAAAAAGGGGGAAACAAATTGCTCAGACATCGAGGGCACAAGTAGAAGTGCCAACCCAACCGATACCGCTGAGGATAGAACAAGCATCACCCGTGCACTCACAAACTCAATCTTCGAGTTTGAGAGTGGTTTCATTATTTGCCGATCAGAGGGCAGGATTGGAGGAAGAGCGGGGACTTGAGGAGGTAGATCAGCCCAACGCCCGGGAATCAGCTAGTGTCAGTCTATCCAGGGGCGGCCAACAGGAGGAGGAAGAGGAAACAATGGCCTACACCCATTTTCAGCAGATGTTGGACACGGCTTTGGAAGAAGAAGACAACACAGAACAGGGGACCCAAGGGTCGGGAGATACCCAGCTTATAGAGGGGGATGAGCCTGAGCAAACCAGTGCAAGAAGAGAGGAAGTGCACGAGATGGAGGCAACAGAAGAACAGCCCCTTGTCATTTGTAATCCACAGCAGACAGTGCCTGATTGGCTTTCCGATAGAATGAGGAGAGAACCCGAGGATGATACGGATCCGACCATTGAGATGGAGGAGTTCCTCAGGAGGATCAGTGCGCCACCAGAGAAGAAAAGGGCCCGAAAGTTTTCAAAGATCTCGACCGACGAATCAGGCTCTCGCACGCTTCAGGTGGCTATTCCGAGGGAAGATTGTGATCGAACCGAGGAGAGGCCTGAAAATTATGTGATCACCACAGTAGAGTTGGGTCGTCCTACGGGAGCCCAAGTTATCGAGGAGTTCGATAACTCCTATCAGGCATTGAAGGATCAGTTGCTCCGCACGGAGGGGAAGTATAAGAAATTGAAGAAGGAGCACAAAACCTTGATAGGATATGTACAAAATCTAGCACATCCAGGTGAACCAGCAAACCCAGTGAGAACATCCATCGAGCTCCAAGGAGTCATTGTTGTCTTTGGGGAGGATTTGAAGAAATGGAAACGGAGGCAGACAAGTGGGTTAGCCGTGTTCATACTGAGACAGGGAAATTCATGGAGGACCTCGCCGATGCTTATCGACAGGCCTCAAGTATTTTGGCACGATGGATATAGTAGATCAGGCCTGGGGTGATACTCGCATCTATCAAACGAAGACTGTACTTCGTTTGGGGGCTTTGATGCATATACCTCTAGAAACCTTGGTGGATGGAGGTGTAATTCAGAGAGGTGATAGGTATGATTTCACCAGTTGGTACTCCTCGGTGGTCACAGGCCGTGGATTTCACGACGCAGCAAGGGCAGATTCAGCTAAAGTGAGGAAAGCAATGGGCAACATCTTGGGGGGAGTCCTCAATACATTAGAAGCCATATTTGCTAGAAAGTTGGTCCCAGAGGAGATAACTGCTGATGGCTTGAAAAGTAGACTGCCTCCATTCTTCTCAGCTGCGAGGTCACTTGTCCTGGATGACTTTGAGAATGTCTCCACGCTTCTCTAGTATAATTCAGCATACCCAGGACGCCTTAGTGACATGGAGGAAATCTTACACCAGATACGGACAGACGGTAGCAGTCTTGGAGTTCCAGCTCAACCATATTCCACCGATCTCTGCACAGGAGGTTGAAGCAGTATTGGCCCGGTTGATCGAGTTTGCTATCCGGGAGAAGGCCAGTGGGAACGCGCTGCTTGATGAGGATCTTCTTGATGATGGTAGTGGGCATTAATTGCTCATTATGATTCCTGCAGGGGAGTGGAGAATATTCTGTGCATTCATTGCCCACTCCTCTCTGTGGCGGTTTTTAGGGCAGAAACCCTAATCAGGGCATAGGTGGCTCGATCTGAGCCCTTCATTGTAATTTGATCTAAACCGTCCACTGAATTGGACTTATTATAAAAGGGGCATCCCCCCTCATTTGTAATATATTAGATTAGAGATTAGATCAAGAGTTGAATCAGAGCTAGAGAGTAGAAGGCATATAGCATTTAGCTTAGAAGTTAGCTTTAGATTGAGGAGGGAAGAAAACTTTCCTTTGAAAGTTTTGTAAAAGGTTGTTGTGAACACTTTTCATAATACAAAGAGTTTCATTGCTTGGTGATTTCTTCTTTGTTATGAGTAGCTAGCAAGGCCATTTCGTCTTTCCAATTCAAGGTAGATAGAGTAAAGTAGATTTTATTTCATGCAAGTAGTTGTTAATTGTGGAGTGTGGCGTTGTGATTTGAGCATATCTTCTTTCATCCATACCACTAGCGGGCTTACTGATGGTAAGTTCGCCTTGCGTGGTCAACTGGAGTATCAGCACTTAACTTCGATTGTGGTTCATATGTTTGTATGCGTCGTATTGACGGTATGAACATGTTGCGTCATAGTTGGAACACTTTTCTCATCCTTTGAAGATTGCACCAACTTTGTCGGAGTTGTTCGAAAGGAGACAAAGCAAAGTTTGGTTTGAAGATTGTTTAAGTCGATCCTCGTCCTCCACCCTTTAGGAGTAGATTGTAGAATTCCTATCCCTATCCCCTTTAAATTCTGCATTTTCGAGTCAGTCTAGATACCAGAACAATATTGCCAAATCATTCATGTCCTAATTGCTTCACAGAGTCGAACAACTACGTAAGTCCCCTTGAAATAACCAGCAAAACACATCAACCAACTGAGTCTATTCGCGATAAAAGGAACCTTGGAGTTG
This sequence comes from Sequoiadendron giganteum, assembly GCA_007115665.2. NCBI lineage: Eukaryota > Viridiplantae > Streptophyta > Pinopsida > Cupressales > Cupressaceae > Sequoiadendron > Sequoiadendron giganteum. Next base: position 220,494,445 of record CM021109.1, on the reverse strand, counting down.
AACGCATGAACTTTCACGCAATCTTAGCATGCAGAATACTTTGATCAAGAGGGAATAGAGTGACCGTTGGACACTTTATTCTGTGCTGGCATTGTCATAAAAAGCACGTCAACAATACCCATGTGCTTTTTCATTGTAATTTATTTTCTTGTAAGTTTTTCAAACTTTCACCAAGGACATGTGAATGGCTGCTCAAGGTCCTTGGGGAAATGCTTTTGGTCCATTGAGTCTAGCTCTACCCCTACATGCTCTTCCTGAAGGGTCACAAAGTAACTTTCCCAAGTTCTTTGGTGATGGACAACAACATCCTGACAAGCACGTTGCTGCTTTCTACATCGCTTGTGGAGTTCATGGTGTTGAACATGAAGATGTATCTATAAGGCTTTTTGTGGAGACTCTCCAAGGTGTTGTTGCAAATTGGTTTTATCATCTGGCGCCACGTACCATCACAAACTGGGCAACTCTCATATTAAAGTTTGAAGAAAGGTTCAAACTTCTTGAAGACGCTCATGCTTTGTTGGCTCAGCTCACCCAATTGAAGAAGGAATCTCACATGCCTATGTGCGAGTTCATTGCTCACTTCAACAAGTTGACATGAAGAATTCCAACTGCTACTCAACCTACAATTGAGAATTTGAAATGTTTCTTTGTAAATGCTCAAGTACCTAAGGTTGGTTTCCTATTGAGAAGAGCAAACCCAACTACTCTTGCAGTTGTGTAGACCTTGGCGACATAAATTGAAGATGATCTCATTCTTGCTGGGCAAATAAGAATTGAATCAAATGATCTGAAGAAAGCCCTTCTTTGGAGTTATTTTCTTCCATCACAAGGACAAATCCTATGGTGCAAAGGTTGGCAAATGAGCTATTTGTCCTCAAAAAGCAGCTAGCTCAAGGTGTGTTTTTTGTGCCTTGCAAGGACATACCAAGGAGGTTATTTTCAAATGTTGTTCATAATTTTGCTGTTGGGAATCAACACAAGTTATCTTCACCTTTGAAGAGGCTTGCTCTTGAGACACCATTAGTAAAAGCAATAGCGAAGCATCCTGACTCCAATTCGAATGATCTCACTATTCTCTTCCAGGAAAAGGAAGCAGACATAGCTGGGGGCTCCCAATTATGGTTTATGTAGTCTCAAAAAGCCATTGATGAAAAGCAAAAAGATGAAAGTCATTTTGCTGAAGTTCAAGTGAATGACAATCTTGTCTTGAGATTTGAAAAGATGGACATGCACAAAGGTCTCAGTCGAGTTGAAAATAATGCATCTGTGTTTCGAGGTCATGAACTTGAACACGTGTTGCATAAAAGAACTTCCCAAAGGCATGATGAGGACCTTCTTATTAATAATTCAGATTTTCCTAAGTCTGAAGATGGCGAACAACATACTGAAGTATGTAGTGTAGTCATATCTTCATCTGAATCACATGAAGGAGATCATTCCGATCAGCATGAGGTTGCCATGGTTGATAAATCAATTGTTCAAGTAGCAATTGGTAAGAAGCATTCAATTTTTGACCGATCGAGGGGATGTCCCATAAGATATCTTGCTTGGTTGGAGTCCAATGGGAAGACCGAGGTTCCACTTGCACCTAAGTGTGAAGATAAACTTGAGAATGCAGCTAAAGATGTATTTGTAGATGCGCAGGAGCAGTTTGAATTCAATGATTCATTTTGGAGTAGTAGTATATTTGATATATTTTCAGAGGTAGCTGAACTTGTTCATCTCTTTCAAGAAGCAATGCCTCAACTTCATTTACATGTAGCTGCTAATGATCATGGAAGGCATTGCAAGCTGTTGAAGAAAGGCAACTATTTTATTGAACCCGTGAACAGTTTCATTTGAGAAGGTTTCATTGATGGCTAGTTTTAATTAGGTAGGTTTTTACCTTTTCAATAAGTGCATTTGCATAAGTTTGCATCTTGTTTTTGTAGATTTTCTTTGTGTCTATCATGCTCAACTCTGTTGCCCAATTTTGGATAAAGGCACTTGGAGTCTGGAGTTCTTCTCCCTTCATTCGTTTCAAAGAACAATCAAAGGAAACTTCCCAGTTAGAGCCAACTGTTATCCTCGAATTTAGTGCACTCAATTTGTGGGATAACCCCTATGAAACTTGTCTATTTCATAGTCCATGTACTCTAAGCACACAAAATGAGGCAAGTTGCATTGGTCCTCGTGCATGGTTCCTCATCCTCAAAAAGTCATTCTGAGCATTAACCTTTGTTAGTATGTCAAAATTTGCATTTTAAACCAAGTTATGAAAATTCAGTTTTGGGAGTTAGAAAATTTTCTGCACATGCAAGAGCTCTACTTTTTAGCACTTTTGCATATTTCATGTAAGAGCTCTATTCTTCACCGCTTTTACATATTTCATGCAGGAGCTCTGATTTTGAGTGCTCTTGCATATTTCATGCCTTAGTCATTTTCTGGCATATGCAAGAGCACGGTTTTTTAGTGCTTTTACATATTACATGTAGGAGCGTTGATTTTTAACTCTCTTCCATTTTTCATGCCTTAGTCATTTTTTGGCACATGCAAGAGCGGGTTTTTTTAGTGCGCTTTTGCGTATTTTCCAACATGTAAAAGCGCTGAATTTTTACGCTTACATGTGATATGTCGGAGCACTGTTTTTTAGCGCTTGTGCTTCTCAAATCTCAAGTCACATGTAGAAGCTTTGTTTTTCACCGCTCTTACATATTACATGTAGAAGCTCTGTTTTTCACCGCTTTTACATATGACATGTAAAAGCTCTGTTTTTTAGCGCTCTTACACTCAAGTGTCCTTCCCACATGTAGAAGCGCTGATTTTCACCGCTTTTACATATGACATGTAAAAGCGCTATTTTTTACCGCTTTGACATGAAACTACCCAAGTCCTTCAAAATGTAAAAGCTTTATTTTTTACCACCCTTACATATGAGATGTAAAAGCTCTATTTTCATTGCTTTGACATATGACATGTTGAAGCGTTGTTTTTTAACGCTTTTAAACAAAATACAATTTCCTTCCAAAACATGCCAGAGCGCTGTTTTTTAGCGCTTTTACATCAAAAGCAAAACTTCTAAAATGTAAAAGTGTGTGATGTCCCCGAAATTGGAACACTAAATTATAAAGCATTGAAATACAAATGAATAAATAAAACGAATAACAAAATATATTTTAAAAATATATAAAGAAATATTAACAATTTAATATAATTATAATTATCATAAAATAATATTATAATTATCAAATATAACAATTTAAATATTATTATTATAATATTATAATGCTATAAATATTAAAACACACATAAAACTGATAAAAATAGATATATAAATTCAATTCATATATATATTAATATAAAATATGTAACATAAGATAATATATATATAGAGAGAGAACAATTAGTAATGCAGCGATCATGAGTATTGATGGGCATTGATTGAATATATTAAAAAGACAGTGTACAACGATCTTATAAAGGCACATTAAAACAGTAGTCATACTTAAAAGGCTACGATCAATATTCTTAAGCGTTAGGAAGGAATCAAAGTAAAAGAAATAAATATTATCTCATGTAGTCAATGCTCCCAAGACAAAACAAAGGTGAATCGATGGATGGAAAGGAAGAAAAAGAAAATAAATAAAATGAAGCATACACAAACAGATCGAGGTATTAGGAGATAGGAAAATGACATGGAAATCTGGTAATACAGCAGATTGGGGAAAAAATATATATATATTGGACTAAATATTATTGGTAAGAATATAGTTGGGGAAGTAAAATATATATATATATAACATATATATTTATGCAAAGTTGATTATTGGGAATAATTATATTTCTATGAAATATATATATATAAAATTATACAATAATGATGCTTGCAGCAATTAGTGAGCCTTATAAGTAATTATGATTCTTTTATGTAAATGAATAGATTGTATATATATCTATGATCAATCCAATATAAGGTTGAAGGAAGTGAGTACGAAATCATAAAACATGGAGAGATACAACAACTCAGGTGATATACTCACTTAGCAATAATATTTAGCATATTTTGAATATAAGAAAGTAATACTACTCATTTGATTATTGGTGCAATGTTTTCCTTTGATGTTATCAATATTATAATAGTTTTATGAACTAATGATGGTTCCTTTAGCATTATCATGACCATGAAAAAAACCGAAGGGTATGATATAGCGGCATTTAGTTTCCATCATTGTTAATATTACATTGGATAGTATCATTGATCATAGACAAACTAAATATGATGAGAATTGGCATTGTTGTAGTAATATAGATCCATTTGCTTTTTTGCATTATGTTACATTTTCATGCATCCATATAATACTCTCAAACATGATACATGAATATAGATAATTCATTAGTAAATGCACAAGTGACTGTACAAAGATTGTTTGCTTCGTGACTGTTACCCTATTAGGATGGGGGGAAGCATTCACCAAGTGGATTGCCTAAAAACCCCACCTCCAAGCCCATAGGCCCAAGCAAGGGATTGGTCATGAAGGGTGGGGGTCCCAATTCAGCATTTTGTTACTTAGGGGGGTGGTAGGCCATTGGCCCTTGGTACTTAGGATTTCCCCCTCCTTTCCTAATAGGGCCATTGTCTTTCGAGGTACTGCCATGTGTGGAGAATGCAGGTACTAGGCCGTTGGGAAAGGAGGATTGGACAAGCAACCTCCCGTGCCCAACATGAAGGCTTCAGGGTGGATCCACCATGGCACTCCTCTTGCTTGTTAAATTGCATTTATGATTATGCTTATATTTTGGATATCTAGATATTAATGCTAACAAATATATGTGTCAAGAAATGTTGTTAATATGGTGAATGCAGATTTCAAACCAAGATTATTTCATAAAAAAAAGAACATTCATTTGGAAAGAAGAAACCCTAAACCTAATCTACAAGCAAATTCTAAGGCAAACCGGGTAAGGGACATTAAAAAGCACCGATTTTTAGCGCTTGTGCATCATATTTTCTAAACTCCTCCAAGGCATGTTTGAGTACTGTTTTTCAGCGCTTGTGCATGAAATGCAGATCCTCCAAGATGTAAGGGCACTGATTTTCAGCGCCCTTGCACAAAAAACAGTTTTTTCACTCAACGTTCAAAAATCATCTAAAAATGCATTTCAAGCTCCGTTTCGCCTGCTTCGCTCAATTTTTCTCACTCCACTACTCACATCCATTTGCTAGTTTGCTCACTTCCACTCCGTTCTTTGCCATCATCTCATTCAAGCTTCCCAAACCCTTGAAACTACTCAAATTTACATCCAATATGCAGTGTCTTGAAAATTTGAGTAATTACATTTGAAGTGCAATACCCCATGCTAAAACCTCAGTTTTTCCTACCTTCACATCAAAATTGTTAAAGCCTACTCTTCCATACATTTTGATCTCTAGTGCCCAAATTCTAAAGTAGTTTTGATCAAGTTCTTGCCTATCACCAAGGAAGAAGGCTTTGAAGTACAACCAAAAAGTTCTTCCCATGTTTCAGTTTTTCAAAGAAGAGTTCATCAATGGTTCAAAAAGAATTTGAAGACGAAGCTTTCTCAATAGCTTTAATGAACAAAATGATGGATTTCCAGCTTATTTTAGATTTGAAAGGCATCGAAAAGCGTTCAATCTCATCGGAGGAGTCAAACTCAAGAATCCTTGTCATCTCCAAAGTACACTCCAATGCTAGATAGTGATGAAGTGCATGTCATCATTAAGTTTTCATGAAGAAAGATGTTCAAGAAGGCTAATTTTTGCCTTAGATTAGATTTCCTAGTTTTAGCATTTTTCATTCTTTATGTAAATAAGTTGTGACATTTTACATGTCATTTTGCAAAATGTAATTACATGTAAAACAAATATGTTCTCCTACATTTATGGACAACATTTTTGAATAAGTCAACTAGTTAGTTAGGGTTTTTCCTAGATTAGCTCTTCTCTCCCATCTATAAGTAAGAGAGGATTCTATTGTAATTGTTATCTTTAATCTTTTGCAATGAAGTGCTGCCTTTTTGAGAAGCAAATACATGAAACTTTGTGTTCATCCTTGTGTATCTATTTTGATCAGTAAAGAAGAAAGTTGCATACCAGACTTTGTGTTGGAATCGATTATCTTTTGGATTTGATTGGGATTGGCAAGATTAGTGATTGAGATCTAAAAGGCTTTGAGTAAATCCGTATAAACTGTGTTAGACTCTTTTATTCAAATTTATGTTAATTGATTGAATGCTATTGGTGAACTCTCTACAAGACTTTGTGCTTGTATTTTTTCATGCTGTTCTTGGATCTATCATGGAGTATCCAGAAGACTTTGTGCTTCTAATACAACGCTGGTTATATATCTCAAATGATTCATTGGTGAAAGCTACGAAACGACTTTGTGCCTTTGTGAGTTTTCTCTTTTTATCATTTATCTTTATTATGCTGGTATTCTTGGTCTTTGCTTTGACAAGATAAGAATATCGGAATTACTGCTTTGTTTTAGTTTAAAGTTATATTGAATCAGGAACTTAAAATTGTGAAGCATTGTAAAACATATTCTCTGAAAAAAGAGAGAATTATGGATGTAACACACCCCCATCTCTTAATCATAGTGTACATTATTGTGAATACTTACTTAGTTTCAATAAGCAGTCAGAAGGGCGCCTCGCCTTTTTGAGAGGAGAGATTGCATCTTACACAGCTGTGGCTGAAATCAAGTTTTGTAATTTCTTAAAGGGATTACATAATTTTCACCCAACACTGTGCTCAAACATACTCCAATTGTGCTCATAACCAGATGAATTGCATGGTGGCTCAATATACGAATGACAACCTTTTGAAGGTTTGGTGTATCGGAACCAAACATATGCCACCATCTATCTGAGAAGAGAAAATGAAACAAAATTAATCACATTTCCAATTTTAATTTTCAATTTTCAAGTTCAACATTTAATAATAAATTATAATATAATAAGATGAAAATTATGCCCTTAAATATATTTTTACCTGGCTGTAATGTTGTCTTACTCTCTTTGCACGGATGTGCAAAGAGGTCTCCCCTTGTGCTTTAGTGAAGGCACCTATCTCGTGCATTATATGTGTAGTAACAACATAAAACATCTGCTCTATCGTTGAGTAGAACCCACAAAGAATCTCTTTATCTGCATGGAAATCATGGCTGAATGGGGAAGGCTGGATTTAGGAAACATGTGGCTGCATGGAGGGGCCTATGAAGTTGGTGGTGCCGTCTCCTATCAATGATCTCCTAGATGGGACAATACTTCTCCTCAACTCCACCATAGACGGATCTAATGGCCTCTTTGGCCCTATCCATGCCCTCATATATGTAGCCCATTGCGGGCTTCTCCCCGTCAACAACTCGTAGGAGAACTAGCAAGGGCTCGATAAACTGCAAAGTGCAAACATTAACTTAAGTGTGAAGGAAAATAAACAAATAATAGTAAAATATGAATAAAAATTAAACATAATGAAGAATTAAATTTTACCTTCACAATCTCTTCCGTTGGTGCGTAAAACCCTGACTCATCAAAAATGCAATTAGTCACATCAATCCGTACAGTGGTCATAGCGTAGGATGGGGAAGATCATTCCTGACCAACAAACATGTGCCTCAAAGATGCCTTTGATCGAATCAAGGATTGTAATGTGATAAAATTTGTGGCAAACCTAGTGATGCCATGACGAGCCAACTCCCTCAACCTCGTGTATTGCCTCATTAGGCTAAGGACCCATGTGTGATTGTATACAAATTTGCTAATGTTTTTTGCCACATCCACACCTGTTTTTATCCATGGGAGCTTGCCAAGATCCTCCAATATGAGGTGAAGTGTAACGACCCCATCCTTGGGTAATTAAAAAATTTCTAACATTTCACTTCAAACATATAAATGTAACAAGTAACAAAGACATTGCAATAAAATTCATCCTTTCTTTATTGATAAATGCATGCCAGTTACAATATATATTTCCATATGGATTCCATTTCCATTGCAATTATGAATCAGAGTACAAAAGTAAAACAATTACATACATAGCTCGTAAGCTTTTTGCACAAATAGTAGTAAGATGGTCCAGGATTCCTTCCTTACAAATCTTGGTGTATCTGTCGCCTGCTGGGGAGGAGAAACATCACTCAGGCGCTTTTCCACTAACCACGAACTGTTAATGCGGTCCCCCGCACATCTATCATTCAATAGATGGCCCTCCCTTCGAACGAAGAGATTGGTAAAGTAACCGGCTGCGACAACCCAACTGAGCATAGTGTTGTGTCCTATACATCTAGAACTTGCTATTTCACAATCCCGAACTAGCATGATGGATCACAATGAACTGACAGTGTAGTCTCAACTATCTCACATCTAAGTGGATGTCATACCTTCCACTACTTTGGCCAAAGTATTCTCATTCAGTACTTCAAATGAAGGTCATCTATCATATACACTATCCAGGGCCGATTTGATTTAAGACTATCTTACATTACGCATAGGTATCGTCCTTTACTTTTGGATAATCTTTAATTCCAGACTAACCTACAACATTTTTCTAAGATATTTACATAAGATAGGTATATCCTATTTCAGATTACCTATCTTGAGACATTCTACTTCAATAGCTACATAAGGGAGGTATATCCTGTTTCAGACAACCTACCTTCAAGCAAACTACTTAATCAGGAAATGTAATGCAGTTAACAAGGTCTTTATACCATTCCTCCTAATCAGGAAATCTTTATCCTAAGAGTACTTTTAGCTTATCTCAGTTATCCCTATAACTTAAGCTTTAGACTACCTTGGTACTGATTCCATCCTTGACCTAGTATTTAATAACTAGTTCCTTTCTCCTTTATATAAGGAGTTCAAGCAGTATTCAAGTAATACAATTCATAATATACTTCTATTAAAAAGAATTCAAACATTTCTCTTTCAAGCTATTCTTTTAACAAGCTTTCCTATGAAATCATGCTATTCCATTTTAACAAGCTTTTTCCTTTTCAACCAGTCTTTTCCATTTCAACAAACCCTTTCTAATGAAATTTAGCTATTCCAATTTACATGCTTTCACTATAAAACAAGCTATACCACTCAAACAAGCTTTTATAAAAACAAGTTGTTCCATTCCAACACTTCCCTTTTCTACTTCATACCACAATGCAAAGCAAGGCATAAACTAAGCAAGTAGATTCATTTATTTTAAATGACAGAAGTAAATAAAAGACATTTCTCATGCCTGTTTCCCTTGCTGCGAGTGAGTTCAATTAGTAGCTTCTGCTCTTCCTTCACAGTCCTTCTTAGTCTTTTCCAGATACTTTTCACAGCATGAGTAAAGTATGACTTTCAGGTAAATGCAATACAGCAATGATGGATTATGGCTCTCAGCAACAGCAATGATGGATTATGGCTCTCAACAATCACAACAAAGATAGTATATGGCTCTCACAATACAAGACAGCAAAGACAAGTTGCAGCTCTAATACAGCAATGGAAAATTGCAACTCTTTTCACAAAACAATATGGTAATGGACAAATTGCAGCTCTGATGGCAAATTGCAGCTCTCTCTCAGAAATTCGAAACTTACAAAGGTAGATATAAAAATTGTGTAAATGACAATGAGAGCAACCCATTATATAGGTTTCGAATTCTCATGCTTGCCACATTTTTGGCATGAGAATTCGACACCTTTCTCATTGACATTGTCAAAATATGTAGTGGCAATCATTTACCAAGACACTCAGCAAAATATGTGATGATTCGACCTCATTCTTTGAAGAATGTTTCCACTCCACATGGTGAAATTCGAGAGATAGCCACCTACAGGCGTGACTCTTCACAGGCGCTTTAGAAATGGCGGATTAATCTCCAAAGAAAATGTCAAGGTTAAAAAACGCAGCCATCTGGCTTAAACCCTCACGTTTTTTCTCGGAATGGAGTTTCAGACAATCACGACCAGGTCTTCCTCCTGCGTGTGAGCTTTCAGCCGCGCCATTTTTGTTCCTTTCACCATTTCGGCCTCTCACAGTTCACGTTTTTCAGTTTGAAGGTAATCGTGATTTTTAGCAAACAACTTTTTAACTTTGGTGTATTTCCTTCTTTCCACGGTGAATGAAATTCGCATTTCACTTGGCATTTATTTTAAATGCTTAACAAAGTATTTCGAAATTTATTTATTTCACACTCTTAAATTTCATACGGGATTTCCAAAAGACTATAGTTTTCCATTTTAAATTCTCAAGATATTTCCAACGTATTTTCCCAATAGACTATACTAGTCAATTTAAATTATTTCCAAGGCAATGTTAATTTAAAATAAAATGTTATTTATATATTTTGCATTATATTAAATATAACTTATTATAGTTTTATTTTACCTTATTTAAATATATGTATATATCTATATAATATTTAAATATTACTATAGATATATTTATATATTTTATAGGTAAAACTATAATAACGTTTATATTAAATATATTTATAACCACATTCAATATTTACACTTAAATATATTTATACATATTTGTATTTGATTATCCAATTACGTGTATTACAGGCCAGTCAGCGCACCCTTAATACACGTATTTGTACAAACATGTATATATACGTTTAACTGTAAATTCCAGGCATCAATATAACTTATCAGTTCACATTTCACATTTCACATTCACGGTTCACAGAACAGTAAGTCAGTCAATCAAGTAACACCACTCATAAAGCATAAAGAAGTAATCCAAAACTCCTAAGCCTAAGGATGACTTATCAAGACAACTCAACCTGACTTAGTTCCCAAAACCCTTAGTGAAGTGTGTGTATGCTCAACGGATGAACTTTACTAGTTACTCGACCAAGCCCCTCTCCCGAGTGATGTCTCCCCTCCGCCTGGAGGAATGGTTCCTGATCCTGCATCCATTGCCACAAAACCACGACAATTACTTGTTCACAACATTTGCAGTATATATATGAATCAATTATAAAACAAGATTCATTATCTTGATATTCACATATATGCAGTATTTACCATGAATTACATCAATTGAAATAACATCAAATGAAACAACGTCAAATGAGCTAACATACATATTGATAACAAGGTGCAAACATCTCCAGATTTCACATTACATTCATTTCTATCTTTTATATCACTAGTAAATAGTAACCTCATAATTCAGGATGTAACATGAAGGCAATGGGCGGCACATGGAGTCTAGAATATAGTAGGGTGCCTCTCCATCAATAATCTACCAGCAACATAATTTGTTGCATTATTGATCACCACCTGAACCACATTCTCCTCGCCCACCTCAGCTATCACCTCCTCTAGCCTCACATAGGTATGTGGCATTTTTGGCATGGGCAGAAGCATCAATGGACTTGATGAAGACGGTGTCACCTGAAAAAAGAAGCAAAACCAATTATTCAATAAATTAAAAAACATAAATCAGCCACTAAATCTAATTCAAATTTTAAATTAATCAATGCATTGAGTAAAGAACAATTACTTGCGGAGGAAACTAGAAAATTAAGTAGCGTCTTATTTCTCCTATTGGTCCAACCATCAGTCATAATGGTGCAACCCAAATTCCTCCACTGCAAGTGCTGCTCCTCTACTTGTGCTTTTACATCTGCCACTTTTTGACTCAAAAGTGGGCCCTTTAATTCATCTTCCGTAGGGGCTTTGAACTCCGCCCCACATATGGTTATGGCATCAACCATATTTTTCCAAAAGGGAGACCTAAAACATGTCATAAATAAATTAATAAGTTACTTAGATAAGTATTGTAAAATGAAAAGTTTTAACTTTAAATTTGAATTCGACAATGAGATACATCTAGATTCTAAAATTTAAATATAAATTTTAAAACAATTAAACAAAAAAGAATTACCTGGCCACATGGAAGGGAATAGTGCAATAGTACCAGAAGTCTACAATTGATTTCTTCACCGCATCATGTGCGTCCTTGTTCCAACCCATGCTCTCAAGCGGTGATTGGGAACCAAGAGTACTGCGTATTACAAAATATGAATCAACCCTAGATTTACGAACTCTAGGGCCAATGCTAACACTCCCACTACCACTAGTAGTAGCGGCAACACTAGGAGTACCCATAGTTGGTGTAGTAGTAGAAGCACTAGCACAAGCACTAGCACTAGGAAGGTATGGAGGCATGGAAGAAGCATCTCCAACACCACCAATGTTCGCCAACTCCTACCTTTGTCTCTTTTTCATTTCTTTTTGCAATTCAAATGTTTCTAATTGCACTTGCACCTCACGAACAAGCTTAGGAGGTGCATTAATGCAGCCCACTGCATCATGGACGGGTATTCATGCAATATGGTATTTCAATCTATTTATGCCTCCATGATATATTATTTTGCAATATTTACATTTTGCCTCTCCCCTTTCTTGCTCGGGAAAGATTTCAACATGTTTCCAAGTAGGGTCTTTTCTGCCTAGGGTTTTAGACATTGTGAAAATATGGTTTGAATTGCAAATGAATGTGGTTACAATAACAAGTAGGGTTTCTAAAATTAAATAAGTTGCAGGAAGGGTCTATAAAAAAATAAATGCAAACTCAAAAAAAACAATGATTTTACAAATTACAATGAATTTTTTGTTTAAAAAACACAAAAAACCAATTAAAATCAAACTTACCTCTTAGATTAGGCTTGAACTGCAATGCAAACTCCTCCTAATCGCTGGTAATGAGTTCTCAATGCACCTCCTTGCTAGTATGAAGCTTTCTAAATGCTATCTGAGCTTGGAATTGTCTTCAACTTCTTGCTGGTTGTCCTACAATGAACTCTTTTTTTTCTTCACAACTCTCTCTTCTCCTATTTTGCCAAGTAAATGAATGAGGTTGCTTTTAGGGTTGGGGAGATAATATAAGTAAAAAAAAACCAAATTAAAAGACTATTTTATGTTTTTTTTTGCTCGTTTAACTTGATTCTGCCGGCTGAGTCCTGCAGTTGGGACTCACCTGAACTCGGCGAGTTCAACAAGTCCACAGGACTCGGCGAGACCTACCAGGACTTAGCCGAGTTTGAGTCCGAGCCCCCAGGACTCGGCCAGGGTGACTCGACTTGCAACTTGCTGAGTCGTGGCGAGTCCCGTTTTTGTGGTTGGAACATGGACATCCCCTTGAAAGACTAATGGAATTGAAGACCAAGGAAAAAATGTAGAACACAAGATTGATCATATCAAATTGCTCCATCAATTCTCTTTGAACACATTGAATCATGGAGGTGGGACTACCTATAAGAATCAAGTTGTCTACATGAAGAACAAGTGTCAAAATACCCTCTCCATTCCTAAGGGTACGCTTTAGGATTAGAATGGCAGCTTGAAAATAGAAGCAATCAAGAAACTGTCCATATTCTCATACTAAGCCCTAGGACTTGTTTGAGACCATAAAGTGAATGTTGAATCCTACAAACAAGAGTCAAATCTTGCGTAAAAATTGAAGGCTGCTCCATATAGATCTCATAAATGTCACCATGCAAAAAGGAACTCTTCACATCCATCTCTTATACTGACCATCCCTATGATGCAGCTAATGAAAGTACAAGATGATTAGAGTCCATCTTGGCTTTAGGGGCAAATATCTTGGAATAATCAATGCCCTCAACTTGTGAAAAGCCACAAAAAATGCTTTGTACTTTTCAATGGACCCATTTTCTATATATTTGGTTTGGTAGACCCACTTATAATGAATCAACTTTCTTCCCTTAGGAAGAGGTACAAGGTCTCTTGTGTAATTCGTCATGAAAGAAGAATACTCTTTTTCTTTAACATTGTCCCACTTTGGAATGATTGCCACATTCAAAAACTTTTGAGGATCATCTGAAATAGCATGACTCAAAATATTGAGACTAATTGTCTATAAGAAAATATGGTGAGACTTGGTGGGATCACCAACCAAAGGTCCTACCTCCTCAACAGTAGTGTAGGTCCAATGGGGAAAAGACTATGCACTAGGAGGTGGTGGATTAAGAAAATCATCATCATCATCCACAAGAAGCAAAGGGTCCTGAAAAGATGGAGTAGGAAGTTAGGGAGAAGTAGGTGATGGTTTATCCATCTATGTGAAGTGCTCATCAAATTAGACATCTCGTTGAAACAAGACATTTTCTATTATATTCTGCATGAAACGAGAATAAATCCAAGATCTATTGTCAGTCGTAGATCAATGCAACTCCAATCGATAGATGATCAAAGATCCAAACGACAAAAAGGAGAGATTATCCTAAAAGAGAGAAAATAGAAACAACTGCAAGAGAATTTTGAGAATACTCACGTTACACTCACCGAACTAGCAGAGGTGAGAGTAGTGTGTGGTATATATAGAAAAATATGGACATATACATCTAGGAGGTACATTAACTCCAAGTACCCATAATAGGTGGGAGGTTTTATCTACTTGGTAAATGCCAAAACAAATGGCAACACCTACTTAGATAGAGACAAGCTAATGGTTATGAGAGATGGCATGTAAATCCAAAAGAGGGTGTGAGGCTCAACTACCCAAAGGTGGGTGAGAGTGACACATGTAGCTGATAGATTACACCATGTGGCCTCATATTAACCAAGTCTAATTAACCTAAGAAAGATTAATAATATGTGTAGGAAAAATAAATATCCCCTAACACAAGAAAAATTAAAAAACCTACACTAACACTTCCCCTTAAGTGTAGTTTAGGTGGGTGAAAAGATGGGTCTTAGCAGATGAAGCTTGATGAGGTACCCATGTACAAAGAGACCCCCCACTGTAGCGTCATAAATTGTACTTCCTTTTATGTGTTAGTACAATTTCACTCTTAGTTTGGACTTGTTGACGGGTGTTTTATGACCGCACCAACACATAATAAAGTTTTCTAACGGTTACTCTATCCTCTCTTGAACAAAGTATTCTGCATGCTAAGATTGCTAGAAAGATCACGCATTCAACTCCAAGGTTCCTTTATGCAGTGGATAGTCTCAGTTGGCTTGATGTGATTTGCTGGTATTTTCAAGGGGACTTACACAATTGTTCAATCGAAGAGAAGAATTTGCAAGACTTGAAGGATTTATCAATGATGTTCGAATTTCCTAAGCTAATCGGGATAATGCTGAATTGAAAGAGATATAGGGGTTAGAGATGCTACTATCTACTCTAAATGTGGGACATAGAGTTCAATTCTTGCAAACTTCAACAAAGCTCTGCTTTGCCTCACTTTGAACAACTTCCACAGAACCGGTGCAATCTTCAAAGGAGTAACGAGAGATATTCAGACCACGACTCAACATGCAGATACCATCACAATGACGCATACCAACATATAAACCGTAATTGAAGTTAAGTTCACAATGTTCCAGTTGACCACGCAAGACGAACCCATCGTTAGTGAGCCCGCTAGTGGTATGGATAAGCAAAGATTGCTCAAATTAAACACCACATTCCACAACTACCAACTACTTGCATGAATTGAAATCTACTCTACTGTAAGATCTACTTTAAGATTCTATGAGAATTAGAAGGATGGAGAAGCCTCGCTAGCTACCCACAATAAAAGATGCAACCACAAGCAATGATAACTCATTATTATGAGAGTGTTCGCAACAACTTCTTACAAAACATTCAATGGGAAAAACTTTCCTTCCTCTTCAATCGAAGCTATCAATCTATGTTAACTTCTATGCTATTCTCTCTATATTCTAACCTATATCTTATCTAATTTCTAATAGATTACAAATTAGGGGGGATGCCTCTTTTATAGTTGGCTCAGTCCAGCGGACGACTTAGATTAAATTACAATGAAGGGCTCAGATTGAGCCACTTAAGACCTAGTCAAGGTTCTACCCTAAAAACCGCCACAAAGAGGAGTGGGGTAATAAATGAACCAAAGATTCTCTAGTACTCTGCAGAGACCACTATGAGCAATTAATGCCCACTATCATCCAGAAGATTCTCGTCCAGAAACGTGTTCCCACTGTTCTTCTCCCTGACTGCAAATTCAATGAATCTGGCTAATAGAGATTTATGAAGAAATTTTAAGCAAAATTTCATATGGGTTGTCCAATTTTGAATTTTGAAGACAATAGTTGGCTTTGACTGGGGAATTGCCTTTGATCATGGAAATGAGTTAAGGTAGTAGAATCTAGAATCTCTAAGTGCCTTAGTATCCATTGGGTTACGGAGTCAAGCAACAAATAACATAAAATGACAAAAAGGATGACGCGATTGACACAAAGCAAACCTATGAAAACATGACACAAAATTTGTGCAAATGCACTTATTGAAAAGATTAAAAACTACCTAATTAAAACTAGCCAAAAATGGAAGCTTCTCAAATGAAACCGTTAATTGGTTCTGCAAAATAGCTGCCTTTCTGCAACAACTTACAGTACCGTGCATGGTCACAAGCAACTTTGTATAGATGAAGCACGAGCAATGGTACCAAAACTTGATGTAGTACTCTTTTAAAGAGATGAACAAATTCACTTTTCTCTTGAAATGAATCATGTGTACCGCTGCTCCATAATGGGCCGATGAATTCAAACTGCTCCTTCTGAACTGAAAATGCTTTCTTAGCTTCTTCAAGTATAGCCTCATGCTCAAGTTCAAGTGAAAATTCTGTCTTCCTTTTAGCTTCCAACCAAGAAAGACGTTTGATTGGACATCCTCTTGATCGTACAAAAACTGAATTCTTGTTATCAGCTACAACTTGAACAACTGGTTCGTCAACCATGACAACCTCATGCTGCTCCAAATGATCTCCTTCATGTGATTTAGATGAAAATATGGTTGTATTGCATTCCTCAGTATGTTGTTCACAAACTTTTGATTGAAGAGAATTATCAACAAGATTTGAGCAAAACTCTTCTATAGTATTCATGAAATGATCTTCATCAAGTTTTGGGGTAGGTCTCTTATGCACAATATGTCCAAATTCATAACCTTGAAACATGAAAACATTCATTTCAACTTGATTGGAACCTTCATGCATGTTCATCTTTTCATAGCTGAAAAAATGATTGTCTTCTTCAGAAAAATGACTTTCATTTTTCTGATCTTCATCAATGGTTTTCTGAGACTGCATAAACCAGATTTGGGAGTCGCCAACAATGTTTGCTTCATTTTCTCGGAAGAGAATAGCAAGATCACTTGAATTGGATTCAGGATCCTTCACTGTCGTGCTTGTTGATGATGCCTTAAGAACATGCTTCTTCGGTGGTGAAGATAACTTTCCCTTACCCTCAACAACAAAATTATGAGCAGCAAGTAGATATGGCCTTCTTGGAACATTCTCATGAGGAATGGAGAACGCATCTTGAGCTAGCTGCCTTTTAAGAGCAAGCAGCTCATTTGCCAACTTTTGCACCATGGGATTCGTCCTTGTGCTGGAGGAAAATGAATCCAAAGAAGAAGAACCACTTGGTTCTATCCTTATCTGCCTAGCAAGAATGAGGTCGTCTTCAATTTTTGCCGCCAAGGTCTGCACAACTTTGAGAGTAGCTGGAGCTGCTCTTCTCAAAAGAAAACCAACTTCTGGCCCTTGAGCGTTGACAAAGAAACACTTCAAATTTGCAGCTGTGGGTTGAGCAGCAGCCGGAATTTTTCGCATCAACTTGTTGAATTGTGCAATGAACTTGCACATAGGCACATAAAAGGCCTTTTTCAGCTGTGTGAGTTGGGCCAACAAAGCATGAGCATCTTCAAGAGGTTTGAAACTTTCTTCAAACTTAGCTATGAGAGTAGCCCAATCTGTGATGGTTTGTGGTTTGAGATGGTAAAACCAATCAACAACCTTGCCTTGGAGAGTCTCGATGAATAGCCTTATTGATACATCTTCATGTTCAACACCAAGCACACCACATGCAATGTAGAAAGTAGCAATGTGTTCGTCAGAGTGTTGTTCATCACCGAAGAACTTGGGAAAATTCTTTCGTGAGCCATCAGGTAGAGCATGTAGAGGAAGAGTTAGCTTCAAACGTGACAAACAACTCAAAGTCTGCAGTATCAAATCTGAAAAAAAAACCAATCTAAAACGCCAAACACAATAAGCAGCTCAAAGTCTGCAAAATTCAGCTTGAATCCCTCTTGTATAACACCACAAAACTCACAATCAATATGTAAAAAATGTCGTCACATAACACCTTGAATCAACACAAAGTTTGAAAGCAATTTGCCTCTTTTAATTGACTGTAATTTGATTTACATCTAAGCTCAAAGTCTTAGAGTGCACATACAAACTGGCAGAGTTCTGTTGCATTGCCAAAAGATGGATATTACAATAGACCCCCTCAAGTATTTATAGGAGAGAAGCCTTGAAAAAAAGGTGGGAGGATTCCAACAAACTTGAGAAATTCTCTCAACCACTAACTAATTGCAATTGACTTATTCAACATTACAAGTCCTTTTGTAATTTGACTTGTAATGTAATCACATGTAATTACTTTTTACAACTTTGCAAGTGATATGATTACTGGCAATTACATTTGTCCATTTTACATGTAATTTGTCAAAACTAAATTACAAAATACATTATTGAAACTATTTTAAGTGTCCAAAGACACGACTTGAACTACATCATCCTTGATTTGGGTTTTCATGCTGCTATTTGGAAAACATTTTTCCATCTCTATCTTGAAGGCATTCTATGCTCAATCATGTCACTTGTTCAACTCCTTGTGTGGCTTCGTCATGTTGTTGTTCTTTCTTTGTATCATTCACCAGCCTTGGAATTTGCTTGAAAAATAAGGCCCACGCCTTATATTATCGATTTGGTAGGTCATGTGTGCAAACAAGACTAATGAGAATGAAACAAAGGGGCTGCAAAAGTGGGGCCAAAGCTCAATTTCGGGTTTTGGAAGGTTGATTGCAAGTTTCAAGTGCAAGGTAGAAAAAATAAGAAGTCATTGCAAATTTCAATTTGCAACTTCAAACTTGCAATTTTAATGAAAAATCCCGACTTGCTATTTGGATGATAAATACCTGAAATTAGGTCAAAGCCCTATTTTGTAAAAATGGCAATGAGGATGAAACGAAGATGACTGTGAATGAGTGAGGTGAACTTGGTGAAGACAAATGGAAGTGGCGTTTTGCTGAGACGATGACCTTTGAGATGATGAAAAATGCATTTGCACTAAAGGGAAAGACGTTTTTGAAGAAATGACGATTCCTCCATGAGAATACATGTTTTTATTTCAAATACCTCTTTGAGACAATGATATTTCTAGACACAATAGATATGGTTTTCAGCTGCAAAAACGTTTTGGACAAAAACATGTTTTCAAGAGGGCCGCGGTTTTTGTAATGTCCCCTTCTAGTTGACATCAATTGTCAGAGGAGATTAGCCTATAATTTTGACCCTCGTAGGCTAATGAGGATGGTTAGAGGGTCTCTTGAGGTTTGTATCATCTCCAGTGTTCAGTGGCATTCAGTTTTGGCTTTCGTTTGGCGTTCACTCGGCTCCGTATGCATCACTTACTATTTATAGTAAGTTAGAGTTACATTGAGGGGGACCCTTACTATTTTTAGTAAGGTGTGTGGTCGTATGCAACTCCATCAGCTTAGCTCCCAGTTCAAATGACACTCAGAGATAATGAGTATTCATGGAGATATTAATGTTTATTTGGCTTAAATAAACATTAATTATTTAAAAAGATAATAATATTAAATTATAACTTAACTTAAAATTGAGGGTCAAGGCGTCATAAGAAGGGGCCATTTATTTAATTAATTTATGGGTGCTCAACCCAAGGTGGAGACTATGGAGAATTAAATGAAATATTATAATTTCATTTTATATGTTTAAATTGTTTTTTTTGGAGGAAATCGACCTCTCCTTGGAATTATATATTTCAGCCTTGTGAAATAAATGGGTCATTCGATTGAGCATTGGTTTTGATGAGTTTTGTCTGAGAGAGGAAGCCAAGGGTTTCTGAATCAGTTAGCCATTGGAGAACAATCACTCTTCAATGTTGTAGCCTTTTGAAGTAGTGAAATATCTACTGAATTTGGCATATAGGAGGACTTCATCTAGAAGTTCTATTTGTGCTTAAAGGTGAAGTTTTTATCTAGGGTTTGAAGATTATCGAAAGGACTATCAAGTGCAGACCCAAGATTCATCATTGGTAGCCATTAAAGAGCAGATTGCAAGTTTTCATCTGTTGCTACAGTACCCGCGTGAATAGTACTCGCGCTACAGTAGCACGTGAACAGTAAGCCGCTATAGTGATTCACTATTGGAAGGCATTGTGCTTGGGTTTTGATGTGGAGAAGTGCATCTTTGCAGCAGATCGATTCTTTACCAGCCACCTGATTGCTGCAATTAATTGCCAGAATTCATCTACAGCTGTAGCTATACATTCATTTCCAGAATTTTATAAAAATCAATATTCTTGGACTTCCGGAAAAATTGAAGAGTTTTGAGTCAGCTTGGGCTAGGTTCATTGCAGTTTTGCTGAGAGAAAACTCGTTTTTGCTGTTTGAAAAGAAGTTTTCAGAAATGACGTTTTGTTGACATGAAGAGAATGACCACAAACAAAAACGTGATTTCTAAAAACAACCAATGCAAGACATCTAATGGAAAGGCGTTTGAAACAAAATTGCAATTTGGTCATAACAAAACACGTTTTTGGTTGAAGAAGACTTTCAAATAAAAAAGAGGAAAATTTTGCCAAAGACAAGATGTGATTTTGGTAGTGAAAGGAAAAACCAAACAAAAGGAAACAAGACAATATAAAAACATACCTAAAGATGTGAAGCTGAAAACGAAAAATGGAGAGAAAACCCTAGATAACTTCCTCAATCAAGCTGAGAAGATGTGATTTTAGTTGAAGAATTTATGGAATCTCCACCAAAAAAGGTAGACAATCCAACTTGAACTCAAACTTCTCCTCAAAATGGGGTGAATTTCTCCAATCGGGTTTTTCCAACACAAAGACAAGTGAAAATAGCACAGAAAAGACCAAAATTGGGTTTTTAGACTCTTTCGGCAACTTGTCTTTTTACTCATGGGAAAAATAGGAACTTTTGGCTCACTTAGCAATTTTATTTTTGACAAAGAGTGAAAAATAGGAACTTTTTGACAATTTAGCAATTTTATTTTGTCACTTGAGCCAAATAGGAACTTTTTGATGTTTTAGCAATTTTGCTTTTGCAAATGAATGAAAATAGGAACTTTTTGATGTTTTAGCAATTTCACTTAAAGCACAATAGGAACTTTTTAACACTTTAGCAAAAATCGGACCTTTTTGGAGTTTCAACAATTTCACTTAAAGCACAATAGGAAATTTTTGATATTTTAGCAATTTCACTTAAAGCATAATAGGAACTTTTTGACACTTTAGCAATTTTGCCTTAAGACTTAAAAACTTCCTATTTTGCTGAGCTGCCTTAAAAACCCGAATTTGGCAAAAAACACAAAAAAAATGACTCAAAAATTTACAAAAATGGAAAGGGGAGTTGATGAAAGGATGCCCAAGGGAACCATCAATTGAAATCCAAAGT
This sequence comes from Sequoiadendron giganteum, assembly GCA_007115665.2. NCBI lineage: Eukaryota > Viridiplantae > Streptophyta > Pinopsida > Cupressales > Cupressaceae > Sequoiadendron > Sequoiadendron giganteum. The sequence continues at coordinate 220,472,953 of CM021109.1, read as the reverse complement.
TTTACAACCTCGACACCTCGTGAAACGTGCTTTAACACAAAAAGATCCCTACTTGCAATGGTGATCAAAAATCCCAAAATTGGACAAAACAAGGGGAAAAACATGTCAAAATGCTCCCAAATTTCGCAAAAGGCAAAATAGGAAGGAGATCAATGGCTACACAATTCAATTGGAGAATTTTGGTGCCTCGAAATGCATGCCATAGAGATTTATGAAGAAATTTTAGGCAAAATTTCATATGGGTTCAATTTTGAATTCTCAAAATTGAAGACAACACTTAGCCAATTTCTTATGCTTGCCCTCAACCTTGGGTGCATTTTGGGGGTGGAGCTTCCATTTGCCCAACACTTAGAAACTTTTCAACTCAACTCCTTCCAAGGGCGCACTTTAAGGGGTGGAATTCCATTTGAGGGCGCATTTTGATGGGTGTGCTATCATTTTCCACGCCTTTGATGATTTTGATGTCATCACATGAGCTTGGGTGCATTTCTACCCTGGGCTTTTCAAGTTGAGGGCGCATATGGGGGGGTGGAGCTTCTATTTCAGACTTAGAAGATTTTGATGCATTCAGCTGACCCACATGAGCCTTCTATTTTTAGTAATCTCTAGAGACGTGTGATTTTTCAAGGATTTTAACTTGTTTTGAACCTGAAGTTGGCTCAATGTGGTCTTCGTGGCTTGATTAGCCCGTTCACACTTGCTATTCATGCCGACTTGCTATTTTTAGTAAATCCTTGATTCCTTGACTTCTACAGCTCCTCTTGACTTGAAATTTGCTCCATGTGATTCTGATGACTTGTTTGACCCTTTCACACTTGCCCTTCGCGTTGACCTGCTATTTTTAGCCCTAAAATGACTTACTAAAAATAGTAAGTATGCAGATTTTGCTCAAATTTCAGCAGTGGATTCTCTGAAAGATGATGATCTTGGTAGGGTATGTCAGCTTGACATTTTCTCATATTTCACCCCCTATTTTAGGCATAAAAGTAGGAAACCCTAATCCTATTTGCATGTGCCTCAATTGACCTCCGTTTGACTTTGTTTTTGTTTTGCACCAATCTGTTCTCGAAATTGAAGGTCTGGGGCTGTTGGAGTGAACCTGCTAAAAATAGTAAGTGTCTGAAAAGTGATCAACCCACTACCGGATGTATTTGCATGTCATACTGCCCGAGAGATCTCAAAAAACCCAAAAAACTGGTCTACATGCGAGCACCTGCTAAAAATAGCAAGTCATCATTTTGACTTGCATGTTACACCATCGCGGAGCTCTTGAAAAACCCAGAAAGAATATCCTGACATGCAATGAAAATTCACACCTGCAAGCCTTGAAAACTACCCTTGAAGCCGAAACTACTAAAAATAGCAAGTTGTCCAAATCTGCTCAAATTTTACACGCGAGTACTTTGAAGTGACCCCAAATTGAGGTAATTACTAAAAATAGCAAGTTGTCAGAAGTTATGTATTTCTGAAGTTATGAATTTTGTGGCTTATTTTATTGTTTTTTCGACAAATTGCAAGCATAAAAGAATGCTCCCATTTTATATTTTGCCCCTGAATCCTTAAACTCTGCAAAATAGGCTTGGGACAATGGTGCCTATGCCCCCTATTTTGGCTCCAAATTCAAATATGTCGGTTTTGGCATTTTATTATTTGAAATTCAAATATCAAAAGTTGGCTGCCGGGATTTAATATTTCGAGAAATTAGAGTAAACAGCTATAAATACCTAGTCTTTTCACCATTTGAAACTAGAAAGAAAGAATTCAAATTTTGGATAAAGAGAAGAAGCAAGAGATCATTACACTCTGCCACATACATTCATATTTGCAGGTTTTCAGGCTTATTTGCAGATTTAATCAAGTCTTACTCCATGATTGAAGGTTGATGCCAATAGAAGAGCATGACGGATTCTAGATTTGGAAAGTGCTTTTATCCAGTTTAATTAGGTTAATTAAGACAATCCAATTTCAATCAATTTCCAATGCTCTAAAGGATCAAATCCAGGTCTGATTGTCTCACTTTCATAGTTGAAATTCAATCTAATCACCTTGTTGATTTGCATCCTAATGTTCTCTTGAAAAAGGATTGATGTTAGTGTTTTATGAATTAGACCTAGGATCCCTTTTTCATCAAAACACCCACATAAGAAGAATCCCTCCATAAGAGGATGCCCGCCCCCAAACATAAAAAGAGAAAATATCCCCCCAAAGTAGAGAGAGAGAGAGTGAAGGTCTAAGAAGCCTCCCCTGAAGTAGACACCTATTGCACCCCCAACAAAGCTCGCAGATGAAGGAACTTGCTCTTAGTGAAGGTTTTAGTGAAGATGCATGTAATTAGATCCGATGTAGGACAATACTAAAGTTCTTTTGTTGTTTTCTTGAACCAACTTTTGAATGCAGTGCACTTGAATCTCAATGTGTTTGTGTAGTGTAGGAAAATGCATATCCTTGCATTTTCACACTTGTTTGGGCTTGACTTGCTTTATTTATCCTTATTTATGTCTTAATTGGTCCTATTTTGCATCCACAAGCCTAATGAATGGTATCTTTTTATGGCTAATCCTGACAAACATCAATGGATAAATCATAATTTAATGATTTTGGCTGTGTGTCCTTGATTTTTGGACTGGGACTAATAAGACACCTAGGGCATCTTTGTCCCCCAAGGGTTTTTGTACCCTGATTTCCAATGGACCTTAGATGGGCCCCTTTTTGGAGTTTGTGCCCCAAGTTTCAAGCCTTGGGACTAAGATGCCACCTAGGGCGTCTTAGTCCCCCTTAAGTTATTTTCAGGATTTAATTTCAAATTTTGGCGGGATTTAGCCTCCTTTAATTAATGAATTCATATGTTGGCTTGTTGTGATGTAATTTCGGGATATTAAGCATGGATAAGTATAAATACAAGGTTCATTCATTCATTTCTATCCAAGACTTTTGTGAGAGCATTCTTAATAGCATAATTGAGTTCACAAGAGTATTCAAGAGCAATTCATCAAGCATTTGGAGCCATCATCAAGATTCAAGCATCATATCAAGGATATTGTTGCATGTGATGTCCCTATCATAAGGGAAGTATTTAAATAAGCTTAGTATTCACATTTTGAATAGATAGAATATATATCTATATATATACATACATATATATATATATATAATTAATTAAATATATTAATATACAAATAAATATGTCATGTCCTAATTCAACGTAATGACAGATCAAGCAAATTAAAGAAGAGACAAACTAAACTAATCACAAGGGATAGGCGCATGAGGAAGCAATGAAGAGACACATCCCTTGGAGCGCCACTCCTATATCATATCAAACAAATAAGAGGAAGGGGGATCATCAAGCAAGAAAGGAAATTGAAGGTTAGAGTCGAGCTCTCATAGAGGAAGATATCGCACAGCCAACAGGTCGCGTCCAAGAGATCACAAGGTACATAAGAAGAAGGCAGCCCCTCTACAAAATCAAAGGCATCAAAACAAGACGAGCCGTGAATCATTGTAGATAGATAATCTATAGTTGGAAGCCGCTAGTATAAAATCGGATCATCTTCAGATTGCTACTTATAAGACTCAACAATAATTTTGGGTACAACAAAGAGCAGATTGAAAAAGAAATTTAGAGCAGATTATAAGGCAGAAATCCGTGTGAAGATATTGGTATAAATATGACCAGTTTTGTGAAAGGAATTGGTGCGTGATTTGGATTAGATTAATGGAAGAATAAAGGACATTGTTGTGATCAGAATTGTGAAAGGAAAGAAGACATTATTAGTTATTAGATTTGGAAGGAAAATTGTGATTTAAGTTTGGATCAGATTTGTGTTTGAATTATATTTGTGGTTGAATCAAATTTGAGTTTGAATCAGGATTGAGTTTGGATCAGATTTAAGATTGGATCAGATTTGGTGAAGGAATTAATTATATCAGCTTTGAAGAATTAAAAGGGTTGAACCTATTATTGAGGTTGGAGCCTCTTGTTGGGTTCGAGCCTATCAAGTAGAGGTTGGAGCCTAGAAGAAGAAGGAGATTAAACTATACTATATAAGAAATATTATGCTGTGGTTTTCTTTCGAAAGGATTTCCATGTAAATTGTGTGTTCTCATTGTGTTCCTAATTGCTCTATCTTACTTGAATGATTTTAATTGTGATTGGTTGAGTTTTGAAAAAGAAAAGGATTGTTTGATATTGATTCACCCCCCCTCCCTCTTAGTATCACCTTGTGCTCAACAAGGTCTATGTGCATCGAAGAATGTGACATTGTTGATTTTGGGATTAGTGCTAAGAAGGTAGTACTACACCTCCTTAGCATAGCCTTTCACCTTTTCCTCTTTCACTGTGTCCTCATCAAGAGAGAATGGTTTCATCAACTCCTCATTCTACTCATCCACGATAAGTCTAGGAATAATAATCAATAATATTTCTTGAGTTGCATGATCAACCTCCACCTCCTTCATAAGTAGCTGAGAAAAGAACAATTCCTCTTTTTCCTCTGTAATGTTTCCCCTCAAGGGAAGAATGATCTTTTCTATTCTATTTTCTTGCCACTTAACAATAGTGAAAAGCTGGAAAAACTTGGTATTCTTATTGAATAGAGTGTAACTATACAATAATATATGTTGATCTTAATGCAACCAAATTCAATAACAAATGATAGGTCATAAATGGAAATGGAAATCAGCCGTAAAGTAGATGTACACTTTAACACAGATTTATGTGGAGAAACTCTCTCAAAAAAAAACTCCATACCCAGATAGACCCAAGCCTGTATTAATGATAAAATAAGTTACAATACATCAACTTATCCCTCTTAATTTCAACAACATAACAGTGCTTGAATGACTTGCAAAACAACATAATCCTCCTACCATCTCAAGGCACTAATATATAGGAGAGATGAATACAAGATACCATGAATGGTATTCCAAAACAAATGGTCAATACCACACACCCAAAGTTAGTGTAACAACCTAACACTTATGTAAATAAAAACTTCTTAATTTTACACCAAACAAATAAAGATAACGAGTAATAAAGATAATAAAAATTTTCTTTCCTTTTATTGATAATTTCAAAACAGGATACAATGTATTTCAACAAGAAATCCTTTTCATTTCAAATATACATCAGAGTAAGAAAACATAGAAGTACAAACATAGCTCAAGGAGCTTTTGAACAAATAGTAGTAAGAAAGTCCAGGAATCCGTCCTATCAAATCTTGGTACTTAAGTAGCCTGCAGTGGAGGAGAAGCATCGCTCGGGTGCTTTTCTGCCAACCACAAAATTATATTGCGGTCTCTCGCACATCTATCATTCGATAGATGGCCCTCCCTTTGACGAAGAGATTGGTGGAGTATCCGATACTGTTAACCAACTGAGCATAGTGTTGTGTCCTACATAACTAGATCCCGTGCAAAACGACAACTCTTGAACTAGTATGTAATATGGGATCACGATGAACTGACAGTGTAATCATGACACAGTCTAAGTGGATGTTTGTACATTACACTACTTTGGCCAAAGTGTTTCATACAATATTTCTACTGAGGGTCATCTATCACATACACTATTCAGGGTCGATTTGACTTGGGGCTATCTTACACTACGCGTAGGTCTTTGCCTTCCAATGGTTAATCCGCACCCTAGACATCCTACATAATATTACACTACTAGAAATGAATTAGCATAACAAGTACTTCACAAGTTCCCTCCCATACTGTGTTGTACCCAAACCGAAATTTTTGCTTCATTAAGGCATTTTGCTTAAAATGGTCTAAACCTTGTAAAAGTGGGGTCAAAACTTAGTTTTTGGGCAAATAAAGTATGGGCTTTTAGTCAGTGTGATGCTAGGAAGATACTGGCAAAATTTGAAAAATTTGAAAATTAGGGTTTCTGAAATCTATTTTTAGCCCAAAACCCTAAAAATAGGAACTTGTCAGAATTGGCTGAAATTAATTTTGATTGGCTTATTTCACATCACAATCACAGTGGTGAAGTCAGTTTCAGTTAAAAGTCAGTTTAAGGCTGGTGGGTAGTTTTCTCTTTTTCAAGAGAAAAGTTAGGATCTTCGGGGTCATCAATGGCAGTTGGCCAGTACCAGGTATCAATATCTAAGCCTGAAACTCAAAGAGGAACGCTCTACGATAAAAGATGTTGGAAATAATGCTTTTTGATGGAGGGGATTTTCAGATTGGCAGAAAGTGCTAAAATATTCTAAGTTTGGGAACTTTTCACTATGTAACGTAGTAGACACTTGCGCAATCAACTTTATAGTGTCCGTACATGTGAAAATTGTGAAGTATAGTCATCCACACACCTTAGCAGTCACAACGCTTCGACATGGTCAACCGCAGGGATGGATACAGCGTTTGCAAAGCATAAAATGGTGAAAATCAATGAATTCAAAACAAATCCGCTCCCCTGTAGCCCAGGGGCGCCCTTCCATTTGAAGGTCAAGATTTGAGTGCTTTGGATGAAGGATACATTCATTATGTTCAGTTTTCAATCAGCTTTCTGACTAGCCATGAAGCAAGATTATCCAAGTTACAAAACTCCACCAAACGAAGGCAGAAGCAAAGGTTGCGAAGAGTGTTTTCTCACAAGGAGGCAGTCTAGAAATGCAGATCCGCTCCCTTCTAGCCCAAGGGCGATTTTCTTTTTGAAGACCCAGATCTAGATGCATGTGTGTTTTGATGGTTTCAGTCTTTGCAGAATTAGTTTAGCTTTTCAACGAGCTATCAAGCGGAAGCGTATCCAGTACAGAAATCCAGTTATCAGCGTTAGAAGTGGAAATTGTAGGCAGGATACATGTCATAAGAAGTTTTTCAGAATGCAAATCCGCTCCCCTGTAGCCCAGGGGCGATCCTGAATAAGACCTGTTTGATGGATGAATTTGCAATTGAGGTCTTCCTGAGATCTCTTCCAGCTCAGTTCAGTTTTGCAGTGTATCCGTTCACAAGACGATCCGATGTTCTGAGTAACTGTGACAGAGGTCCTACCGAGCACGTAAAACAGAGGATGGTGAAGCGTAGCTACACAAAGCTGCACAGTGTAGGCTAGGGGCGATTCTCCTTTAGGCCTGCCAGACGGGGTTATTTGCAATTACAGTCTTCACAAGACTTGTGTGCAATTACTCAAGCTATCCAACGAGTCTAGCCGACAGCCTCCAAGATTTGGCGAATGCTCGTACGTGCGAGGTCAAGATGATAATGCTGTAAAGAAGAGTTGATTGAAGGCATTTCAAAAAATGACTAAGTGTAAGAATATTATTTTCTTTGAAAAAGGTGATTTTCTTTTAGAGGCCTTAAAAGCAATTTTCTGGCTTCGTCGTCTCCAAGAACATCTCTTGCAAGTTGACCAAACTGTACAGCAAGACAGACGGCACGCATATCAGAACATTCCAGTTCCCGGTATCAAGGGTCAAAGTATGGTGTTCAGATGAAAATCAAACTTTTGTCAAAATGGTGTTTGAGCTATCACAGAATAGGGGCGCTCATTCTTTTGGGGTTCTTAATACAATTTTCGAATCCCTCATATACAGTCATTGGATGCAGAATACTTCTAGTCATGCAATGAATCCATTATTCAGTCAGTGGAGTTCATCATTCACCGTCAACGGCAGTTTGAAGCATCAAAAGGCAGAACGAAGAAATGACTAAGTCTGGAGTCAAAACATCAATTTAATTAGAGGCGCCTAATTTTCTAATGTATCAGATGATGATTTTAGCAGTTGTTGTTCCCAGCAAACATTTCATCCTTGTCGTGCAGGCTTCGCAGTGGATATCTCAGCACAGTCACAGGCTCAGTCAGTCAGCCAGAAATCAGAGCTGAACATGGTCGGTTGTAACTTTGCAATCAGCTACAAAATAGGAGATTCTCAAAAATCTCATAACTCTTGCAAATGGAAGCCTAAAAGATCAAAATTTGACTTTTTAGAATCAGGGAAGTGTGTTGAGCACAACAAGATGCTATTTTTGGCAAAATGATAAAAATAATATTTTTGCATGCAAGGCATTAAAAAGTGACGAATTTCTTCAAAGATAAATATTGGTGCCACTTTTAGTTCTTTGCATGCTTTGAAATTAAAATATTATTTTTAGTCTAAAGACTCAGAGACAGCAGCAGTTCAACTGGTAAAGGGCCAATCGGATTCCTTCTTCACAGTTAGGGTTTGAGCTTGCAGTCTTGCTTTTGTAGTACGATTTTGCTCTAGTTATGCAAGCATGGCATTCATCATTTCATTCATCTAGCTTGAGCAGAGGTGAATTCTTTCCAGAGTTGGGCGAATTTCTTTAGCGGTCAGTTAAAAAGGCATAAAAAATATTCTTTTGCAGGTACAAGTCAAGATTCATCAACAAAATTCAAGGCATAGTGGCGATTTTGACAGAAGAAGATAATAAATAAATAAAAATTAAAAAACATCTTTCTTCTTCTCTAGATTTCTTCCATCTTCTCATCTTAAAATTTTCTCACATGTTTGAAGAATTGGCGTTTTTGGCAAAACAAATCATTTGGGTTGATTCAGAATTGCTTTCTCAGCAAAACCCATGTGCTAGAATTTTCAAGAAAAATTTGTTCCAGAGCATCAGTTCTTGAGGCTTTGATTTTCTGAAGTGAAATTCCTTTGCATGGTGGAGTAGAAATCGATATTTTTCGAATCTAACGTTGTGGGTTGTCTTAGAAATATCTTCTGGACAAAACCCATATCTCAGATTTTCTCGAGAAAAAATGTCCCCACAGCCCCTCAGATCTCAACTAAAAACCTTTTGCATGCGGGCCTAAATCACATTTTTTCACAATTCTGACATTGTGGGTCATCTTAGAATTTGATTCTACATAAAACCCATGTCTCAGAATTTTCTGTGAAAATTGCCCTCCGACAAGCTATTTTTAGCCTCATTAGGAGAGTTTTTTAGTTTTTTGGAGAAGTTGTCAGAATATAGCCATGTTCACAGTCAACAGGCGAGTTTTTCAGGATGTAGTTCATGCAGAACGAATTCAAGACCAAGTCAGTCTTAATTCATGATTTCATCAGAAAAGCTGACATTGATTTGTATCAAGCGCATCGGAAAGGTTGACAAGAGTAGTCACTCAAGTTCACATGGTTTCATGTCTCGTATAGCTGATTGTCTTCCAAGGCCAGTTTAGAGGGTTGATACCGTTGGGTTTCTGTGTATGCAGCATGTTCATTTGTATTTCTCACAACCAAAGAGTTCGCAGTTTCATCATGCAACACTCTTCCATAAAGAAAAGCATGAAAAACGTGAGAAGCATCAAGCTGCAGAGGAAACAGTGGCCATCACTTCAGTTACAAAGCCGCCATAGTTACCAGCCAGTGAAGGGCCAGTTTAAGTATACAGAGATTTTTAGTTTTGCTTGAGTTGCTAAGAAGCAGTGAATTGACAGTTGAGACATGTGACGACCTCTAGATGGTGATGCAGTCACTAACCTCGTGGAGGGGTTACTTGCTCGAGATCAGGGTCAGTGAACTTCAGTTCAAGGCGTCCCACCTTTTCCAAGATAGACATTAGACACAGGAGTTAAACTCGAGGCTTCTTTCCAAGTTAACTGGTTGTTACACATTGCATGCATGTCTTTCTTGGAAACATCTACGTACACTTGGAGCTTAGATTAGATCTTTCAGTTAACTGATGATAGCATTCCAGTTGACTTGCTTTCAATAAGGACGTGCATGTTGCACCTTGTCCATTTAGATTAGATGTTTCAGTTAATTGATGGTAGTTTCCCAGTTAACTGTGTAGGTTCATTCAATTAGGTTTAGAGAATAAGATCTTGCATGTCTTGCAAGACTGTAGTTGACTCAAGGTGATTTTAGGGTTGCCTACACCTTGATGTCTATAAATAAGAGCTTTCAGCTCATTTGTAATTAGCTTTTCCTGGTGATAGAGAATTGCTGCGTTGTCGGCAACATGCCTATTCTCAAGATTGGTTCACCCTTGTAAATTAGAACTTTTGCTTGATAGCATACATGCTGCGCCTACCTTGCCTGTAGTATTGCTATTATTGTATCTGTTCAAAGAGTAATTGCTGTTATAATAAATTGTTGCGCCTACCTTGCCTTCATGTTATTGTTATGGTGTTTATTCGATCTTAGTTAAATGGGGTTGCTGGTTTGATCGTTATTGCATGCGTGTTGCGTCTATACAATCTACTGTCCCAATTGCTTACCTTTTGTTTTGTTGATTATAAGCCTATTCAGAAGAGCAAATAGTTGCGCCTACCTTGCCTTCATGTTGCGAAACTGTACTCAAAGCTTATCGTATGATGTGTGTTATAGTAGACTCATTCAGCCAAGCAAATAGTTGCGCCTACCTTGCCTTCATGTTGTGAAGCTGTACCAGGTTTACCGTCCATTTGTTTGTTTTAATAAACTTCTTCCCGGATTAGCAAATAGTTGCGCCTACCTTGCCTTCATGTTGTGAGCCCGCACCTGGAGTTTATCGTACAATACATTCCTGCTCCATTTCCTCATGCTCTGTTTCTTGAGGAAATTGGATAGATATTAAAGAAGTTAGCTTAGTTGTAGTTACATGATCTGCGAAACCAGAAAATACTTAGCTGCAACGTTCTAGGTTTTCTTAACCTTGTGCCTCTACCAGCTGAGAACAAAAAGATAGGACATTAGTTTAGTTTTCTATTTCATGCATTCCAGCACAACGAGGGAGCTTCCCCTCCTAATTTGAAGAGCACTCATTACGTAGTGTGCATAGCTGTCCGTACAAACTTACACTCCAGAGGTGTTAGTTTTTGCGACAACATACTGTAATCTTTATCCTAGGAGTATTACAAGCTCGTATCAGTTAGCCTAATAACTTAGTTGGCTGAACTTTACTTGACACAAGCCTTCATTTCAATCCTAGTATTTAGTAACTAATGCAACCGATACTCTCCTTATATGGAGATCATACAAATAATGCAAAATACAACTAGAATGCATCTTTTATCTCTAAACAATTCTTTTCTTAAGCATAGGCAGAAAATACAATACGAGAAGCAATTCACTTCTTAAGCACAAACATAAAATACAATTCAAGAAGCAATTTTTGATTAGTGAACACATAGCCTATTTTCTAGGCTGAATTAACAAAGCTTTTGTTGCTGCATTTGATTTGTTCTTGCCTCAGTCTCAGACTTGGTCAAACATTAAAACGTCTTAATGAATTTCAGCTTTGTGCGCACATTACCAAGTGACGCGATTTCACATAGTGCCGTATGTGATTCAAATGTTTGCCAAAGATTGATACGCGAATGAAGTGATTTCGATTCATTACAAAATTCAATTCCTCCAAAGTTTAAAAGATTATATCGATTCAAAAAATATTCGATTTCCAAAGATAAATAATGAATATTCAGTTGATTGAGCAATAATTTGATTTTCCAAAGTTGTGTGATTTAATATTTAATCAATTAGGAAATAATTCGATTTCCAAAGTTGAGAGATTAATATTAAATCAATATGGGAAATAATTTGATTTCCAAATATGTGTCAATAAGGAATATATATATATATAAATTTATAGTACCTATATAATATACATACATATATATATATTTAAATACCACGGTATAATATATATATGTATATGTATTATTTTTACTATAATATATATATACATAATATTAATATATATTTACATATATATATATATCACTATAAATATTTTGTGAGCCAGTCATCTTACCCGATATTTATATATATATATAAATGCAAATTCACAAGGCAATAATAATAATATTGTTAATATTCACATAATATAGGATGTGTGCATATATACATGTATATACCTTTATGTACACGTATGTGTGTATTGTTGACAAGTGTTTTATGACTGCACCAACATAAAATAAAGTTTCCCAACGGTTACTCTATCCTCTCTTGAACAAAGTATTCTGCATGCTAAGATTGCTAGAAAGATCATGCATTCAACTCCAAGGTTCCTTCATGCAGTGGATAGTCTCAGTTGGCTTGATGTGATTTGCTGGTATTTTCAAGAGGACTTACACAATTGTTCAATCGCAGAGAAGAATTTGCAAGACTTGAAGGATTTAACAATGATGCTCGAATTTCCTAAGCTAACCGGGATAATGCTGAATTGAAAGAGATATAGGGGTTAGAGATGCTACTATCTACTCTAAATGTGGGACATAGAGTTCAATTCTTGCAAACTTCAACCAAGCTCTGCTTTGCCTCACTTTGAACAACTTCCACAGAACCGATGCAATCTTCAAAGGAGTAACGAGAGATATTCAGACCACAAATCAACATGCATGTACCATCACAACGACGCATACCAACATATAAATTGTAATTGAAGTTAAGTTCACAATGTTCTAGTTGACCACACAAGGCGAACCCACCGTCAGTGAGCCCACTAGTGGTATGGATAAGCGAAGATTGCTCAAATTAAACACCACATTCCACAACTACCAACTACTTGCATGAAATGAAATCTACTCTACTTTAAGATTCTATGCGAATTAGAAGGACGAAGAAGCCTTGATAGCTACCCACAATAAAAGATGGAACCACAAGCAATGATAACTCTTATTATTATGAGAGTGTTCACATCAACTTCTTACAAAGCATTCAATGGGAAAAACTTTCCTTCCTCTTCAATCTAAGTTATCAATCTATGCTAACTTCTAGGCTATTCTCTCTAATCTCTCAAATGAGGGGGGATGCCCCTTTTATAGTTGGCTCAATCTAGCGGACGACTCAGATTCAATTACAACGAAGGGTTTAGATTGAGCCACTTAAGCCCTACTCAGGGTTTTTCCCTAAAAACTTCCACAAAGAGGAGTGGGGTAATAAATGAACAAAAGATTCTCCAGTACTCTGCAGAAACCACTATGAGCAATTAATGCCCACTATCATCCAGAAGATTCTCGTCCAGAAACGTGTTCCTAGTGTTCTTCTCCCTGACTGCAAATTCAATGAATCTAGCTAACACAACTTCAACTTCCTGAACTGAAATGGGTGGAACGTGGTTTAGTTGGAATTCAAACACTGTGATTGCCTGTGCTTGCCGGGTGCAAGATTTTCTCCAAGCCTCCACGGCATCTTGAGTACTCTGGACGATGTTGGAGAAAGTTGATATGTTTTCAAAGTCCACATGAACAAAAGATCTTATATCCGAGAAGAAGGGTTCCAATCTGCTTCTCAGGCCATCAACAATCACCTCCTCTGGGGATAGCCTTTTAGCAAACAAGGCTTCAAGCGTGTTAGGACTCCCTCCTGTATGATTCCCATAGCTTTTCTAACTTTAACCGACTTTGCTTGCGTTGCATCAAAGAAGCCTCGGCCAGTGAACGTTGAAGAGTACCAACCTGGGAAATCATATCTATCACCTTCTTGGATTACTCCTCCAACCAACGTTTACCCATGCATCAAAGCGGCCAAGCGTAGGATAGTTTTATCCAAATAAATGTGTGCTTCACTCCAATCTTGGTCAATATTCTCCATGCGAGAAAGAATGTTGGAGGCTTGTCAAAAAGAATAGGTGAGATCATCAATGAACTTCTCTGCCTCCACACGAACATTACCAATCCATTTATCCGCATCCTGAGCCACCCTCCTCAAATCCTCCAAGCTACTGACTGATTCTTTTGGAAGCTCAACTGGGAGATCAACTACCGGATTTTCCTGCCTACACGAATGTACTAGGTGTTGCACATATCCGATCAATGTTCTATGAACTTTTTGTACTTTCCTTCCGTGCGCAGCAATCTGTCCTTCAACGCCTGATAGGAGTTGTCACTCCTCAATTATCTGAGCTCTAGTGGGGCAACTAAGCTCAACAGTAGTAATCACATAATTCTCCGGCCTCTCCTCATCTCGAGCACACTCTTCCCTAAGAACAGCTACATGAAGTGTGCGAGAACTAGACTTATCCATTGCTATCTTTGAATATTTTCTAGCTCTCTTCTTCTCTGGTGGCGCACTGATCCTGCTCAAAACTCGTCCATCTCAATTGTTGGGTCAGTATCATCCTCAGGATCTTTTCTCATCCTCTCTGTGAGCCAATCGGGCATTGCATGCCGTGGATTACAAACAATGAGGGGCTACTCTTCGGTGTCTTCCTTTTTGTGCATTTCTTCCCTAACAACACTTCATTGAGGTTCGTCAATCTCCATCTGGTGAATATCTTCTTCGAAACCTCGAGCCTCTTGCCCCGTAGTATTTTATTCTTCTAATGCTGTCTCAATCATCTGCTGGAAGTGAGTGTCCGTTGTCGTTTCCTCTTCCTCCTCCTGTTGGCTTTCCCTTCAGGGAGCGTTGACACTCAAGCTATCCGACTCCCTGAGTGGTGGCTGGTTTACTTCTTCAAATTCTCGCTCCTTGTTAGATTTACTTCTCTGACTTCCAAATAGGGGAAGCCCCCTCACACTTGAAGATCGAGTTTGTGATCGTGTGGGTGATTTCTGTTCTACCCTCTAAGGCATTGGCTGAACCTGTGTGGCTTAGCAACTTGGGCAATCTGTTTTCTTTTCTTTGCTGATGGCGGCCTGTTGACGGGTGTTTTATGACCACACCAACACAAAATAAAGTTTCCAACGGTCACTCTATCCTCTCTTGATCAAAATCTCCTGCATGCTAAGATTGCAAAAGATCATGCATTCAAGTTCAAGGTTCCTTTATGCAGTGGATATAGTCTCAATTGGCTTGATGTGATTTGTTGGTATTTCAAGGGGGACTTACGTGATTGTTCACTCGGAGAAAACTTTCAGGACTCGAAAGATTTATCACTGAAGCTTGAATTTCTTAAACTAACTAGGAAAATGTTGAATTTAAAATGGATGTAGGGACTAAGGATAGCTATCATCTAATCTAAGAGTGGGATGTCGGGATCAACTCTTGTAAACTTAAACCAAGCTTTGCTTCGCCTCACCTCAGACAACCTCCACAGGATCGGTGCAATCTTCAAAGGAGTAACTTGAGATATTCAGATCACAACTTAAGATGAAGACACCATCACAACGACACATATCATCATATAAATCACAATCGAAGTTAAGTACATAATATTCCAGTTGACCACACAAGGCTAGCCCACCATCAGTGAGTTTGCTAGTGGTATGGATTAATGAAGCTCACTCAATTCAACCACCACATTCCACAACTATCAACGTGCATGAATTAAAATCTACTGTACTTTAAGCTCTATTCTAAGATTCTAAATGAATTAGAAGGACGAAGAAACCTTGCTAGCTACCCATAACAAAAGATGAAACCGCAAGCAATGATAACTCTTTTTATTATAGGAGTGTTCACAACAACTTCTTACAAAGCTTTCAAATGGAAAACTTTCCTTCCTCTCCAATCTAAGCTATGTTATCAATCTATGCTATCTCTACCTTTATGCTATTCTTTCTACTCTTTGATCCTATCTCTATATTCTAATGAATTACAAATGAGGGGGGATGCCCCTTTTATAGTTGGCTCAGTCCAACAGACGACTCATATTCAATTACCATGGAGAGCTCAGATTGAGCCACATATGCCCTAATCAAGGCTCTGCCCTAAAAACCACCACAAAGAGGAGTGGGGGAATAAATGCACAAGAGATTCTCCACTACTCTATACGAACCACTATGAACCATTAATGCCCACTATCATCAAGAAGATTCTTGTCCAAAAATGGGTTCCCACTATTCTTCTCGTTGATTGAAAACTCGATCACAACTTCCGATATTGCTAGAGAGGGACTTCACACTTAAGAAAAATTCCTCTACTTTGTTCTTCGATCCATCTTGCTGTCACTCTTTAACATTGAAGTTTTTGCTCATTCGTCCTCCTTAGCCTTGAGGACATTTTAATGCTTGAGGATGATCTTTAATGCTTGGGTCTTTGTCATTTCCTCCATCCTGATCTTGAAGGGTTTTCTTGTCTTGGACTCGACTATTTCTTCCTTGCCACCTGCTTGCCTGAGTTGGGTGCGTATTAGGTCTTTGTGGAGAAATTCCAACACTTAGCTGTTTCTTCCAACATCTCCCTTCATGGTTCAGGCGCAAATGAGACATCGTGGAGGAGTTTGAAATGTGTAACTTTATCCCCTTCCAAGGTTATAACGTTGTCTTGGAGCATTTGCTCCATCACCCCAAGTCATCATGTTTTGGCCCCGATGTTCATCTTGCGAAACAAACAAAAGAAGAGCATCAAAACACTTATAATATAAATTCACTTCACTTAATCTCCATGTTCTGATTTCCAAGGTCTGCTTGATCTCTGGATCTGATAAAATTCATCATTTTTCTGTAGCATAATTTTTCATCATGGGTGCATCTAGAGACTTGTGTGTTCATTTCATAAGGCCTTCTTCAAGGGCGCATCTACCACCTTGTGTTTCGAGTTTTATTTTCCCTTTCCTTAGAAAATTTTCAATGACCTTCACTCCCTCTTCATGGACACATTTGGAGGAGGTCCTCTTTGATTTTGCAATGCCTTAGAATATCCCAACATCATTTCCTCATCCTTGGCACATTTAGAGGGTTCTACTTTATTTTCAAACACTTAGAAAATTTTCAAGGCATCCAGCCACCTTATCTTACCTTAGGTGCATATGGGTGTGTCTAGTTTTATTTTCACCACTTAGAATTTCTTCAAGCCATGTATCTTCTTGAGGGCGCATTTGAAGGGAGTTACTTCAAGTTTGTTGCCTTAGCAAAATTTTCAATCTCTAGCTACCTTGTGGGCGCATTTAGGAAGTGGCAATCATGTTTTAAGACTTAGAAACCCTTTACAACTCTCATCTCCTTTGAGGGCACATTTGGAGGTTTCTACTTCCATTTTGTGACTTGGAAACCTTTCTCAAACCTTTTGCTCAGGATGGGCGCATTTGACCCCTTGAGGTTCATCTTCCATGCCTTAGACAACTCACTCCACCTTGAGGGTGCATTTAGGAGGGCCTTCCTTTATTTCATGACTTAGAATTTTTTTTCTTATCTCCATTCCCTTCAAGGGCGCATTTAGAGGGGTATGCTTCCATTTTTACCTTGCCTTAGCATATTTCTCCAACTCCTCCTTCTATCATCCTCCTTGGGCGCATATGGGAGTCCTTGCTTCCATTTTTCTCATACTTAGAGATATTTGCATCTCTACTTCCTTTAAGGGCGCATTTCATCACCTCTGGTATCATGTTTCTCACACTGAAACTTTTTAGGCCTCCATGTCCTTGAGGACGCATTTTGGGAGGGGAGCTCTCATTTTATGACCTAGAAACTTTTTTCAACTCCTCTACCACCTTGGGCGCATTTGGAGGTGTGTGCTTTCATTTTCATGCCTAGAATATTTTTCAACACTTCCACTTCATTCCAGGGGCGTATTTGGGGGGGGGTGGACTTCATGTTTTCTTACTTAGAAAATTTCCTTGCACATCTTCTCAACTTGGGCGCATTTAGGGGGTCAAGCTTTTATATTCCAATGCCTTAGAATTTTTTTCACCTGCTTCATGTTGTGGGCGCATTTTGAAGGTGGTGCTTCAAGTTTGTTGCCTTACAAACTTTTAAGCCTCCATCATCTTCCTTGGGCGCATATGACCCCTTGCACTTTCTTTTCCAATGACTCAGAAAATTTTCATGCTTCTCCACTTCCTTGAGAGCGCATTTGAGAGGGGCTATTTCTATTTTCACAACTTAGAATTTTTCCATGCTTCTAGCCACCTTGAGGGCGCATTTGAGGGTGTATACTTCCATTTTTAAACACTCGATTAATTTCTCACCTCACTCCTTGCTTGGGCACAAATGAAGGGGGTGGCTTCCATTTTCAACACCTTGGAAGATTTTTAACTCATCGTCCTGGAGCTTGGGCGCATTTCAAGGAGTCTCCTTCTAGTATAACTTGCATGCCTTAGAATTTTCATCTGAAGTGCTAAGGAGACCTCTTGAGGTGGCTCTCGGATACTTGGCCAATTTTTCAGCCTACTCGACCTCATTTTCTATTTTTAGTAACCTTTTGATTTCCGGACCTCTGCAACTCTTATTGACTTGAAATTTGCCAAGCGTGACCCTCATGACTTGTTTGACCTGTTCACACCTGCCCCTCATGCTGACTTGCTATTTTTAGCCCTGTTTTGGAGGTGACTTACTATAAATAGTAAGTGCTCGGATTGCGCTCAAATTTTACCAGTAGATTGTTTGAAGGATGCTAATCGTGATGGGATACATCAATTTTTCACTTTTCCCAAGTTTTGCCCCTCTTTTTAGGCACCAAAGTTGGAAACCCTAATCTGACTTGTATGTTCCTCAAATGACCTTTGTTTAACACCATTTATGTTGCATGTTGCTCTGTTTGTGAAACTGAAGTGCTGGGGAGCTGCTGGAGTGAACTTGCTAAATATAGTATGTGCCTGAAAAAGTGATCAATCCACTGTCGGATGTATTTGCATGTCATACTACTCAAGAGATCTCAAAAAACCTAGAAAAACCCATAAAACTAGTCCACATGTGAATATTTGCTAAAAATAGCAAGTCATCATTTTGACTTGCATGTCACATCATCGCGAAGCTCTTGAGAAACCCAAAAAGAATATCCTGACATGCATTGAAAAATCTTACATGCAAACCCTGAAAACTGCCCCTGAAGCTAGAATTGCTAAAAATAACAAGTTGTCCAAATTTGTTCAAATTTTGCGGGCGAGTATTTTGAAGCATAGTTTGCAAACTCGGACTCGCCGCGAACTCGACAACCCAAAAATATGACTCGGACTCGGGACTCAGGACGGACTCGGGAAAAGACTCGGCAAGGACTTGGCAAAAGAAAAAACCGTAGTTTTACAAAAAAACAAGAACAGGTTAATGCATTTAGAGAACATAAAAGCTTAATTTGATTATCAAACACTCATAATTCAAAGATTACACATGTCATATGATCATCAAACACTCGATAATTGAAATTTAATCATTCATAGTCATCAAATACTCATAGTTTCAATGTATAACAACATCATAAGTTTATAAATGTTTACATATAATCATGTCAAAAAGAGGAAAACATTAACAACCACATGTAATTTACATCTTCCTCTTTCCCCTCCCAATGGTACTCAATTTTGGAGGCCTAGAACTAGAAGGTGCCCGTGTTGTAGTATCCAAATGAGGACTAGGAGATCGAGCAGGGGAAAAATGATACTCAAATGTGTCTTCGTTGTCCTCCATGGCATCCAATCTTGCTGCTTCTTCTTCTGCTGCTGCTCTCTCTAATTCAGCAAGGTCCTCATCAATAAGGAAGACATTAGCCTCATCATTTTGTTCATCAATAGTCCATTCACCATATGGATCAATGTCATCCAAGTCGATGGACTCATGTGGAACACCCTCCACCTTTCTAGTTCGAAGGCGAAGGTTGTACTGAACAAAAACTAAATCATTTAGGCGCTGTTGAGTCAACTTGTTTCTTTTCTTTGTGTGAATGTTTTTAAATTAACTCCAATTGCGTTCACACCCAGAAGCACTGCATGGCTGCGACAAGACACGTATGGCTAGCTTTTGAAGATTTGGTGTGCTAGCACCATAGTTCTCCCACCATAGATCTACAAAAACATGTTTAAAAAATATAAGTATTAAGAAATAAGAATATAGTAAAATATCTATATGTAAGAATCAAGTTTCTAATTTCAATTTTTACCTAGTTGTTGTTTTCCTCTCTTTTCAATTGCTTGTTGGGAGGAAAAGAGTCTCCCCGCTACACCCTTGTAGACCTTGAATAGATAAAAGAAAAAGTAAATCAAACATAGAAAATTCATAGATAGTTAAGGCTCAACATTGCAAATTCATAAATAAGATGTAACAAATCTCACCTCCAACTCATCAAGCACCTTATCTCTCAGCTCACTATCAGGCACCATCCTATCAATGCAAGTGACAACACCTTCCATGACCTCCTCATCTGCCTTAAATGAGTCCGAGAAGTAGAACTTCGGATTCAAGAAGTAGGCAAAGGCATGAATCGGTTGGTGGAGTTGGTTTGTCCATCTCCAATCAATGATGCGCCATATGATTTCATATTTCTTTTTGTTGCCGCCATAGTAACGTGATATGGCCTCTTTGGCCCTATCCATGGCCTCATAGATGAAACCCATTGGCATGCCATCTCCATCCAACATACAAATAACCCTCACCAAAGGTTCTGTCACCTAAAAAAAAGAAAACAAATGTTAAATTATAACAAAATTAACCCCTCAAAAAATAAAAAACAGCAAATAGATTATCAACTATAATTTTTTTTGTGTGATTGCTACTTACCCCCATCAGCTCCTCTCCATTTTTGATGAATGTCTCATCAAAAACTATGGTAACAATCCTCTCCCCTTCAGCTCTATTGGAAAATGAGGACTCCTTCTAAGCATCGGGCACAAACATTTGCTTGAAATGACCAATGGCACCAAGAATGCTTTGCAATGTGAGGAAGTGGCTAGCAAATCGTGTCACTCTAGGTTGCACAAGGTCCTTGCCATTTGTGAATATCCTCATCAAAGAAAGCACCCAAGTATGGTTGTAGATAAATTTTGTAACACTTTTTGCATCTTCAACCACTCTTTTGACCCATGAAATCTTTGCAATGTCCTCTAGCAATAGGTCCAAGCAATGTGCAGCACATGGAGACCATGCAATTGTGGGATACCTCTCCATAAGTAGCCTACCTGCAGCTACATATGCAGCTGCGTTGTCCGTAATAATTTGGACAACATTATCAACTCCTACCTCTTGGACCACCCCATCCAATAGACTGCATAAAGTCTCAACATTTTTAACTTCATGGGAGGCATCTATTGATTTTAGGAACACCAATCCACCATTTGAGGCCACTAAAAAGTTTAGGAGAGTTCTATTTTGTCCATCTGTCCACCCATCAGATAAAATGCTGCAACCTTTTCTTCTCCAAAATTTCTTTTGCTCATCAACCACAAGCCGTGTATTCTTTACGGATTCCTCTAGCAATGGCCCACTCAAATCTCTAGCTGATGGGGTCTTAAACCCCTTTCCTGCAACTGTAAGGGCGTTCACTAGACCTTCCCAATATGGGCTGCTTGCAACATTGAAAGGTAGATTATTGTAGTACCAAAAGTTTGCAGCAGCCATCCTAGCTTCATGATGCTTTTCCTTATTCCAACCGGTACCTTCAAGTGAAGGTTGTGCTCCTGGAACATTACGTGGAATAAAATAATTTGGTCCTGATGAAGGACCGTGGCCAGCACTAGCAGTAGAATAGGAACCCTCAGGACTCTCACCAAAAGATGAATGTGGAGCACGAACACTTGGACTTGCAGCAGTAGCACCATGGGGCATAGTTGGTGTAGAAGGGGATCCACTCATCATTGATGCTAGGGCATTCTTTGTTTTTTGTCTTTCATCTTTTTTTAGCTCATAGTCAGCAAGAAGGGCCTTTATCTCTCTAATAATCTCAGGAGTAGTTTTAGGGCATCCCTCCACATTTTGCCCAGGTATCCTTGCAAGGTGGTATTTTAACCTGTTTATTCCTCCTGTCATCCATTTTTGACATTCAGTACATGTCACTTCACCTTTTTTGATTCCTGGTATTCCATACTTCCATGCAGGGTCTTTTCTCATTCCCTTTGGATTTGAAGACGACATTGCTGTTTCAAGTTCAACATGGAAAAAAAAAAATCAGCAAGGGTTTGCAAAAAAATCAGCAAAAAAATGTGATTCAAAGTTTCATTTATTTGCAAAAAAAAAGAATGCAAAACCAAGCTAGAAATAGTAGGAATTAGGCTATTAAGGAAAATAGAAAAAAAATTGGCAGCATTTCCCCTTATTTTTCTTGATTTTTTAAAATTTTGAATGCAAGAAAACAAAAAAAAAGAAATGTTAGATCACTTACTTGGCTCTATTTTGATCTTTTTAGCTTGTTCTCTTGGTTTCTTTCAACCTAAAACCAAATTGCAGACCTGAAAAACACAAAAGTTCAAGTTAAAATGAACTGAAAACAAAAAATAAACATGGGTTTTAACCCATTTTGATGCCCAGCCGCGCAGGAGAGTCCTGGGTTGGGACTCCCTAGTCCGACCTCTGGACTCGGCCTCGGGAGTCCCAACCCAAACCTCTCTTGGACTCAACTCCCGAGTCCGTGGCGAGTCGACTAGGCTTAGCCATGGACTCCCGAGTCCGCCGAGTTCGCGGCGAGTCCCGAAGAGTCTGCAAACTATGCTTTGAAGTATCCTAAATGTGGTGGAGCAGTTGGAATTCCAAAATCCTAAGGAAAAGACCCCAAATTAAGTACTTACTAAAATTAGTAAGTTGTCAGAATTTAGTGAAAATTTAGTGGGATCCTGCTTGAAGCCTCCCAATTGTAGTGCCAAGCTCAGATTTCAATTTGCCAACTCGATTTGACTTCAAACAAGCCTGAAGAATGAAAATCCTAATTTCACAGATTGCATTTTAGATAGCCAAATTTTCAATTAGGTTCAAGATAGGGACATCCTCGGAAAGACCACGAGTAACAGAGAGAGAGAGACGCAAATCAACCCAAAACCGAAGCCAAAAGACCAAAATGGAGCAAAAATTAGGGGGTCCCCATTTTGAATGGGGTGATGTGTGAAAAGGTCACAACACGGCCTCTGATCGCCCATGAGATTATAAGTGAGAGCAATCGACTTACTTTTGAGCCGACTCACATGCCTCTCAACCCAACTCCTCGTGAATGTCAACACTGGTATGCATAATGTGTCCAAGTCCATGATTTTTGGCTTTGACCAATCTGGTGGTGGGACTGGCGTGTTCCTTATTGACTCATAGTCCGGCTGCATGACATTCACGTCCTTGTCCACTTGATCTGGAATTGGGATAATCTCACTTTATCTAATCAACTTCAAGGGTAACTTGGTGAACATTCTTCTCCTTACTTCGACATCATCAACTGCATTAGCCCAGAAGTCCTCGATATGAGCCCTGTGCCTGTACTCCACACCTTGTATCATCCTGATATTATTGTAGGGATCAAAATCCTGCCTGCCGGTGTGGTATGAAAGGTGAAAGAACTGCAACTCGTCCTCAGCTTCTCTGGCTGCCTGCAATGAAGGACAAACTTCACTTGAATTCCCCATAATGATTGGGAAGTCCAATCCTCCTTTCTTCTTTTTCTTTTGGATTTTATCATAGGCAATGAGCTGCCTAGATACCTCCAACATCACCATTCTATCAGTAGGGTACCTCGACAATCTGTACGAATACGAGGTGAACCCCTACAACCGAATATAAGTAAACTTCGGAAATTGGATAAGCCAATATTCGTATTCTTCGATTAGTTCCTGTGCCTCCTTGGATATTCTTTGCTGAGTTCTTTGCTAAAGAGTCCTCGCTATGTGCATGGTGAAGGCATCATTCACTCGTTTGTAGCTGGCGGTGTTGGTCAAGTGCAACTGCGGGCAAGCCTCATAAATTTTAAATTGCTCAGGGCCACATCCAATTGGCTCCTTGTAGGTTATCCCTCTATACTTAGTCATTTGAGCCAACATATATATAACATACGAGCTCATGTAGAATGTCTTCGTTCTTCTTAGGCTCCTGAACTACTCATCTATATTGTTGCTTAACATTCTTGCCCAATCAACACATTCTTTCCCTTCCATCACAATCCCGATGTAATAAAATATCCATGGTTCGAAGATGAATGATTGAGGACTCCCGTTCACCTAGCTAAGTATCATTATCAGATCATAGTATTCTTGCTTCACATCATCTAAGATAATCTGTTTAGGAAGCTTGGTGCGAGGAGGTCTGGATTTCTGCTTCCAAACTGAATTTATGATACCAACACATCTCTCAAAAGTGGAGGCGTACATTCTGTCAGCTCTATCCTTCGTTTTGTACACCATCCTTTCAAAAGTGGGAACCCCAAATGCCTCTCCAATGGCGTCAGGTGTGAAGTTAGCAAACAACTTGCCATCAGGAGAAACAATCGTCCTTCGCTTCGGCTTGTAATAATAGGTGCACTCCATGATCAACTCGGGACACTAAATTGCTGGTGGAAAACCAACAGTTGCATAAATTCCACTCTTCATTATTTGGTGCGCAGTGAATGATGGAGGATGGCCTCCTAGTCCATACATTCGTCCTCGGAGTGCTCCCAAATTGAATGAACCGAGGTTGGTATCACTCAACCCCGCCAACTTCGAAGTAAACTTTGATTCTGGAAGAAATAGCTTGTCGAGTTTCTTTATCACTGCCCGCCGAGACGCACTAGCCTTGCTTGCTTCAACATTCACAGCCTTGTTTGCAGCCTTGATTGTTCCTGCAACATCTCCTTTTCTTGCTTCAGCCAACCTACAAAATAAAATATTAGACGTTAAAATTTAGACTTAGAAAAAATAAATTACCTCGAGATGGCCACAATATGGAGTTAATTTCGAAAAAAAGAGCCTTGAACATAAAAATTTCTAACTCCAAACCTCAAACTTTTCAACTCCGAAGCTTGATACTTTCAGCAATATGACTCTCGACACTTAGAAAAATTTCACACCAGCTTGATACTTCAGCACTCTGATTTTTAACACTTAGGAAATTTTCACACCAGCTCGCGGACTTCAGCACTTAGAAAATTTTCACACCAGCTCGCTCACTTTAGCAGCTTCTCAAGACTTCTCTTCTCACTTTCAGAAATTTCTCAAGACTTTTCTTCTCACTCTCAGAAATTCGCACATGCAAATGGTGAGAAGAAATGAAAATCTTCGTTGCTTAAATAATCGTGCCAAAGAATCTTTCTAATTCGTGAGGGAGTCTATTTTAGCAACTTCATTAAATCTCTGCTCCCACCACTTAGAAATTTTCCAACTTTGGTGAAGTGATGGGCGAGTTGTCACCCAACTGTCAGAATTTTCCATAATTGAAGATTCCTTCCCATGCAAAATTCGAAATTTCCCTACTAACTGCCAGTTGACACTTCCTTATTTTAATTGCTCAAAAGGGAATCACTTTTTTTATTTGAAATTTCCATTTTAACTTCTCGTAATGTCCAGTTAAATCCAACATCCATTAAAAAATCTCGAACCCATTAAAATCTCCAACATTCAAAATTTCATCTCCATGACATAGGCATACTTAGAATTTTTTTATTATAATCACTCACGCCTTAGAAAATTTGTCTGCTTCAAAAATATTTCACCATGTCCACTTAAAATCACAAGCCAATACATCCCATTTTCGAAATTTATTTCCCCTTAGAAAAAAAAAATCAAGGCAATCTTAGAAAATATTTGCCCTTAGAAAAATATTAAAATTCTCTTAGAAAATATTTTCTCACTTCATTTGTTCATGGGGCGCACACGAAGGGGTTCTTTTAATTTTTCACTTTACCCTTTGAAAATATTTCATCATTAACGTTCACTTCAATCCCTCCACCTTGGGCGCATTCACTAGGTGGCCTTTTTATTTTTTTGCCTTAGAAATTTCTATCAAATATTCCATATCAAGGGTGCATTTGACCTCTTCAACTCTTGATTCCCATGCCTTAGAAACATTCTCAACATTTTTTTCTTCCTAGGTGCATTCATCACCTTGTGCTTTTATTTCCACGCTTTAGAAATTCTTTCCTAGCCTCCATCACAAGGTGGGCGCATTTAAGGGGTCCAACTTCTATTTTGCTTAGAAAATTTCCACGCCTCTAGCCACCTTGTCTTGCCTTGAGCACATTTGATCCCATGTGTTTTCATTTTCAACACCTTAGGATAATTTAAAACCCATGCCCTCTTATTTTTCCTAGGGCGCATATGAGGGGTAGCTAGTTTTATTTTCACCACTTAGAGAGCTTTCCAACACCTTCACTTCAAGGGCGCATCCAAAGGTGTGAGCTTTCACTTTATAACTTAGAAGTTTTTGAATCTCCCCATTCCTTCACAAGGGCGCATTTGGAGGGGTGGGCTTCCATTTTACCACACTTGGAAATTCTTCAATTCATCTTCTTCAAGGGCGCATTTGGTATGGGAAGCTTCATGTTTTCCCACACTTAGAAATTTCCATGCCATGTATCTCCTTGAGGGCACATTTGACATGCCCAACTTCATGCTGAGGGTGCATTTGGGGGGGTGGGGGGGTGCTACTTTTTTCCATGCCTTAGGCATTTTTTTCTAATCTCCAACTTACCTTGTCACATTGGGCGCATTTCTACCCTTGTGCTTCCATTTTGATGCCTTAGAAACTTTTTCAAGTGGCCTTTTCATGATGGGCGCATTCAAGGGGTGGTGCTTCCAATTTCGTTGCCTTAGAATATTTTCTTAGCATCTTGCTTGTGATGGCGCATTTGAAGGGAGGTGGTTCCATTTGACTTGTGCCTTAGAGGATTTTGGTGCCACCACATGAGCTTGGGCGCATTTTACCTTGTGCTCTTCATGTTGAGGGCACATATGAGCCCTTGAGCTTCCATTTCTTGCCTTAGGCGTTTTTCTTAGCACCTTGCTTGTGATGGGCACATTTGAGGTGCCTAGCTTCCATGTTTCACATGACTTAGAAAATTTTCATCATCAAGACTCCTCCTTGGGTGCATATGGGGAGGGCTCACTTCCATTCTATAACTTAGAAAATTTTCAAACCTCGTCTCTTGGGCGCATTTTACCCTTGGTGATTTTATTTTGCATGCCTTAGGCGTTTCAAGCTGCCTCTTCATGATGGGCGCATTTGCTAAGGTGTTCTCCCATTCTTGACTTAGAATTTTTTTTCAAACACCTTTACTTCAAGATGGGTGCATTCAAGGGGGTGTGCTTCCATTTTAACTTGCATGCCTTAGAATTTTCATCTGAAGTGTTCTGGAGACTTCTGGAGGTGGCTCTTGAATACTTAGCCAATTTTTCAGCCTGCTCGCCCTCATTTTCTATTTTTAGTAACCTTCTAATTTTCGAACCTTTGCAACTCTCATTGACTTGAAATTTGCCAGGCGTGACCCACATGACTTGTTTGACCTGTTCACACCTACCCTTTGTGCTGACCTGCTATTTTTTAGCCCCGTTTTGGAGGTGACTTACTATAAATAGTAAGTGCTCAGATTGTGCTCAAATTTTACTAGTAGATTGCTTGAAGGATGTTGATCGTGATGGGATACATCAGTTTTTCATTTTTCCCAAGTTTTGCCCCTCTTTTTAGGCACCAAAGTTGGAAACCCTAATTTGACTTGCTTGTGCCTCAAATGAACTTCGTTTGACCCCATTTCTGCTGCATGCTGCTCTGTTTGTGAAACTGAAGTGCTGGGGAGCTGTTGGAGTGAACCTACTAAAAATAGTAAGTGCCTGAAAAGTGATCAACCAACTGTCGAATGCATTTGCATGTCATATTGCCCGAGAGATCTCAGAAAACCTAAAAAAACCTAGAAAATTGGTCCACATGCGAGCACTTGCTAAAAATAGCAAGTCATCATTTTGACTTGCATGTTATACCATCGCGAAGCTCTTGAAAAACCCAGAAAGATTATCCTGACATGCATTGCAGAATCACACATGCAAACCTTGGAAATTGCTTTCGAAGCCAAAACTGCTAAAAACAGGAAGTTGTCCAAATCTGCCCAAATCATGCATGCAAGCTCTTTGAAGTGTCTTGAATGTGGTGGAGTAGTCGGAATTTCAAAATCTTGAGGAAAAGACCCCGAACTGGGTACTTACTAAAAATAGTAAGTTGCCAGAATTCAATAAAAATTTAATGGGATCCTGCCTGAAGGCTCCTAATTGTAGTGCCAAGCTTGGATTTCAATTTGCCAACTTGATTTGACCTTAAACAAGGCTGAAGAATAAAAACCCTAATTCATCAAAACGCACTTTAGACGTAGCCAAAATTTCCAATTAGGTCCAAGATAGGGACATCCTCGGAAGGACAGAAAGGTCAAAGAGAGAGAGAGAGACGCAAAACAACCCAAAACCAAAGCCAAAAGACCAGAATGGAGCAAAAATCAAGGGGTACCCATTTTGAATGGGGTGATGTGTGAAAAGGTCACAACAGGTATACCATATCGATGCATCCGTATGAGCATATCCATTTGCCAACATACGCTTGTATCGATATGTATGTACATATGGATACATGTATATACTACAATTACCCAATTTTCAATATCTCCGCAAAAGTAACTTTGGACTTAAATGCCACTACAATTACATGCGAGAGGACAAATAATTAATAAATAATTTTCCTACAACATCGAGGGGCATCCATTTCTACTCTCTCCATGCCCCTTGGAGACAAAGCAATTACTTATTGACAACATTAAAATAGAAGTATTATAACTTGTCTAGGATTTGCAACGTGAATGGCACCTAATCCCAACAATTTTGACCCCCTTCCTTTAACCACTTCACCTTGGATTTTTGTAACAAAAACATCTTGTCCATCCTCAACAAAAAATTTGATTCCTCGTGAATGTTTTTCCCCTTCTCTCTACTCTCAACAAAGATCCATGGAGAAGCTATATTTTTCTCTACTTCCTTTAAACCAACCTTCACAAAATCCTTTCTAGAAAATACATTTCATACCCTCTCCCTATTCCGTTTCCTTACTTCTTGTTTGACATACTGAAGTTTCTTTATCAAAACACACCTCCTAGATCCTTTGACATGATTGCATCACTATCCCTTCATCTTCTCTTGAAATTATAGTAACTCGCCCTACGTAAACTTCATCTTGAAGGGAAATCCATGAGGTTTACACTCCTCTCCCACCTCTAGCCAAATAGGCTAGTGATCCAAATCAGAAAAAACCCAAAAGGTAATATCTTGGAAGAAATGCTAGGAGAATCAACTAAATCATTTGAGTTAGTTAAAAAATGATCTAGTCTTTTCTTTATATGCTTTATTCCAATCCCCCTGTTACACTTGGTAAACCATTCTTCTTTTGAAAGAGTATCTACCAATTCCTTGTGTTAATAGAAGGCCCCAAAATCAATTGTGCTGGTAGGACACCTTTGAACCTCTATATTTTTTAGAAAAATTGATCATAGCATTAAAGTTTCCCCCTACTATTAATGACCCTTTTGGGAATCTCCTTCGAAAAGAACTCATTTGATTATAATAATTATTTCTCTTGATCATCTAGAACATGGCCATAAACATTGGACATAATTAAAATTGAAATTTGCATGGACTCCATCTAATTTCACATGTATTACTTGTTGATCCAAGTCTAAACAAAGCCCCAGGATTGCTGCCTATCTATCCCATAGCATAATTAGACCCCTTGATGCTCCTTGAGTTGATATTGCAGTCACTTCAATATTCTTCCACAATTTCTTGCTCAACATCTCCATTACCTCTTTGCTTAACTTATTTTTCTAAATGAACACCACATTTGGAGCATTCTCCTCAATCAACTACTTGAACAAGTGGTGTTTGGCAGGGGCATTCAAGCCCTTGACATTCCAACTTAAGAGCCTCAAATTAACTTGGTGGAGGTGGGAGGTCTCCTTGCCACCTTGCTAGGAATTTGTTATTGGTACTTGATTTCTATTTATATTCTCTTCCATAGTTGCATCTATAAACTTACTTGCATTAGTTCTTCTCGCTCCTTGTGTCCAATCCCTAGTGTCAGCTAAAGATTTTATAGTAGGAGTCATAAGGAGATTTTTTTGTGTGAAACAAACTCCATGATTCTAGTCTCTCTGCTGAACAAAAGGAATTTTCAAGAGGCCTCCTAGAGATTGGCTTTGGTAGCCAAGGAGATTTTTTGTCTGGCCACAAATATTTTGAGTTAATCTCTTTTGTGCATGTTCCCAATGAATGGAATATGGTGGTAGATTGTTTGCTAAATGGACCTCTGAAGGGACTATTAATCAAAATGTCATTTATTGGGGTGATTCAGGTCATGATAAATCTCAGCAGCTCCTCAAGATTATTCATGATGATCAAGGAGTGTGATTTCAGCCTGTCGGGGTTGGGAATGAAGTGGCTTAGACGGAGCTTTGGCTGTTCTAAGGGGTACTGTTTGGTAGTTTTGTAGTACTTCGTGGTGGATTCTTCTTCTGTTGTATGTTATGATGGCAATGGTCATCTGGAAATCCTTTCGGTGTATTTGTATTTAAGAATTCTTGAATAAATTTTGTTATTTTTGTCTCCAAAAAATAAATTACCCCATATAGTCCTTGGAGAAAAAAATATTTTTGATATGATTTTTTTTTGCTTTTTAATCTTTATTTATGGTAATTATGCATTTATTAATGGGATTTTCTATCATGATTAATAGGTTGTGATATTTGAAGATTTAATTGTCTTATATTATCTGTCTTTCTTGAAGGTATGTCTAAAATAGAGTTACATTCAACCACTGAAGTAAATGCTTTATCTGATAATTGGGATGAAGAGGACAGTGGAGTAACTTTGCAAGTTTACAAACTGCTTTTTACATCTCAATACAATGATGAGAAGACATATTCAAATTTTGTTCTTCTCATTAAATCTGTATTGGATAATGACATTACAAATACAGAAATAGATCTGTTTTTAACTACAGATAAAATTGTTAAGGCAAAACTTTTGCCAAGTGGAGAAATCACTTTGGACTCGACTCAGGTATGGAAAGAGAAACACACAAATTTCAAGTTCCAGTCTATAAATGATAATTTCCTTCCAATTATTTATTTACTTCTTTTTGTATGTAACTGATTATAGATTTGTCATTGTGTATTCTATAACAGCTGAAGAATGCGAAAGATTTTCAAGAAATAATTTTCAATGGAATTTGTGGGAGTCTAAAGAATTGGAAAATAATCACTGAAACGAAAAATCTATGGTGTTGCTCCTATATGTATCTCCTCTTGCCCTTAGAATCCGATAAGTCTGGTGTAACTGGTATTGACTGGAAATGCATTGAAACATGCGCATCAAGTGCTAGAGAATTTAAATTACTTTCAACTATTTCAGAAGAGGACCATAGCATCATTGATATTGATAATATAAAAGAGGTTCCTATGGTAGGAACAACACATTTGCATAGCCAAGTGGAATCTGAAATTTGTGAATCTTCAAATTTGATAGATAGAGCAGTGCTTACAGTTCATAATGGAATGGTTTACAATGTTGTGAACATTATTCATGACAAAACTGCTAAGAGTCCCTTCCCTTCGACTAAAGATTCTAAGCCATGTAATGATAGCTACAGCGACTATTTTCAGAAAAGGTGAGTCTTTTTCATCTTTTATAGTCTTAATGCCCATCCAAGTTTATTACATAAAATTGATTGCAATGGTGTTAAATTGCATATCATGATGAGTTGCAGGTATGGAAAGAAACTTAAGAATTCGAATCAACGGCTTCTTTCTGTGAAGCATGCTGAGCGACCCCCCAATTTTCTTGCAAAATACCAGCAGAAGCCTATCGTGAAAGAAGGAGATTTTGTAGAGCTTCATCCAGAGTTGTGTTTGAATTTGGGTGTTTCAAGCTCTGTTATGAAACCATTGTATTTGTTTCCATCTGTCATGCATCGCCTGACTTCTTTAATGCTTGCAAGCCAACTCCATAAAGCAATCAGGGAAGAACGCCCAGATTGCCCTCCTGTATCTGTGTCACTGGTACTTTTATTCCTAAGGACTTCACATTGTTATTATGTTTGTATTTCGTACTTGAGATTATTTGCTCCTCCTTTGTTTTGTCATGGGTCATAAGTTATATTTGTAACCTCCTACTGACTTTATTTTGCTGGTAGATATTGGAAGCACTCACTTCACGCAAATGCTTAGAGTGTTTTTCATATGAACGCTTGGAGTTATTGGGTGATTCATTTTTGAAATATGCCATTAGTCGGCATCTTTTTATGAAATATGAAAATGAGGATGAAGGACAGTTATCGGCACGTAGAGATGAGGCAGTTTGTAACACAACTCTTCATCGTTTGGCACTGGATAGGAATTTGCAGGTATTAAAATGTGATATTTCACAAGCTAGTAGCTAAATAAATCTTGGTAAATATATTTTAGGTTAGAAACCCTAACGCTAAAATGGGCTACTGTTTAGTTTCTTTTACTTTTTACTATTCATTTGCATGCTTTTCTCTATTGCTTATTGTTTGAACCTTCATTATTATGGTCTAAACATTTATCAGGAAATCTAGAGTTAACAGTACCAACAGGAATAACCAATGTTGAAATCTAACACACAATAGCATTCAAATTCTACAAATAGGAATAAGCATTATTGACATTTAATCTGTAATATCAGTTTTTAGCAAATAGGGATAACTAGTGTTGAAATTTTAATTGAGTAAAAGAATAGAGTAGCTAAGGGTTTTTATTAGGTGTACTGACAAAGGCATAAGTGGACAGGTATTATGGATTTCCACAGGCACACAGTTAAATTTCTTATAATCACTAATATATGTGTTATTAAAAAAGCTAATCTAAGAATGAATTAGAGACTTTCGTAAAACTTCTATTTTAATATTTCTGAGTGCTATCTTAACATTGATTTATCTAATAATAAAATTCAATTAACATTCATGTCTTACAATTTGTTAAATACAGATTGCCTTTTCTGTTGTGTTCGTCTTAGATTTCCAAGTATTCAGAACCGTTATGCTCTTTTGTCTGAAATTTCTCAAGTCTTGAAAATTAGTGGCAAGTATAATATGGACCTTAATATGAAGGGAATATATTGAAATGTGTCTTCTTGGTGGCAAAAGACGTTTGATTCTTTACATACTTTATTTGGTTTTCTATCTTGGCTGTGTATTTAAGCTGTTTGATTCAATAACAGTTGATATTGTTGCTTATGGAAAACGATATATGCTTATTTGGAAAAAAAATCATTTTGATGTTGTATCAAGTCTATGGGTAACTTGAGTTTTTGTCTATTTTATGTTTAGTCTAATAACTTTTCTTTGTTTGTTCTTTACTTACACACTTGAAAATATGGTACCGAGATGTTGATTTTTATGTTTTTTGTGAACAAGGGGTACATTCAAGATGAACCATTTGATGCGCGTAAATGGGTTGCTCCTGGCTTATTTTGCAGAAGCATTGTTCCTTGTTTTTGCAACCCAAGTGATCCTAACAGTCTCCATACGGGAAAAGTTTGTGACAAGGGACATCAATGGATACAGCCAGAAAGAATATCAGATGTTGTGGAGGCTTTAATTGGAGCACATTTAGTTGGAGGTGGTACAATTGCAGCTTTTGAGTTCATGAAGTGGATGAACATGGAGGTTGACATTGAAGACAAGTCAGTAGAGAATGCATTTAATCGCACTTTTGCTTATCCTAGTCTCTTGAACACAAGTTTGGACGAATTGCAGTTGCGCCTAGGTTACCATTTTAAGAACCCGTGCCTCTTAGTGGAAGCCGTCACACATGCTTCAATTTATGAAGTTGGAGGATGTTCCTACCAGGTAATTTTTAGTTCACCTTACATTGCACAATCCAAATTGTACTTTGATAGTACTTGCAAGATGAAATTCTTCTGGAATATAGGACTCAATGTTAGTATTATGTCTATATTTCACAGCGGTTGGAATTCCTAGGCGACTCTGTGCTGGATCTTCTTATTACTTGGCATTATTATTCAACATACCAAGAATTGTCTGAGGGAATTCTATCAGATTTACGGCAGACAGCTGTTAACAATCAGAACTTTGCTCAAGTAACAGTGAAACGTAATCTTCACAACCATCTTCGTCATCATTCAGATGAATTACGAAATCAAATAGAAAAGTTTGTTGAGGATTTTGAACAGCGTAAAGGTGGTGATTGCCAGTTTATATCATTTGGAGGAGGAATGTGCGCTCCCAAGGCAAGCTGTTTAGTTTTACATTGTGAGAAGCGTCCTTTGAATTTTAGTGCATTATTCATAGAAGTGTCAGCCCATCTGTATTTGTTCTTTTAGATGAAGTGATTTTCTTTGATGTGCAAATACATGCATGAGGGGTCTTATTTTATGTTTATAATATAATTATATTAAGAAGTGTTCTACAATTGCATGAAAGATTTTAACTCTCTTAAACAAGGAAAAAATATATTTGGAATGTAGATTTACTTTAAAAAATTAAAACTACAAAATAATTTTTAAGTAGATAAAATAATAATAAATAAAATAAAATTATTTTTAAATAAATATATATTTTTTAATATCTCTTATTTATACAAATTTGATCTGAAATTTTCATTAAGATACTAATTTATTTTGTTATTTAGTTAGTAGATCATAGGGAGTTTCCTTGCAGACATGTGACAAGCATTGTACTTTATTTGTATATTAATATAAGTGTCCTCTTCGATTCAAAATAATGTAATTTTACCATTTTTCTTGGATGCAGGTACTAGCAGATTTAATAGAGAGTATTTCAGGTGCAATATTAGTGGATACTCGATTTGAACTAAATGTTGTCTGGGATAAAATAGAACCTATTTTGTCTCCCTTGGTTACACCTGAAAACGTGGTACCACAGCCCGTACGGGCGTTGAATGAGTTCTGTGCTCAGCAACATTGTGATCACCGTTGGAAGCCCATCATTACAAGAGGGAAAGTTTTTGTGGCCACTGTACAAATACAACTCAAGGATTTAATAATATATGAAAAAGGGTCAGATAGGAATAAGAAGTCTGCAATGTCTAAAGCTGCCAAACAGGCGTTGGCACAGCTACAGGTAATTTCAAACATTACCTTCAAGTTATTCTCTCATGATGCATCTAGCAAACAGAGACCCGACACTAAATTACCCAAAGATGAAGTAGTTTAATGGCATCATTTAAATTTATTTTTACTATTTAATATCACATGAAGAGACTGCTAATAATTGGGAATTTCTGATCCTGAAATAGTTGTTTTGTAAATAAGGTGAAGGGCATATATCATGGTCGCCATTCAATGGACACGACTGGGAATGAAGCTCCACATTCATCCAATCTCATTGCTCAAGAAGAAAAGGTTGTTTCACTCTATCAGTGCCACAGAGGAGAAATAGATCAGGAGAAGAGTTTACTTTGTAGCAGCAAATCAATGAAAGGTAAAGACCTGAACTCACTTCCACATATGAAGTTCACTAACAAAATGAATAATAGGCTGTCTACTAGAAAGCATAAACCAGAAGAGGGAAAGACAGGTATATATAGGACAGACATGCTTAGGCATGAGATCTTAACTAAAATAAGCTATATGTAGGACGGAAGTGCTATCCATATATAAAGTAAGCAATGTTCCATGGTGTTTTGAGGACAGGAATAGCAGCAAACAATGTTTTTGGCACATTAGGGGATCGAAGGTCTTTTTGTTTGGAGACAGTATGGAACTACAATTAACAAATAGGGAAAATTAAAAAAATATAATTTTTTTAATCATCATATTTATTATAGAACTATGTTACATGATATTAGAGTTGAATTGAGACTTCACATGATTGTAGATACAAAAATTAACAAAAAAATTATTGTTTTCATCATCAATGGTATATATAACAAGTATAATAAAAGATAGAAAGATTACAACTACAACACAACTAAAAATAGAAACTACATAGCAGCAAGATCTCTTATAATTGTATTTGATTTTCATCGAGCAATTTTATGTCAAAATCAAAGTCTAAATTTGAGTCACTCCCATGAGTGATTAACTTATCCAATGGCACCCAAACCAATTCCTCACATGCCTTATCACCAATTTGTGTGGCATCTTTGGGATCAACATTCCAACATGTTGTTGGAGTCTCGTGAAACTAAGGAGTTTGTCAATCTTGAAGTTGCACCTAATCTTTGTCTAGAGATATTGCATCAAAATCAGTGTCGGAGTTTGATTCACTCCCAATATGAGGGACTAACTTATCCAATGGTTCCCTAACCAATTACTCGTGTGTTATCAAAAAATTGTGTGACATCTTCAAGATCAACATTTCATCATGCTATTGGAGTCTCACAATACTTAGGAGTCTGTCAATCATGAAGTTGCAAGGCACTAACTATTTATGACCACCAATTTCTCCACTGTTGAGATATAAGCATATTCCTCTTGATAGACTAAATAAACTTGTATGTGGATAGATTCCTTTCTATAACTAAGTAACTAGCAGGAAGCAACTTCAACCTCATTACATTCTTACCATGTCATGCCTATCATCTAATAAGGTTGTTTTGAGCTAATGTAGCTCTATCTAACTTAGCCTTTGGTTTGTTGAATTTTGAGCCTTGAAGATTGCAAAAAATGATTTATTACTCTCAAAGTTTAGATGCCTTGTTAGTGTTGTACATCTTTTGAAGGGCTTTCATATTATTCTCTTTCACCTCTTCATCTTAAGAATGAGGCACTCTTCTAGCCCTTGGTGCATGCCAATTGAGATTTAGAGCATAAGGAAGCATATGAATGGAGTGTTCATAATGTTTCTCATTGTCACAATAGGCTTAATATACTCAAAAAATCCCAAATTAGGGTCCATGTTAGGAATTGTTTGTTGCAAAGACGGTTTTCGTTGCATCAAAAGATTGATCTGTTAATGCTCGATACAACTGCTAGAGTTAATGAATCCATGGGATGCAGTTAAGCCATGTCACGAATCCGAGCGTTGTGTTGCACAACACAAGGAGACCAAGGGTGCACACCTTGCAACAATCCCCCCTCCCCCAAGCGCAAGCGAGGGGTTTGAACCCGTGACCTAGGCTTTGATACCAATTGTTGTAAAGACGGTTGCCATTGCACCAAAAGATCGACCTGTTAATGCCTGATACAATCGCCAGAGTTAATGAATCCACGGGAGGCGGTTAAGCCATGCCACAAACCCGAGCGTTGAGTTGCACAACACAAGGAGACCAAGGGTGCACGCCTTGCAACATTGTTTGCTTCATCTTGCCAAGTATGCAGTTGGATGTCTCAAAAATCTCTTGAAGATTAGGAGAATATGTATCAAAGTACCTAATCACCTACACAATGGATAAGGTGAAAGAATAAATGTATCGACATATAATAATAAAAAGAACAAGATTTAAATGATAAAAAGTGAATGCAAGTTTGTCTATACTTTTAAACTTTAAATACAAAATGAAAAACTTACAAGTTACAAATATTATTAATTCCTTACCTAAGAGTAGACCACCAATTACCATCAAGGATCATATGCTTCACTCTTTACTTCACTTGTGTTGACCTCTATCTACCTTTCTCATTCAACATTAACCATCATTAATGATAGATGCTTATGCACCTTAGCATCCTCTCTAGCAAGATGAAGTAGTTTTAATAAATATATCATCCATATGTTAAAGGAACTCATTCTTTGAAAAAGCCTTGAAGAGAGAAAGTGAGATGTGGTGGTTGGAAATGAACATTTTGATTTCTAGATTTTGTCACTATGACCTTAACCAAATTTTCTTTCCAATGTCTTTTAGTGCATTGTTGAACACATGACTACAACGTGAGGTCCATCATGCCAACTACTTTATAAAAACATGTTTGGTTGGTTATAAATTTGCTCATCATTTGAGCTTGAACCTTGTCTAAATTATCCCTCATATTTTGAAATTAGAATTTTGTATCCTTGCACTTTCGTGAGCAATCATCAACTTTAATAGAAAGAGGATCCAACCAAAAGTGTAACTATAATATTGATGATGGTTGATATCTAGAATATTGGTCATCCATCCATGGTAATTGAGAAACACATGCTTAGTCAAGTTTGCGACATGTCATCCATCAATAAACTTATCTTTGAATATTGTCAATCAAGGAGGGTGATTTTTTGTTTATGTTCTCTAGTGGGTATATGAAGAATCGTATATTTTTGAAATGGGGAGAATATATCATATCAAATGGGACGCCATTTGTATAAAAATTTGACAATTATTGTAGACGTCTCTTCTTGTGATTGTATGTTCAACATCTTTGCAACTATGCCCAACATGTCACTAGTAGTCTCTCTTTCTTTTGGTACAAATCTATTCTATCTGACTCTCCACATCCATGTCAAACATAACACATAGTATAGATTCTAGTGAACAACCCTTAGCTCTTGCCTCATCCTCCATATGCAACCTATAAACCTTGGCATTCTCAATGAGTTTTTTTTTTTCACAAATCCCACTTCACCTACAAAACTCCCACATCTAGAAGAAACCCTAACACCTCTTTGGTTTGTTTGTTTGTTTGATCTCAACCTCTTCACTAAAATAACCCTCATCATTGCTCATTATGTTTTTGTAAAGTAAAATAATTGCAAACTAAAAAATGGAAAAGAGTTTGAAACTTCAAAGAAAAAAGAAAAATACAAAAATGATTTGAAAAATGAACATTGGACATGCCAATCCTACTTCAAATGATGAAGTGTTGAAACTCTCCCCGCTTCTTCTCACTATTGTTCTATTCTCTTCTCATGATATGGTAAAATAATAATAGAAAAATAGAAAAATGAAAGTATTTTTAATTTTAACTTATAAGTGGTTTATCTAGGTTTAAAGTTTTGAAAAGTGATGTGGGAGGCACCCTTTTAGTTTTCTTTTCTTTTTTCATAGGGCGCTTGATTGTCTTGTAATGTCCACTATCCTCAGGGTGATCAAGGGTCGTCATAGTCCACTTGTTGCTTGGATTGTTTTAGATTTTTTTGTTTGACGAAGGGCCTAGGGATGTTTTCAAGACACACCTATATCCTTGCAATGTGTTAGGGAGGGGGATGCTCAAAAAAGAGAAGTAAAAAATTAGCCCAACTAGGTGATATTGTGCATTACTTTCCACATGCAGGAATTTTGATTATAAGAATTTTATAAAATTGTGTGTTTGAGATGTTGGTTTGTGTATGGTAGAAGAATAATTTTGGCTTGGAAATTCGTATGCAATTAATTGGAGATGTCAATGGAATCAATTGGATGAGCCTATAATTCAAAGTTCATTATTAATCTTGTGGCATGGCATTCTATTATATTTATCTTTAAAGCATTGTTTCTTATCAAAATAGTTGATCAATAGGGAGAAGAATGATCATGGTGAACCTCGTTTAACATCATTTACATGGAACCTATAAGATCTACCTTCTAAGAAAGAGGTTTATAAACCTTCATATGTGTCCTAGAGAGACTAAATAATTAGTGATTTTTTTTTAATTTAATTTTTAGAACCCTTGTTTCATTGATGTTGGGACTATTTTCTTAGAAGAGGAAACCTAGCATACTTTTTAAGTTAATAAAAACACTTTGACTAACCATAATATAAATATGTCAGAACTAAGTTCCAATTAATATTCTTATAAAAAATCATTAATTTTCTAGGTAGATTTTTGAATACTTAGATATGTTTGCAGTAAAATAGTAATAATCAGATCACATAGATTCCAACACGAATTTGTGTGTTATTCTCCAGATTGTAGAAATGCAATGTGACCATTTTAACCTTACCACTGATATAAATCACAAGTAATCTAAATAACAATGACAATTTATATCATGTCACAAATATTATCCCAACACAAGAGTGGTGTATGAATGTGAGATACTATTGAAAATATAAAAGTTACAATGCTATTGAAGCTTTCAAATTAACTAGCCATTAATCAATTTTTAAATTGATAAAATTTATAGAAAGCAAAATTGTTTGGTACCCACAAATTGATAAGACTTTTCCTCTAGACTAATATTGTTTCTGGTACTCATTTTATGGTGTATCTATTTTTATAATATGCATTTTTCTTGATTCATGAGCAGGTGTTCATAGACAAAATCTATATGAAGTGTGCAAAAAGATGCATTTTAGGGAACCTCAATTTGAGTTGATAGAAGAAGTTGGCATGCCTCATGACCGAAGGTATTTTCAAAACTCTATTTTAACAATGATTTTTTTGGTATACTTAATTAATGTTCACCTTTGGTTTGTTTGTGTAGATTTTTATTCAAAGTTGTGGTAGACATTCCTAATAAAGAAAGCCTCTCAATTGAAGGAAAACAAGAAAAAGGCCATGGAAATGCAAAAGATTCAGCTGCATATAATATGTTGGTGGAACTTCAAAAACAAGGATTATGTTCTATTAAAATTTTCAATAATGATTGTGAATAACATAAATGTCAAACCTCTTTAATAAAGATCAAACATTGGAAATTTGTAAGGCCTGAGTTTTTAAACCCTTTTTGGTATTTATTGTACCTAAACGATAATTAGAGATGTTTGCATGATGAATGCATTCCTTTACTGTATATGTATGATGCAAGATCGTGTGGTGATTATTGTTATTTCATATGATGATGTTATCTAGATTAGTGGGTAACTAATTATGTTTTTATACTATCATGTGATGTGCCTAAATGTGTGTTGGATCTATTTGTGTCTTATGTTTATGCTACATTATCATTTTGAGATTCATTTAAGTTGTTTGGTGAATATAGTATGATGGTGAAATTCAGACTAAAAGGGAGCAAAATCATACAAAATAATTAGTCAATCCAAACAACAATATACACATTCAATTAGAGTATAAATGAAACATAGAACATAAACAATGCAAAAATCAAGAAATGATTAATACCTTCAAGTTGATGTGTTTTTTAGCAGTAGGAATTATTTTCCACAGTCCATGAGATTTAGATAAAAAAAAATTGGATTCAAATGTTTTTGTTTATTTGTATCGATGTTTTGATTTGAATCACACTCAGTGATTCATCATCAAGAAGGGGAAATTAATGAAATAGATTGCAGAAATGGCCTTTAAGAAGAGTTGGAGGGAGAGGTAGCGTAAGGACCGGAAAATGGAGAATGGAGGAAGAGACGGTTGGAGAAGGTAGGAGAAACAACTAGGAATGAAAAATAGTAAAGAGAAAGAGAAGAAAAGTTAATGAAAAAAGAAAAATGGAAAAAAGTAACATCTAAAAATATTAATTAAATTAAAGTGTAATAACTAAAAGAAGAAAATACAACATAACTAATGGGATAAATATTTTATCACAAGTACAACATTATGATAATAATATATTTGAAAAATAACTCAATGGTGTAAAAATGTAACTAATAAGGTAACTTGATATAGGATAAATATATTATTTCTAAAATAAAAGTATTATTGAACACTACTATATTACAATAGAATGACAATTTGTATAATAGATTATGAAAAAGGGTTGATTAAAATTCACGAAATTAAAGGAGACTAATAAAATAGTTATAAGAACTTAATAAATTGCAATGAGAACTAAAAACGAAAACGAACTATAAAGACTAATAAATTATATATATATATGAGAAAGGGATTAAAAATCATGGATTAAGTAGGTGTGGATTAAAAAGAAAAATGGAAGGAGCGTTGAAAAAGTAAAAAGAAGTGAATAAGCTAGGAAATAAGGAAAACTACAAAAACTTAAAATAAAAATTAATAAGCATAATGTCAAATAACCAAGTTTATTAAAATAATTAAAGCTAAGGAAGAAAATAAATGCAATAAAAATGACACAAGATAAATGAAGAAAACAATGTAAAAATAGTTATCAAGAGTTAAAGAAACTAAAAATAGAGATCAAAATCACTAAAGGCAACCAACCAGATATAATAAATACAAAGAATAGATTAAATATAATAACATTAATGAAATAATAATTTTAACTAATATATAGGATTACTAACACAAAAAAAACTAACTATAAGGGAAAGGATAACAAAGTTAGATTCTAATTAAATTGTAACACGTTTATTAATTGGAGCTAATATATTGCTAACTAATATATTAAATCTGACCATATTGATTATAACTCAAAATAATTATAACTAACTTACTCACAATCAACTTAGATAAAATTCACAACAAA
This sequence comes from Sequoiadendron giganteum, assembly GCA_007115665.2. Taxonomy (NCBI): domain Eukaryota; kingdom Viridiplantae; phylum Streptophyta; class Pinopsida; order Cupressales; family Cupressaceae; genus Sequoiadendron; species Sequoiadendron giganteum. Next base: position 220,431,269 of record CM021109.1, on the reverse strand, counting down.
TTATACCTCTCTTGAAATAAAATTACATTCTAGAAAAAAAATCAAAATCCCAAGACTTTGAATGTTAGATTTGATATACATGATAACTTAGAGGCTTGTTATTGATATTATTTAACAAGAAGTCTTTATGGTTTTGGAATCTAAGAATACAATTGATTTGTATAACATTTGCATGGAATTGACAAGATTGTATCCTTTATAATATGGAATGAGCAAAACTTTCAGAATGTAATCAAATTATAATGCTAAGAATGTTGGATTCAAACTCTCAGATACAAATTAAAAAAGAAAAAGAAAAGAAAAAAGGAAATTTGAGAGAAAAAAGGGATTAGGAACCTAATTCAAGAAGATCTCACAAATATACATAGGAATTGCAATTGAATATCATAACTAGTCTATACATCACCAAAATTGCTCACAATTACATATAGATAGTGCAAACTTCAAAGGAAAATTTCAAATCATGAAAGAGATTATACTATACCCAAAAATGATGCAAACTCCTAACATTTCACAAAATTGAAATGATTTACAAGTCACTTGAGATACAAAAAATAGATGACTTGATTGATATCACAATTATAATTCCATAGGTATACACAAATGAAATTCACTAGTCTAAGTGAATGGAAAACATGAAGGAAATAAAATAATAACAATTATTTATTATCTGTTCCACAAGTATCAACAATTTACTATACTACTTATAATTTAAAATTATTTAAAAGGTAACCACATAATGACACAACTATCTTCAAAGAACAACTTGATTTACCCAAGAAAACCCAAGTGTGTGCAATTGATTTATTTCTTTTCTTGAAAAAAATTAAGAATAATAGTTATACTTATATTAAGCTACTTAGGATAATTTAATTTGTTGAGCTATCTTGGACGTTGTCTTGTTCCTAGTGAAGCATCCATAGCCCTAAATAAGGTTGTCTCTATGAGTCCCTCAAACATTTCTCTACTATAAACAAGCAATGAAGCTCACTATTAGGTTGAGAATCACAATGGCAACAAAGGTAGAACTTTTTATTTTTCATTTAATATAAGCATCCACTAATCTAAATTATTCAGGAAACATTAAAATATTTTCGTAAATGTGGTTTCTTTGAACATTTTAGGTTATTACTCATCAAATGGGCTATACCGTCATGGGACACAATAAAAAATTCTAGTTTATAGTAGAATTACAAGACCTATATTAAGACTAACCTTTCTCTAAAAAATGCTTTTATAACATTTGTTATCTAATAAAGCCACCTCCTATCCCTTTTTGAACATTTTAGAAAAATAAATAGCTCCAAGGAAAACAACACAAGAAATAAATATGAAAGGAAACATGCAAACTAACCTCGAAAGAAGAAAACAAGCAACCTAGAACAAAACTAACAAGGCAACTAATCTAAAATGAAAAAATAACTAAACAACGGAAACATAACTAGTTATGTACAAGAAAAACTTATGGATAAACAAAGTTGATGACTACAAGGATCAATATTTGTACTTATGTGTCTCTTTATTACTGGTAGAAGCATCAAGGTGGTAGTCATGGTCATAAGTTTTACAAATTCATCCTTATACTTAGAAAAATAGATTTCAATTATACTACACTTGTATTATTTATAAAATGTCCATGAAAAATTAATAATTGAGGCAGTTCATCATGTTTATGATTAATCAATTTCATGTTTTATTTCTTGAATCTCCATAAACAAAATGATAAGCATCATAATTCATTATGAAAAGGAGAGACATAACCTAGTTTGTCCTTTCTTTAGCTAGAAATATTTGTCCACCATCAGTCGGTTCATCACTTGATATCTTTATTTCTTTATTTTCAGGGGGCCTCATTTCGTGGCGAATTATGTTTTTTGCATTAGGTACGGGTAAGTGCACAAATATGAGGGACCAAAAAGGGGTCTTAAGTGACCACTGTTTTTATAAAATCGGCAAAGACTGACCTTGGATGAGAAATTGAAGATAGTTACACTAAAAATTTGAAGATGCAACAAAAACAAGAGTCATAGTGCTCTGAATCTACTTTTTAAACTTCTATTTTAAAAAAAATAGTATAGATTAAAGGGTTCAAAAAGGGGGACCAGACAAAGTGGTCCTTTTTTTCAAAAAAACATAACATGGTGTTTAGTGTGTCCCCCTAAAATGTTAACTTTTTTTTAGTATTTCAAAAATCACTTTAGTGAGAAATTAGCTAACACCATGTAGTTTATGTTTGATTTTTCTGCTAATTTTTAATGAATATATGATTTTCTACTAGTTTTCAAAGTGATTACATCCCGAAAAATACAAAATTGAGCATGCTCTCTCCTAGAAATTTTGAAAATCGATTGAAAATCATTTTTTTAATATATGTAAAATGGAGTCTAGTTTCTAAATATTAATTTATTTGAATTTTCGATGAATGGTTAAAACATATAGTAAAAAATACCACACATTGATACAGTAACAAAGTAAATTAAATATGACAACCTTAATATACTCAAAACGTGAAAAAAATATTACATGGTTAGATAGCTAAGAGAGAGCTTAAGTTTATCGTGGTACTTTTTTACTTGACACTTAAACACATGCAAACTTGATGGAGAGCATGCTCAAGATTATGTCATTTTTTACTATTAGTAAAAACATGTCTTTGGACATTGAAAAGTCACTCCAAACCTTGGGTTGGAAGCCCAAGGAAAATCCAAGCCAAAGGCTTGAAAATTTCCAAAGCAAAACATAACGCGAGTGTGTTATAATTTGCTTGCATAATGTTTTGCTTTGAATATTTATCTCCCTCATGTTCTCTCTCTCTCTCCCACTCTCTATCGTTCCTTCTCTCTCTCTCAATCTCTCCCTCTACCTCTCCCTCCCTCCTTAACCCTCTCTCTTTGCTCTTCTCTACCCTTCTCTTCTCTCTCTCTCTCTCTCTCTTTCCCCTCCCTAGGTCATTACCTCCTGGTTTTTCAATTAAGGGTATAGATTTTAAGATTGAGGGTATAAGGTATATGGTTGAGGGTATAGAGTTTAGAGTGGAGGGTATAGAGTTTAGGGTGGAGGTTATAAGGTTTAGGGTTGAGGGAGTGTAGGGTTGAGGTTTTATCTTATAGGCTTTAGGGCCTAGGGTTGAGGGATAGTGTTTAGGATTTAGGGTATAGGGTTGAGTGTATAGGGTATAAGTTTTAGGGCATTGGGTAGGGTTTAAGGTATTGGGTATAGGGTCGAGGGTATATGATTTACAATGGAGGGTATAAGGTATAGGGTTGAGAGTGTAGGGTTTACGGTTGAGGGTATGGGATTATGGTTGAGGGTATAAGGTATAGGGTTTAGGGTATAGGATTGAGGATTGAGGGCATTGGGTATAGTGTCAAGGGTATAGGGTTTATGTGCTAGGGTATAAGGTATAGGGTTGAGGGTATAAGGTTTAGGGTTTAGGGTTGAGGGTATGAGTTTATGGTTGAGGGTTTAGCATATAGGCTTTAGGGCCTAGGGTTGAGGGATGGTGTTTAGGGTTGAGGGTATATGGTTGAGTGTATAGGGTATAGAGTTTAGGGTTTAGGATTGATGTTATTAGGTAGAGGATCGAGGCTATAGGGTTTACGGTGGAGGGTATAAGGTTTGGGTGTATATAGGGACATATATGTGCATTATATGATAGAGGAGTTTATCTTACATACAGTAATAGAAGGGCTTATCTCATTTGAGTCTCTAGTGGTTAGATATCAACAAATACGATTAATGTTGAATATAATTGAGGCTAATATTTTGTGTAGTGTTCACAACAGTCCAACATAGTTATCAAGGTTATTCATTTGAAGCCAACCCAATCATTTTTCAAATTTATTTATTCTTCCTTCTTATGAGGAATGTCGAGATAAAAATATTTGAGGTAACTAGACCACCTTTGATGTTGATAATTCTACAAAATTTCTTATATTTATTTAAATTTAAGAGGCTTATTATCTATGTGAATAACAATGTCTTCCCCAAGATATAGTAATTCCATGTTATTTGTAGGCTTAAATTTTTTATGTAATTCCTTGTCATACATGGGGTGTCTATACATAGAATTAGATAAAATATCACTACATGTTAGGCAATTAGATGACTACATTGAGTCAAAACTACTCCAAGTGTATATTTGGAGGCATCAACCTAAATTTCAAAGGGCTATTTCAAACTAATAAGAACTAATGTGGGTATTCAGTCTCTACTTCAATTGTGTGAATAGTTGTTATAGTCACTCTATCCAAGTGATTTTTTATTTCACTCTCACTTGAGTGCTTGGTCCATAGGTCATTTTAACTGTGAGAATCCTAGTTACACAAAACTATAATAAAATTTGGACGTTCCTAAAAGTCTATAATGTTTTATAATATTTTTATGAGGTGGCCAATCTCTAATTACCTCTCTACATTTTTAGGGTCCACATAAACACAATCCTTGTTCATAATTTATCTAAGGTATCAAATCCTTTCCATACTAAAGGAATACTTTTCTAAATTGTTATAATAGAGCCCATGTTGTAGTAAAGTTGAAAGTATCTATTGAACATGATGTAGACATTCCTCTTATGTATTGCTTAGTATGGGTATGTTATCTAAATAGAAAAATTAACAAAGAAAATAATGAGAGGCTTTAGTGCATCATTCATCACTCACATGAAGGTGACAAGTGTATTGGTCAAGCCAAAGAGCAAGGCTATCCGTTTGAAAAATCCATTTGGATTTGAAGGTATTATTTCACACATCTAATTACTCAATGGTAACTTGGTGGTATCCAATCTATAGTGAAAAAATTAGCTCCCTTAAGTTGATCAAAGATGTCATCAATGCAAGGAGTTGGATACTTCTATTCACCCAACTTATCTCTACTATTTGATACTTCTATTCACCCAATTTACCTACCTACCTAAAAAATTTACCCTTAGCTCACCCATCCCATGGACTGTCTTTGTGGGTGCAATGTTGTCTATAGGTTAAATGTCTTAAAAATTTAGTAGATATCAAAAAATAATAATTCCACCTTTAACAATGAATTGTAGATTCTTCTCATTCACCTACATCTATGAGTGGAATAGGAATTACTTTTCCTCTTCAAGTAGCACTTCTAGGTTGAGGGTATAAGGTATAGGGTTGAGGGTGTAGGGTTTAGGGTTAAGAGTATTGGGTTTATAGTTGAGGGTATAATGTATAGGGTTGAGGGTTTAGGGTTGAGGGTATAGGGTTTATGGTTTATTGTATAGGGTTTCAATGTATAGGTTTTAGGATTTAGGATTGAGGGTATAGGGTTTAGGGTTTAGGGTTTCAGGTTGAGTGTATTGGTTACATAGAGTAAAAGGTATATGGTTTATGATTGGGGGTAAAAGGTATATGGTTGGGGATATAAAGTTTATGGTGGAGATATAAGGTTGAGAGTGTATGGTTGAGGATATAAGGTATAGGGTTTAGGGTTGAGGGTATATGGTATAGGGTTTCGGGCTAAGAGTATTGGGTATAGGGTCAAGGGTATAGGGTTTAGGGTTGAGGGTATAAGGTGCAGGGTCAAGGTAATAGGCTTTAGGGTTGAGGGTATGGATTTTAGGGTTGAGGTTTTAGTGTATAGGCTTTAGGGCCTATAGTTGAGGGATAATGTTCAAGGTTGATGGTATAAGGTTGAGTGTGTAGGGTATAGGGTTTAGGTTTGAGGATATTGGGTAGAGGGTCAAGCATATTAGGTTTACAGTTGAGGGTATAAGGTATAGGGTTGAGGGTATAGGGTATAGGGTTTAGGATTTAGGGTTGAGGGTATAGGGTTTATGATTTAGGGTTGATGGTATTGAGTATAAGGTATAAGATTTATGATTGAGGGTTTAAGGTATAGGGTTGAAGGTGTAGGGTTTAGGGTTTAGGGTTGAAGGTTGAGGGTTGAGGGTATAGGATATAGGGTTGAGGATATTGGTTATAGGGTTGAGGGTATTTGTTACACCCTAATTGTGTACTTACTATTTAGTACTACTATGTAGGGTAAATGTGAATGTAATTTGAATTTTGAAGGTGAATAAATTGTGATTGCACTTTGTTATCAATGAATTATGAATGAATGTTATCTCATTTAATGATATGTGAAGAAATTAATAAATGTGAAATGAATGGTTATTGCATTATGTATTCTAACTATGGAGATGTATTATATGTAATGCATATTTTTTTGAACAACCGACTACTGTGGGCATGTGTTAGTTGATGCAGGTATATGTTCATTCCTCCAGGTGGAGGGGAAGTATCACTTAGGAGAAGATCTTGGTCAGGTAACCATTAATGTAACCTATCTGACCTTACACACACTCACAGTAGAATGATTGAGTCAAGTTATTATGTTGGGAATAGGTAAGTCATCCTTAGTTTTATGTGTCTGCATTAGTAAGGGTCTTGATTACTACTCAGTGCATTATTGGGTGATGTTTATTTGTTTAAGCTTGTGAGTTCCTCCTTGTATTACTATGTTGTATTGATAAGTTGAACACACGTGGGATGTATGTATATGTATATGTGTATAAATATATCACATGTAGGAACCTATCAATACAATAGTAGTTGTGTGTATGCTTGGTGTGTAATCGAATGCATATAATGTATATATGATATATGCATGTATCCATATGTATACATGTATCAATACACATGTATGTTTGGCAAACACGCATGCCCATATGAATATATTAATATATGTACATAGAGGAATATATATATATATATATATATATATATGTATATATATGTACACAGTCGATATGATTATTATTACTACAAGAATATTAACTTGTTTGTATTGATTTTTATATCGAATGTATACATAGTTTATTGGAATAAGATATATATTAACATATATATACATATACATATATATATATGTGTGTGTGTGTGTGTGTGTGTGTGTGTGTGTGTGTGTTGATATACATATATATATGTATATGTAAATATATAATATATATTTATATTTAAATATGATTATGTGCTTGGAGATTGATTAACATAAGCAATGCTTAGAGGCCAATTTATTACATGAACATAGGCCGATTGTATGCAACATATACAAGCATTGTAAAGCCTGAATGTAATGTATATTGGAAAAGAGTAAAGATCAAATTATATGTTATGTAATACACAATAGTTAAGTTGATATGGAGAGTTTGACATAGTTAATGTGTTGAGATAGAACATCATTGACTTGGTAAACAACAATTATTTGGGATGCCATATCATATGGCAATGGGATAATTACCAAAAAGAAAAGAAAAGTGAAACACATGATAATAGGATAAGTGACAACAAGGTAAGGAAATGGTCAAAGCGTCATTTATGTGCAAGGTAACTCATCATTCCTTTATTTTATGTTGAGCATAGACTTATTCCACTATATGCAAGTCTTACATTTTAAATGTAGACTGAATCAATGAGTAAGGGCCGCACCAAATAATCAGTGAATAGGCTACTTGCTTGGTGCCATCTTATGAAATTCTTAATGTTGTAGAAGTCCATTCTGGGAACAATTCAAATGTCACCATTTGATCATTTTCAGATTGAAATAGTCTTAGGTTGTTGTCAAAACATATAGGTCAACCTATAGCTTGTTGTGTTGAGTAAACTCTTTATTTGCTACCACCTTTTGAGCTAAATGGAGTGAGTCGACTGCATGGATTCTACTATCAATTTACATGCCTTTTTTGTAGGCTGTGAAGACTCCTTTCTACTATATAAATAGAGAGACATTCTCTCTCATTTGAAGTGTTATATTCCATACTATTATGCACTTCTACTCTGCACTTTTATGCAATCTTATTTTACTGATTTTTGTGAGAGCTTTGAGTGTTTTGTTAGGAGCTTTATTATTTGAGTTATAATTGAGAGAAGCATATTATCAACTTGTGTGAGAGGTATTATTAAGGTATTGCTTATGAGGTCAAAGTAAAGCTAGTGGGATGCTATTGGAAATTTGTTCAACGAATCAATCAATTGGATAAGCGTATAGCAGGCATGAGAATACATTTTCCTTTATTTGTCTTTGTTTATGAAAGATTGATTCTTGAGTGCTTTATTTGATCTATTGAGATTACTTGCACTATGAAAATATAGCATTTGCTTTGAAAGGAAACTAGAAGTTGTTTATGCTATTTTGTGAAGTGATTGTAATTACTTTGTAATAAGGGGAATTGTTTGTCATATGTATTAATATACTAGATAAGATTAAACAAGGGTATCTTAAGGGTTACTCATAGCTAAGTTATTTAATTTTACTAGATAGCTAGTGGGTTACTCTTGGGCTTGTTTGTCCAATGAAGGGAGGGAACTTGTTCATTTGCTTGTGAGTTGAATTACCATAGAGTTTATGGGAAATGGGATAGGTTAATTTTGGGGTTAAAGAATACAAGTGGAGGGATTAACTATGTGTAGATTATAGTGGCCTTAAGTCAAAACGAGCTTAAGTAAGTGTAAGTGAATAAAATGACCTTCACTCAAAGTATTGAGTGAGAAAAATTTGGCCAAAGTAGTGTGATTTCCTTTGGCTCCACTGTCAATTCACCGTGTCAATGTAGTGCATGCTAGTTCCAGATTGTAGGGTTACAAGTTCTAGTCATGTAGGGCACAACACTAAGCTCAGTGTGGTTGTCATACAAGGTGTAACTATGGGTAAATTTCCATGTTAGTCCTAAATCAAAATAAGAAATAAAAACCTAGCATAACTATGAATAACAAAGGAGGAAATGAAAAATAAAGAACAAAGTTACCCAAGCTCTTCAAAACCTCCATGAATCACCTCCATAGCCTTTCTCCATTTGCTGCAAATATGTTGTTTGCCCTCAGATTTTTGTGAGCAAATATGCCTATGACATGACCTAGCAAATATTGAAGGATTCCTATGATAATGCAAGTAAAAAAAATAAGTTCTACATATAATGGAAAAACCTGCAAAAGACAATGTTAGACTAAAAGCATGAAGTTGCAAGATTGAGAGATGAAGTCTAGATGTGACAAATGAGGGTGAAATTGCCATTTTATAGAAATGCCCAATTTGAATGGAGGGCCAAGATTAAAAGATGCAAGATGCCCTAAGATCAATGGCTATAAATGCATGTGACAACCCCTAATTAGGGTTAGGGCAACATTAGGGTGAAATTTGAAATGAAGGGTTGAGATTTGATTAATGGACAAGAATGCATGTGACAAGAAGATGTGGCACAAAAAAAAGGAAAGTGGGGAATTAAAATAGAAATTTAAAATTAATTCCCACAAGTGGTTGAGTTGACCTTTTAAATTAAAAACTAATTTAATTCAAAAGTGGTGGGGCCATGTGACAATAAACAATGTTTTACAATTATTTACTTGGAAAGAGGGAAATTTAAATAAATGATTTTATTTAAATTTTGGAGGAAAAGTCAATAGGAAAATCAAATAATTAATTTTAATTATTTTATTGTGGAGGAAAGTGACCATTAATTAAATAAATTATGGGGGATTTATTTAATTATGAGTAGACATTAGAATTAGAGACGTATTTAAATAGTTTATTTATTTAAATAATCAAGAGAAAATAAGGACTAATTAAATAAATTTAATAATTTATTTAATTAAAGAGGACATAAGGAATTAATGACATATTTAAATAAAATCAATGTAATTTATTTATTTAAATAGTCACGAGGAATAAAAGACATGAATTAATTAAATAATTAAGAATTATTTAATTAATAGATGAATTTGGACAAAAGGACATAATTAAATATTTTAATCATGTTTAGAAGAATATGGAGAAAATAAAGTTTGTAGGCCTAGGTCAATTTTATGTGTCTACATTTTTCCCATCTTTGTCATAATGCAGTTTATCGCATTATGGCAAAGAAAACTAGTCAAAAACATGTCCCAGTGAAGGTACAGAGTGTCTATGTCCCCTCAAGAAAATTTGCGAATTTTGGCCTGGTGTTGGAAAAATTTGGAAAGTGTCCCGATAAGTCAATTTGAGGACAAGAAAATCAATGGCGCGATCGATTTCAAAATCCAATGAAGTTAAGGTAGTCAAAAGGTCGGTTAAAATTGGTCAAATGAGCCTCCAGTAAAACCCTAATTTTCAACCTATAAATAGGTTTGAAAAGGTAAAAAGACATGTCATTTTCACTTTTTCTTTTTGAAATTTGGAGAGCTTAGGGTGAAGAGAGGCTATAAAACGATGGTGATTCTAGTGATTGAGCATCGCGGTTACCAGGTGTGTAAATTTCAATGGAAAGAGGGTGCAGAGGCACCGATAAGTACCCGTTTCCTGCTTTGTAATTTTCTCAGTTTACGTGCATTTTAAGGGTTTTTAGCTAGGGAATCGAATGTGCTGTGATGTATCTGTGTTTGCGTAAGCCGCATTCATGTTCGCATTGCACACATTTGATACGTTGCGATGAAAATGCGAGGGGTAGGGTAGCTTTAGGTTTAAAATGATGCAAATGCCAAGGGGTGAGACACAAACACAAGAATGTGATGTAAGCGCAGGGTGGTGCGACACATTCGCCAAATTGAAATGCATATGCCAAACCTCGCGACACATATGATTTAGAATGATGCAATTGACTTGTGAAACGATGCATGTGCTATGGAATGATGCAATTTTCAGATCAAACAACGCAATCATCGGGACACGATGCATGTGACCTGGTGCAACGCAATTGAAGTCAACGTGACACATTTGACTTTGACCAGGGTTGACTTAGTTTAGGCTTAGTTTTCTTATGTACTTTTGAATTGATAGATGGTAATGATGATGTTCAATATGTGCTAACTCGTTTCTACATGTGTAGAAATGATTGGTACCCATCTATATGCGTGAGTTCAGGCCAGTGACATATACCTTTAGAGATCAGCTATGGGATAGCGAGCGGAGGTGACTGATGCAACTAGGCTTATACTATGTTACCTATATGCCCATTATGTAGGAAAATAGGGGTCTCTTGACAAAACTTTGTGAGAGATGGCATTCAAAGTATTGTTCTTTTCATATGCCGACAGGAGAGGCTACCTTCACTTTAGAGGATGTGTACAAGATTATGCGCATTCCCATCAGAGGAGAGTGATTAGTTTATGATCCAAGCCGAGGATGTCAGGCCATGACCTAGTATTACGAGCCTATGGATGACGTTGGACTTGGGATTGAGGGTTATGAGATCAGGTGGGAGTTTGTGGCTGAGCACTACGCTTGATGGGATGCCATGTTATGTACCTTGATTGTCGGGGTTCTGATTCTTGATTGTCGAGGACACGTATTTCCTATTGGATGGGGTGATGTGTTGGTCCGAATGAGATAGGACAGGACTATATTTGCTTGAGGTCCATGTTTACTTGGGATGTTGTACCATCAATTGTATGAGGTAGCCTATCAGGAGGGGCAAATTATCAATTGTGGGACCACATTATTGATGATTTGGGCCTAGGAGCATATTCCCATCTTCCGATCGCCAGTTCAGATTTAGTAGCTAGGTGAGGGGATGCCTTATGTTTTCTTGTATGTTGTCTTGGTGACACAAACTTGGGTTGGAGATACAGGGTATTGGCACCACCAGATTGTCACTTTGATGGGGTTTGTCTAGAGACCTTATAGAGAATGTGCATAGTGGTCGGGAGAGGATGAGCATCTATCTTTTTGCAAAAAGTTCAGATACGTGATTAGGTGAACTATGTAGAGTCAGCATATTATTGAGATGTACCTACCCTAATGGGTACTTCGATAGTTTGGAGAGCAGTAGGGTGTTCCTGCGAGGACCACAGAGTATGCTTGTTCATCTCGAGAGACCATGTGGGGGCCTCCTATAGTGGTTCCCTTAGTAGACCAACATGTTGATGGGTTGGAAACACAATAGTGGGTATGGAGTGGGGGTCCTACAGATGCAGGGACCACAATAGATTTGGTGCCTGGTGGAAGATACACAAGCCAGTAGCGCTTACAGATCCAGATGGGCTAGCGGCGATTGATCGGTGATCAGTGATACCATGAGTATGACAAGGAAGTTGAGGAGGGAGAGATGGTAGCAGGGGAAGAGATGGAGGCTGAGGAGATGGCAGGTGGGGTGGAGGATATGATGGAGGGGATGGTAGGGGTGGCAGGAGGAGGAGAGGAGGAGACACTGGGAGGAGGTAGTCGAGGAGAGTGTGACAACAGGTAGGGAGAGTACCATTGTCACCCATCTGAGAGGAGGGTGAGGAGGGAGAGAGGGAGGAGGAGGTGAGACAAGAGGGAGAGTAGCCACAGGGGGAGGATATTTTCATAGGACATCAAGCACTGGATATCGAGGGAGAGGAGGAGATTGGAGGAGAGGAGGAGAGAGATGACGATGAGGAGATTGATATTGGCCGAGAGGATGAGATGGATGAGATTAGATGATAGATGGGGAGGAGGATGTAGACAGGCCACCACCCTTGCCACGATGTGCCATAGTGGATTAGAGATTAGTGGACCTACAGAGCAGATTGGATGTAGCCTTGTCTTAGAACAAGGTGCTAGTGACAGAGTTAGAGGTGGTGCGAGTGGATAGGGATCATTATGATCAGACAACAAGAGGCCAAGAGGCGGTGCATATATTTTGCACAGTTATGCATAGGCCCCTCAAGAGATATGGATAAAGAGCTGTCCAGGGTTAGTGCCAGGAAATCATGATACAGGTTACTTTATGAGCAGGCAGTTCCAGAAGAGAGACGGGACCCCAGCTTGACTGAGTCTCAGACGAGGATAGGAAGTGGCAACATGACACAGAGTAGCAACAAGACACACAACAACAGTCACAACCATAGGAATGCAAGTGGGTCCACATCATCTGGATAGTCCTCAAGGAACATGTCACATCACAACCATAGGCATTCATCACAACACAGATCTAGTCACAATCATGGGTCAGTATCATCAGGGCATAGGTCACAACACAACCAACCTCTAGTTATTGATCCATCAACATCATAGAGTCAACCTGCAATGTCCTTAGTTCATGTTACAATTGAGCTCATGAGAGAGCATCAGTCACCTCACTCCTCATGTTGAGGGGGTGGGGAGGGAACAACTTGGACATACTATTATCTTATTGTTATGTTCAAACATTTTATATATTGACTATCGAGTCTGTGAGCTTCATTTTTGGGATTCCACAAGACTCTATCTCGTGACATGATTTTGAGATATATATATGATGCAATTTTGATGCAGACTATGTGCTTTGTGTTATGTTGAGATGCGTGATGATGTTATCATTCTTATGTGATATGATACGACTTATGATATGATGATGCATTTATGATGGTAATTTATGATTAGATGTTAATATGATGATGAATGCTTTAATGTATGACTTTTAATGATGAGATGTATGTATTAATGATGCATCCTTATGCATGATGATGACCCTACTAATGGATGCCATGCTTATGATTATGAATGCATTTATGGATTTTTATGTATGTATGGATTATGTGATGTATGATGCTTTTATGTTATGTGTATGTGTTGATGACATGGATGGTTATTGTGTTTATATGCTATGTTTTTGATTAAGGTAAAAGCAGGTTTTGAAGGGGCCTCAAAACCATTTAACAGTAGATAAAGTTAAGATAAAGCATATAAGAGTTCAAAAAAATAAGATAAGTTGCCAACAAAGATATTTAAAGACCAACACAGAGACAACATAACCAAAAAATTGGCAAAAGACCAGTAGAAAACCAACTGCTAGGCTAGATTCCTCGGGATATCAACAACTTCGTTTTCTAGATTGTCCATGTCGATGGTTGCTTTTTTTATTTCCTGAATGTCCACAGGGGTCTTGTCCAACTTCCTTTTTAGATTGGCTCTAGTACGTTTACTTGGCCCAACCCCTTCAGCCTAGCTTTGTTCTTTGTCTTCCTCCACATCCACAACAAATTTTACCTGATTAACCCTTTCCAGATTCTTGACCATCATATTCATGGTACTAGCAGTGGACTTAAGGATTTTATGGCTCATTTCTAGAACCTTTTGAATTGAATCTCTAACATTCTTAAGCCTTCCCTCCATATCAGAAAGCTTACCATCATGGTTATTCTTGAAATGCTCCAAATCCTCCACAGTTTTCTTTAGGCATTCAACCATTTAATTCTTTTAATCTTTCGTCCATAGGTCTTTAGATTTATCTTTATCCTTCTTTGTATTGTCAGCATCCTCCACCTTATCCAATCTATTTTTAAAAGCCCTTTGATTTAGTTGTATCTCCTTTATCTCAAAGAAGGCCCATCTAAACATACAAAAAAAATCCACAGAGTCATTGCAGGCAATAGCAAGAATATCAGTAGGGTACTCATGTTCTGCTTTGAATTAGTGATCATCTTCCTTAAGGCCATTGGGGAACCAGGGCTTGTCTTCCCTATTCGTAGGTGGGTAGCTGGAATACTCAGATGAATTGGTATGCTGGGACTCCTCTTGGTCAGTATGATAGGAGGGGTCCTCCTCAATATTTCTTTTACCCTTCCCCCGAGGAGAAATACTAGGTGTCCCTTTTGATTTAATTTTAGTAACATCAGACCTTGGAAAAATGACTTTAGCCCTGCCAGTCAAGATCATCGCACTAGGTTTAGGAAGAGCACAGGATTTAGGCTTGATTTTGGTTTTACCCTTCTTCTTAGCCCTCATAGGGTGCTCTTCCCCCCCCTCCATTTTGGTATCCCAATCGTCTTTATCCGAGTAACTATCACCCAACTCCTCCTTATCAGAAACAGGGTGTGGAGAAGGGGTTTGACGGGAGATGGTCGACATAGATTTAAAGTGCTCATAGATGAGAACAAGTAAACCCTCATGGATAATGGGATACCTCACCGAGTTAGACACATGATCCTGAAGATTCAAATTTAAAGAAGTTGAGAGATAGAAAGGAAGGGATACCTTGACCTGGTGCCTGAAATGGTTCAAGAGCACAAAGTGATACCCAAAAACCTTGGTCTCCCATCCAAAGTGATATACTCCATTATCACCCTCAAGACCTCCCTCCACAACAACTTAAGTTTGGTAGTGTTGATGGTCAAAATAGCACAAACAACATAAAAAAAAATATTTCTACTTTGTTTCTCCTAAAAAAGAAAGATGACATATAGTAGCCTAACATCCAAGGTCCTGGTAGTTGGTTCTCAAATGTATGATGTCACTCAATTGGCCAATGCAACTATAATATTTAAGGGGCCTTTGTTAGTGATAAGGAATACAAACTGAACCAGATTCATCAATCTATGTTTAATGGGGGTTTTAAATAAACATAAAAAGGATATATCAAGGCGCAGATCAGTAAAACATGAACAAAATTCCTTAACATCTAGACATATATTCTCAACAATGAGTGTTTCTTAACAAATCAAAACCATAACATGATGCAACTCACAGAACAATCCATACCATTGCATACATTCACAGTGTTTAATTTAATCATCACAACCATTCATCAAAATACTACAAGATTCAAAATAAACTCCTCATTTGTTGCCAATAATATAGATCAACAAACATATAATAATTCCATTCATAGATAATTTAACGAAATAATCCTTAAAATATGGTTTCCCCTATTGATTTGCATCAAATAAGAAACATTTATGCACAACAAACTCATTGGCATACAAACTGATTATGATTCATTAACATCATCCAAGAAGTTTAACTCTAACATAAAATTGTATAAAAAGTGTATCTAAACTAAACATGAACTTAAAAGTATCTTTGCTCAAAGCTATAAAATCCTATATGCTATCATCAAGTGGCTAATCCTACTTCAATCAGTTGAACTTTACAACATGGAGACAAAAAATATATATAAACATGCTACACATAAATCCCTCTGAATCAAAAATTGAGATCCACTAATCAAGGAACCAGAATCGCATCAAGAAACTAGACTGGTTGATCTTCAGTTCAAAGGTTGATTGCCCTGTTGTGTAAAATCTGACGCCCAAGAAAAGAGACAGGACTGGCTGATGAAAACCTTCGCTTCAAAGGTTGATTGCCCTATAAAGTAGGAGAGAAAAGGGGAATTCATGTGCCAAAAATAGAACATTTTGCTGCCAACTCACTCCTGCGTAGTTTTCTTAAGAAGATATTCATCATATCTGGAGAACACTTGTTTAAGGATATCCACATCAGGCCCATCGACCCAAATATCTTCAAATTTGATTCTTTTTAACTCTGCTATGGTGAATTCCTGCATATCTTTCAATTTGGTCAATTCCCTCCTAGAATATTTCATCTCCTCTTTAATATCCATAAGTCTATCCAAAAATAAATCCTCTCCATCATCTTCTTTCTGCATGACCTCCTGAAATTTGTTGTTCCATTTCTCCTTCAATTGATTTGAAGGCATTCTTTCTTTAACCGGTATGTCTACATTAACTAAAATAGCTATTAAAACTTCTAATTCATCAAGCTGCTCATTCAAGTATTTACTAGCATCTTGAACTTCATTTTTATGCTTATATATGAAGTCAGACCTAAACCGGATTATGCTTGAAGCCTTTTCCAGGAAATCGACATTATTTTCTTCAAGGATTGATTGCTCTAGAAGAGTTGATTTTGGAAACTTACTGATGTCTTTCATCTTCTAAATATATCCCCTATATTCTTCCTCCTGCTCTCCTAGAGTTTTAGTATGATGACCCATTTCTTTTATCAACTCAAGTGTTGTTTTATGGATTTCAAAACTGTTTACCAACACTTCACCCACTTCCTGATTAAGCTTGTCAATCCATCTATCCAGAATCACTGACTTACTCCTCATTTGTACTAAATCATCAACTTCTCTTTTACTGAGTAAGACTTGCGTTTACAAGGCAACAACTTGTTGGGACATGGGAGTGGAGACATCCTTTAAGAAACTATGCAATTGATCCAATTGAGCCTTAAGCTCATCCTTTCTTTGTTTATCCTTGATCATCCTGGACTTTGTGGAGGAAGCTAAAATATCAATGAGATTCATTTTTTGATTCTTCGTAGGCCTCCCTAAGTTGATTGTGCCCAATTGATAATCAGTCACTTGCATATTTTCTCTATCCTTGTCCACCACCAGAATTGCACATTCAATAATGATCTCTCCTGTCTCTGTGAGCCTTGTGGAATGAAGAACCCTATACTTTTTCTTAGGTCTCTCCCTTTCTATCTCCTTCATCATTTCTTCCCAATTAAGAGCCTGTGGTGGAGCTATCTGCTTCTTCTCAAGATCTAGCTTTAACCATGTAGGAGCACTAGGAGTAGTGACTACTTGTGCTGGGGATGAGGTAGCTGTAGTAGAAGATAATGGTTGTAACATGGTAACTTGAGGCTGAGAAGAAACTTCTTGCACATTCTGTTGCTCCTTTTCTGCATTCTCTTGTGCAACCCTCTTGGCCTCTTCTTTATCCTTCCGATCTTGTAACCTTTTATCTTCTCGTTCCTTCTTCGAACATTCTTCATCTAACCTCTTTTCTTCAAGAAATTTATCTCTCTGTCTCTCCAAGTATTTTATCTTGTCCCATGCTTCCTTTTCCTAGCAAGTTCTTCAACATCCTTTTCCTTTTGTAAGCATTCCTCTTCTTCCATTTTCTTATATGATTCCTCAATGATCTTAAATTTAGCCTCAAGGGCTTCCTTTTCTCTTCTTTGTCTTGCCTTCTCTTCTTCAAGATCATGGATCTTTTGTAGCATTTCTAATTTTTCATTCTCCTCCTTTATTCTAAGCTCCTGCTCCTTTTATTGTTGCTACTTGGCCAACTCATTCGCTTTCTATCTGGCATCTAATTATTGTTGCTGAAGTAATGCATCAGTTTGGGCTCTTGCTTCCATTTCTTGTTGTTTTTCCAATACTTCAGATTGTGCTTTGGCATCTGACTCTTGTTGTTGGAGTAATGCATCAACTTGTGCCTTGCATCAGATTCCCTCTTAGCTTCTTCAAACAACTTCCATTGGTCCTCCTCTATCAAAACATGCTCAATTCCATCAAAAGGCGTTTCCTCCAGTGACTCCTTATCCAATAGAGTACCCTCAAAGTTTGTCTCTACATCATGGATTTCAACCTCAAGACAATTCCCCTTCAAAGTTTCAGCTTCCTTATGGAGAGTTCCCCTAGACATTTCTCCACTTGGCTATTCTGTAGGAGGGGGTTGAGTAGATGACTCAACTACAACTGATGTTGAGACCCCAAGTCCTATTGGAACTTCTTCTTCATGTGCTTTAGGTAGATCTTGAGCCAGAACTTCAAGTTTAAGTTCAAGTTCCTCTATATCAGGAGGGAAAATTCCAAGGGATCCTTAGGAGGAATTCTTCTTTTCATCCTCTTATACCCTTAAGTGGTACCTTCACCTTTCCTTTTATTGTAAATTTGACCCCCAGGTTCCTTGGTTCTTAGCACAACCCATTGGATACTTCTATCCAACATCGGCCTTGCTATATGTTTAATATCTATGGTCTCCTCTGCACCCCAATCTATAGGATCCAAGTTCTTGGTACCTATATTTTGTGCCTCATATTGGGGATCCAACACCTCCCCATTATCAGATAATTTTTCAAGAATGTCCACTTTCACCCCAAACTCCACCATGAGTGGGTTAAGAAGTCTTTCATAATTTCTTTTCCTTAAGTCATACTCATCCCGAAGATCACTCCAAAAGTCCTCCAATAGATTGAAGTGTTTATAAAAAATAGAAGCCAACAAAGCTTTCATTTTCTTCTTTGGATCAAAGTGCTTCCTAGGAGTGTACAAACCCAACTTCAGGAGCATCAATTCATCACAAACTACCTTGGCCCCCACAAGGTGTGGACAACTATATTCAACCAAATTCTTGGGGAACTTATGACAACCAGGTTTGTGCTTTATCTGGAATTTAGAATTAACCCCCAAAGCTTGATAAAAAAACTCCATTAAAACAATCCTATTGTTGTGACATCTAGGAAGTAGGTGAAGGTGACCATCAAATCCAGCCAATCTGAAATAAGTAAACTTGGGGTACTGGATAAACCAACACCCCCACTCAGTGATGAATGCCATAGCATATTGACTCAATCTATATCTTGCATCTCCCGTAAGCTGGTTTAATGACATATAAAAATGTGTCATTAACCCTTTTATAATGCAGTTCAGAAGTCTGCAAGGTGAGCTGATCATAATGATTCCACACCTTATTCTATCCATCATCTTCTCCCAAAATCCCCACTCTGTTTAAACCCAGAAAGATGCCCCTTCTTACTGCTGCATAAATCACATAAGAGGTCATGAAAAAACTCTTGGTTTCTCTTGATCTAATCATTTGGTTGCGTATGATTTTAGACACAATCATGGGCCAATCAAATTGTTGTCTGCCATCTAGGATTTTCTAAATGAATGGAAACATCCACTCTTTAAAATGAAGAGCATCCCTTTTCCCAAACACTTTGGATAAGATCATTATAATGTACCCAATCTCCTTGTAGAATTTTTCCCTTTTAGGTTGATCTGGCAGCTTAAGTAAAGACTTTTTCTTAGTTCTCATCCATCTCTTGTTTAGATAGGTTATGTTAGCCTCCTTATGATTACTATATATTTTTAAGGCCTCCGCCTTATTGAGTCGCCTAGGATTCTTTGGAGTGGGCACATTGAACATGAACTGGAACATTTGTGGAGTTAGATCAATGATGACATTTCCCTGCGAATCCACACACTGTCTAGTAGTACGATTATAGGATCCAACTATTGTCATTATTAACTTAGGACATTGGATTGAAAGAAGGAATATAGTAATATGAGCCAAGCCAGATTCAACAATTCTTTGGGTCCTCCCTGTTACCTCTTCAACAAACCGAGTACAACTCCTCGCAATGGAATGGGCCTAGGTTGGTATCAGTTATATCTGCCAAATCAGAATCCACCTTACTAGCAATGATGGAAGGACCCTGATGCTTATACCTCAAGGTATAAGGGAGTTGTTCTGGCTTAACCTTTTTAGACTTTTCTCCTGATTGTGAAATCTTTGCAGGTTGAATCCTTTGAGAAGCCTCACCTGATGCTCCTGACATCTTTTAACTTATGCAACAAAACCCAATATAAGATCCACAAGAAGTATGAAAAACCAGGTCAGAGATCTCACCTTTCATATACTTACTTCACACTTAGTCAAAATTTCATACTCACCGAAGGCAGGACTAGGCAGAAGAACACCTGTAGGAAGCTTTAAAGTACTGCTGGGGTTGGGACCAGAATGGATATTGGACTCACAATAAACCATAGAGCAGGATTAGAGATAGAGTTAGAATAGTAATCAGGACCAGGATCGGAATGGAACTCAGACTCGGTACAATGAAGAAGTTTCAAACATATATCTTGGTCCACTTTTGCTTTCGACGAAGTGAAAGATATTTTGATAATTTATAATTCATCAGAAGAGGGCTTAGAGATGGATCCGACATCCATTGCAAACAAAGGTTCGAGAAAAAAATTAATCTTGGATTTGACTCCGGTTAAAACAAACTTGACGTCATTAGAAATTTCAACAGTAGAATGAATGACATTATGGCCCAAAATATGAGGTCACCTGACAAGCCAAGGAGGCTTAAAATAGTAGTACCAAACCATCCCACCATACGACCGAGGGGAAAAACAAAAACTAGGGCACAATTTTAAAACTAACAAGGATGCACAAAACCCTAGTTTATTAAAACTCTCGACTTAAAAAATTAGGGCACAACTTAACCCTACTCAAAATCAATGAGTTGACATGCAAAAGGACCAGCAAGTAAAGTAATGGATCGAAGGACACCATAAAACCATGTAGCAGATGATTGACACCCCAAAAACCCAAGGCGCAATGGTACGGGTGCGAGAAAACGCAAAAACGACCGTTGCAAAGCAAAAAATAATGAGAAAATGACAAACATAAAAAAAAACAAAAAACAGAGAAAGAGTCAAAGACAAGGAAAACAAAACAAAACAAAAAGAAAAGAAAAGAAAAGCAAACAAGCAAGGATTCAAACGGAAAGAGTCATGAACCTTGCAAAGAATGACAAACCAAACAAACACAACGAATGACAACAAAGACAATAAAGAACAAAAACCATACCTCGAAATACAATCCAACAAGCCGACTCTTGATGCGAATCCACGCACAAAATGCTTGACCTACGATTGAATCGTGCTCCCAAATGCTCTACCTCAACTCTAGTTCGATATTAGTTGTTAAACAATAATAATAACCAGTGAGTTAACCTTAATTAAGGTTAAAATTCAATTTCATATGTGTGAGGTACTTGTAATTAATGCCATTAATACGAGAGGTCAGATGCGGAATCGTGGTGAGAGCAAGCACAAAACTATTGTGCGACCGAAGTAAAGTTAGAAAGCAATAAGAAAGGTGGGAGCAGAAGTGGAATGAGAACCAAGTTTGAAAACTTTGTCCAAGTTTCGAGTTTGGTTCTGGTTCCGGTTCCAGTTCCGCCAACGACGAAGAAAAGGAAAGAAAGAACAAGAAAGAAGACATCGAGATCGAGACAAGGTAAAGATCATCAATCCCAAGTCCAAAGAAACAAACCAAAAAGGCAGAGGCGGGGGCGGGATGAAAACAAAGTTTGGAACTTTGTATAAATCCTGAACTTAATATCCATTCCGGTTTCAGTTCTGCAAAAGGAAAAGAAGACAAACCGAAGAGACAAACAAAGAGACGAGTGAGATCTAAATTGGGAAGGAGTGAGGGAATGAAACTAAAAATGAGTTTCAAACCCAGATTTTGTTCCGCTTCCAATTCCGACAGAACAAAAGACAACAAAGTTTGGAAGAAAGAACAACTCCAAACTTTTTTGAAAAAGACCCAAGGACAGAAAATAGAAGAGGGGGACCCATTTTGACCAAGGCAAAAGATGGGGTGGTTATGAAAGGTATAATAGGTAGAATCATAGCTACTTTTGGTAGCTCTCAACAAATCCTCCCTTTCCTTATCAGTCCGAGGGAAATTGTTCACCGCCTGGTCAGAGAGCTTCATGTCCCTGTAGAACTTAAGTCTATCCATCGACATCCCAGTGACATCAGATATTAGTTGTTCATTGATAGTCACTTTCCTCCCGAAGAGTTTAATCCTACCATTGTTCTATCCCTTCACAAAAAACTTGGTAACCTCCTGATCCCTACCATGGAGCTTTTCCATATAGTTCATAATGCCACCCTTCTCCAGCACCCTCCAAAACTTATCATTGGTCTTTAGCTCTTTGCATTCCATCGGTGCCAACCTACAATGATCGCCACCCATTCTCTCTGTAACACAACTTTTCTTCAAAGACTCCAAAATGCCTCTACACCTGAACGCCAAAATGCCCATAAAGCATGCGAGATACCAAAGATTAATCAGGCAATTAATTCTGTGGTACTTCATCCCTTGAATAAAAATGATGATACAACAATTTTGAGACTGCTTGGAAAAACCCGCCTTCACCTTAATAATTATTTGAAAGGGGGAATTTAACCTTCCCATGGTTGTGATCATACATAATTAAGGCCGCGAGGTCAGCCTCTAAGCCATCACTCATCTGCCACGGTATTTTATTTTTTTCCTTAAACCCCCTATTAGCAAAAAAATCCGCCACCATATTGATCTCTCTATAGACATGGGTGACAAAGTGATTCTCAAAAGAACTGATGATTTCCTTAGATAAATTAATCTGATTCTCTATAGTCTAGGATGGCTTTTGAGAACCTTTTAAACATTGGATAATATTATTAGAATCCCCTTCAATCCAAACATTTTTGAACTTCAACTGTCGGGCAAGATTAAGGACTTGGTAAGCCCCTATGGCTTCAACAAAGTGGTTGGAATGGGTGCCCAAGTGGAGCGCCACCACCACATGTTTATATGCTATGTTAATGCAAATGAATGGATGCAAATGATGCTTTGATGTATGCAATATGGATGAATGTAAATGATATACTTATATGTCATGCGAATTCAATATGAATGTAGATTCTATTGTGTGAATGGATTTATGTGTAATGTGCAATGTGCTAATGCAATTTCCATATATGATAATGTATGCAATTTTATTTTTGTATGTCATGGGAAATTGTTAGGAGACAAAAGAAGGGAGATGACTAGATGAAGGAGAAGATGGATATTAGTGTGGAGACAAAGATGCATGTTAAAGTCGAAAAAGAATCCTTCAATATTTTCCAAAGTACTTGTTACCTATTCTTTTCACTACCAACTCAAATAGGTAGAGTTGAATTATAAATTCAAGCCAAGGTACACAAGTTGTTCAAAAATTTCTGCTAAAGTACTCATACTGTGCATTGTTTCATCACAGTGAAAATTTCAGTGACATTATGCAAAAAAAATTTCAAAATGATATCATAAGTTTGCATACTGTTTGTTGTTTTATTCATAATGTACAAACCATAATCCCACACAAGCCGTCAGAGTAACTTAATTTGATTTTTACAATCAAATAAAGGGTGCATGAAGAAAAATAAGCTATACAACTAAAAATAAAGAAAGCATAGGGTAGAAAGTGATTCGTCATTGCCTGGAATGACGAATCGTTGACAGGTTGAGGTCTTTAGTTATGATGATAGCTCTAGCTTCAACTGCAAGCTCCAGCGTACCTGCAAGTTGATGGAAATGTTGTTAGAGCAATGCGAGTCAAATCCTATCATATGCCTACGCTACCAACATAAAATATAGAATACGGTCAATCATACATCCATTAGATGATTACAAAAATTCAAAGAGCATAAGGAAAAGAGGAAGCTTTTAGTTTCTTTTATTTTGCTAACATGTTTGTTTCCTGTGAAGGTAACAAGTACATATTTAAATTGCTGATTCATTACATTCAAGATTTTAGTATGTGGGAAAAAATGGGCTCCCACAAGGGTAGAGCCCAACATACTGAAGTTACTAAAATATTCATAGCATAATGCATAAGAAAAAGAACATCCATATTACTTGCTGTCATTATTATGATGTTGCATTAGCTTGTGAATAGCCATACAGTAGCAAAGTAACAGTCATGGTTGAGATAATTAGGTAATCACTGCTATATTATAGTCACGACAAAGATATAACTGTGTATGGTAGTCAAATCATCCAACAGTTTTCAAATGCTAAGAAGAGGATAATCATTATTGTCTGATAGTTGATTAAGCAGCAAGTTTGCTAAGATAGCATGAAATGTGCACAATTAAATAAGTTGAATCATAAGAGGTCTCCAAGCTATCTTACATTTCCAAGCTATCTTTCATTTACCAATGTTAGATAATGCATAAAGGTGATAGTAAGCTAAGGGGTGACGGTTTAAAAACTAGTAGGAAGTTATGATACCATCATGAGAATCAATTGCATAAATTTGGGACAACATCATGAATCAAATTTCCAATTAGCTTTCCAACCTTATAGGTTATCTTTGCCTCTGATTGCTTAGAAGGAGTATTTTCTGTTTAAAGGCAAATCATGAATAACACAATTTAATAAACAGGAGCAACATGAAGGCAACCATAAAAGGAAACTTAATCATCCATAAGAGCAATGAGGAGCAGTCCTTATAATTGCCAATGATAGTCATCATACATCAGAGGATGATCACATTTCAAAGCAGGATTGTTGTGTTTCAGAGTTGTGTTTAAAGCAGCGTTATTATCAAATATGAACTTGTTGAACAAACATCTATCACAGTGATTTTCAGACTTGGATCAACAAAATGGCAAAGGTAAAGTATATTGTTATTTTATCAAGGATAACCAAAGCCATATATCAAAGGGATAACGTTTCGAGCTTAATGCCTTCATCAAATAAGCAAATGACAAAGCATCATTCAGGGAGTTTCATAACCCTTCTGGGTTTCTTCTATTAAGACAGAATGAGACTTTCAGACCCAAATGATTCACAAGTGCTTTCAGAAAAATAAAATAAGATGCATTGGCCTAGATCATTTTATTCTATCAGGTTGCAAAATATCCATAATTCAGAAAAATATAGTCTTTTTCCATTCATGGTTGGATATTTGTGTCCATACAGAGGTTGTTTGTTCTTTTTGGAGTAGGTTGTTCCTGAGGAAACAAAATGATTATTTGTTAAATAACTTATCCATCAGGGTGGCTACGGAGATTCAGAGAAAAATAATAGAGATGCTTGTTTTTTATTCATAATATCAGATACCCATGTGAGGGTTTCATAAGAAAACCACAGGAGAAAGTAGAATATCTATATGGAGGTTTTATTGGAAACTCAAATTTACCCATATCATAGTGGACACGCTAGTTTCCAACAGAGATTACAAAATCTAGGTGTTTTCTTCAAAATTATCAAATACCCATACGAGATTTTTGCTTTAGAATTGTAAAAATATATAAATAATCTCTTGGGTCGAGCCCATAAATGTTGTAAGATGTCCAGTGGAGAGGAGATGATCTAAAAAATTCAATGGAAGCTCATGCCATTATTTCTTTATATCTTTAGAAAAAGAAATCAAGTATTCAAGATCATGGCAGCCATAATAGATTCATAGCCTGTCAAGGGAAAGGAAATCAAGCAAACACCCAGATTCTTTGAAGTATGGCCAGATTTTATTTGAAAAAATATTTGCATATAGAAAACAAAGGAACTCACCATGAAATGCCTGTTGAAGACTAAGTATGGCAACGAAGCACTCACTGAGTTACCAAATAGATGGCCCAATTTCAGACCATGGCAGACATAAGAGCATGGATCAAACACAAAAAAAAAAACCGTGAATGAAGAGAATCGGAGGAGAACTCATACATGTCACGACCTTAATGGCCATTTTCATCTTTCAAGCGAAATGGAGGAAGCCGTAATACTATCAAGAACCACTTACCTGATATGCAGATAAGGAGTTGACCAATCTAGATGCAAAATGGAGAGTTGTTTAAGCTAAAAACTTAGTTTGTGGCGGCGTAGCAAGTTCTTTCCAGCAGGATACCATATGCAATTTTCATAATGACAAACACTTAGGGTTCAATGGATTTTACCCAAAAGCCCTAATTTTAGTCATGAGTTTTTTTACTTAGGTTTTGACAAAATCATTTTTATGCCTTGGTCTTGTATTTTAGACAATTGACCTAATAATCAATAGGCCGTGGTTTTGAACCTCATAGTATATACAACAACTTTGCAAGCTATTGTTCTGGTATATACAACAACTTTTTACCTTTCAGAGGTTATTATACCTGGCGACTCCGATCAATTTTATTGGTTTCAGCAAGTCCAGTGCTGGTATGTTTCAAACACAAGCTTTATTTTTGATTTCCAGCCCTTATATGAATAAAGATGTCACGTTTTCATAGTCAACATGTATACCCACCTCCATACTATGAAAATACTACCAACCAATCCCCCTATCAGCCATATCAGGCCAATCATGCTGCTGGTTTTATTCCAAACAACCATGCAACAGTAGCATGTCAGCATGCTCAACATGCTTGCCTCCCACCCATCCCTGCTCAGCCTTCATGTCAAAATTTATACGTCCAAAATCAACTCCAATAAGTCAAAAATATGAAAGGTAGCATGAACGCCACCAAGGATATATTTTTAAACATCACCAAGCAGATGGAGGAGTATAAAAGGCAACAAGAGTTTGATATGCAGCAGCAAGAGTTAGACTTTCAGGCCTTCCTTCATGAGTAGGAAATGGAAACACAAAGGAGACAATTCGAAGAAAAGCTCAGAAGGGAGTTAGCTATCCAGGAGGAGTAGATCAAATCTTTGCTTGCTCAAAAGCATGATATCCAAGCAGCTTCTTGCATTTCAGATCATTTTCAAGAGGAAGAACTTCCAAGGTATGAAACCCCAAATTTTGCAACTGTTCATCCTTCGCAATTAGAGAAAAATAATCTAGTACAACCCAATGTAGTTATAGAGCAACTGATTGATCAGGAGACTTTTCTCCTCATGGAGCAGATCAAAAACGTAAACCCATTACGTATAGCGTTAGAGGTTTATAATTTAGAGAAGCAAAAGAAAGAGCGGGAGGAGCAGGAAGTTATTGCTGCTTGTAAAGAGTCCCCAACTCAAAATTACTGTATTACAGATGAAGAGGATATTGGTTCAAACTTACAGCTGAACCGCTTGGATTTTGATCCATTTGAAAAGTTTTCTAATACTATTTATGACAGGAATGAAAACAAAATGCAAGAATTACCAATCAAAAATCTCCACTTGCAGAGACAAGATGACCAGGCTTCATTTGAGAAGGCACCATATGAAGAGGAACAAGTGGTTTATTTGTTTGATCAATTACCTGGTTTTATTGATCAAGCTGAAGACAGCTCACAGGAGCTTGATTTACCAGTTAATTTGGAACACTCAGAAGATATTGTAGAGCATGATGTGTTGCTGGTTCATGATGAGATTGAAGTCTCAATCCATCTCAGACAAAAAAAGGACAACTCTATTTTAAAGGATAATGGAAATGATCTATATAATATTGTCCAAATTGAACAAGCAAGCGGATCAGAACTTGTGTTTCAGAAAAATCATCTTAAATCCGAGGTAATCCCTCTTATGCCACAAAGTAATGAAGAATGTGAAGAAGCTCTATTTTGGAATGACCTTGGAATATTTGTTTCAAGCGTAGATGAGAAATGGGAACAACTTGAGCATGTTCATGTCAAGGAAATTGGAAGTGAATCACAGATTTTTTCTGATTTGTTTAAAGAACTTCCTCAATTTATTGATGAAAATGAAGATATCATGTGCGTAACAACACCTATGAATGATATGGGACAAATAAATGGTAGAACTCATTTGGATTTAATACACAATCATAAGTTAGACGAGAACATGTTTTTAGGCATTATAGAGGTTTTTTGTTCTAACATAGATGATAAGTTACAATCATGTGAGCCAACAACATATCAGCCTGTTCGAGCCAAGGAAGCAAACACCTTTTCATTTTGTTCAAATGAACCAACTCTATCAGAATAGTTTAAAAGTGAAGCAACATCTTTGGAGGAGGAAAATCAAACGCTACAAGTGGAGTAGCCTAATCAGCAAGATGGGGAAACAGTGGTTGATAAAGGAGAAACCAACAAAAGGAGTTATCAGTTTAGTATCTCAGAAGGATGCCCAATCAGGTATCTTTCCAGGATTGAGAATCCAAGCATACCCGATGCAGTTTCAGTAAATGGACAACATATTCAACTTGTCCAATCTTTCCAAACCAGTTTGGTTGATCAAAATCATAGGGTAAGTGAGTTTGCTTACATAATTTATGAGGAACTGCAGCTGTTTATCGAAAATCTTCTTGTGCTGCATATAGTATCATCTGTTCGTGAATATGTGAGTCAACATTTGTTATTAAGGAAGGGCAGCTATTTCTCACAACTAGTGAATGGTCATGTTTAATCACTACTGTTGCTGGGTAGTGTAGGGTAGAATAGATGCTTAAAGTTTCAGTATGTTTTGAATAGGTGCTCATTGCACATCAGTTTTTTCATTCAATATCATTTCGCTTTCAATAAAGTGTAGTTACTACACTGGAGTTTCATATTCTGTCATAAACAGAGTTGCAGTAGTTTCTTTTAGTTTGTTTGTGTGAAGCTGAGTTACAGAGTTTTGCAAGAGGTTAAAAGCAAGAATAGACTCCATACCCAATGGATAAGCTAAATAACTAGTCTATGGTGTTTAGCAGGCAAACACTCTATAGAGGTTGCCAATTTGTTACCTATTTTTTTCACTACCAGCTCAAACAGGTAGAGCTGAATTATAAATTCAAGCCAAGGTACACAAGTTGTTCAAAAATTTCTGCTAAAGTACTCATACTGTGCATTGTTTCATCACAGTGTAAATTTCAATGACATTATGCAAAAAACATTCAAAATGATATCATAAGTTTGCATAATGTTTGTTGTTTTATTCATAATGTACAAACTAGAATCCCACACAAGCTGTGGGAGTAACTTAATTTGATTTTTATTATCAAATAAAGGGTGCATGAAGAAAGGTAAGCTATACAATTGAAAATAAATAAATCATAGGGTAGAAAGTGATTCGTCATTACCTGGAATGATGAATCATTGACAGGTTGAGGTCTTCAGTTGCGATGATAGCTCTAGCTTTAGCTCTAGTTCCGGCTTCAACTCCAATTCCAGCTCCAGCTCCAAGCTCCAGCGTACCTGCAAGTTGATGGAAATGTTAGAGCAATGCGGGTCAAATCCTATCATATGCCTACGCTACCAACAGAAAATATAGAATACGGCCAATCAGGCATCCATCAAATGATTACTAAAATTCAAAGAGAATAAGGAAAAGAGGAAGCTTTCAGTTTCTTTTATTTTGCTAACATGTTTGTTTCCTCTGCAGGTAACAGGTACATATTGAAATTGCTGATTCATTACATTCAAGATTTTAGTATGTGGGAAAAAATGGGCTCCCACAAGGGTAGATCCTAGCATACTGAAGTTACTAAAATATTCATAGCATAATGCATAAGAAAAAGAACATCCATATTACTTGCTGTCATTATTATGACGTTACATCAACTTGTGAATAGCCATACAGTAGAAAAGTAACAGTCATGGTTGAGATAATTGGGTAATCACTGCTATATTACAGTCACGACAAAGATATAACTATGTATGGCAGACAAATCATCCAACAGTTTTCAAATGCTAAGAAGAGGATAATCATTATTGTCCAATAGTTGATTAAGCAACAAGTTTGCTAAGATAGCATGAAACATGCACAATTAAATAAGCCGAATCATAAGAGGTCTCCAAGCTATCTTGCATTTACCAATGTTAGATAATGCATAAAGGTGATAGTAAGCTAAGGGGTGACGGTTTACAAACCAGTAGGAAGTTATGATACCATCATGAGAATCAATTGCATAAATTTGGGACAACATCATGAATCAAATTGCCAATTAACTTTCCAACCTTATAGGTTATCTTTGCCTCTGATTGCTTAGAAGGAGAATTTTCTGTTTAAAGGCAAATCATGAATAACACAATTTAATAAATAGGAACAACATGAAGGCAGCCATAAAAGCAATGAGGAGCAGTACTTATAACTACCAATGATAGTCATCATACATTAGAGGATGATCACATTTCAAAGCAGGATTTTTGTGTTTCAAAGTTGTGTTTAAAGCAACGTTATTATCAAATATGAACTTGCTGAACAAACATCTATCACAGTGATTTTCAGACTTGGATCAAAAAAATGGCAAAGGTAAAGTATATTGTTATTTTATCAAGGACAACCAAAGCCATATATCAAAGGGATAATGTTTAGAGCTTAATTCCTTCATCAAATGAGCAAATGACAAAGCATCATTCAGGGAGTTTCATAACCCTTCTGGGTTTCTTCTATTAAGACAGAATGAGACTTTCAGACCCAATTGATTCACAAGTGCTTTCAGAAAAATAAAATAAGATGCAATGGCCCAGATCATTTTATTCTATCAGGTTGTAGAATATCCATAATTCAGAAAAATATAGTCTTTTTCCATTCATGGTTGGATATTTGTGTCCATACAGAGGTTGTTTGTTCTTTTTGGAGTAGGTTGTTCCTGAGGAAACAAAATGATTATTTGTTAAATAACTTATCCATCAGGGTGGCTGCGGAGATTCAGAGAAGAATAACATAGATGCTTGTTTTTTATTCATAATATCAGATACCCATGTGAGGGTTTGATAAGAAAACCACAGGAGAAAGTAGAATATCTATATGGAGGTTTTATCTGAAACTCAAATTTATCCATATCATGGTGGACATGCTGGTTTCCAATAGAGATTACAAAATCTAGGTGTTTTCTTCAAAATTATCAAATACCCATACGAGATTTTTGCTTTAGAATTGTAAAAATATATAAATAATCTCTTGGGTCGAGCCCATAAATGTTGTAAGATGTCTAGTGGAGAGGAGATGATCTAAAAAATTCAATCGAAGCTCACGCCATTATTTCTTTATATCTTCAGGAAAAGAAATCAAGTATTCAAGATCATGGCAGCCATAACAAATTCACAGCTTGTCAAGGGAAAGGAAATCAAGCAAACACCTAGATTCTTTGAAGTATGACCAGATTTTATTTGAAAACATATTTGCATACATAAAACAATGGAACTCACCATGAAACACCTGTTGAAGACTAAGTATGGCAGCCAAGCACTCACTAAGTTACCAGATAGATGGCCCAATCTCTGACCATGGCGGCCATAAGAGCATGGATCAAACACAAAAAAAAAAGCGTGAATGAAGAGAATAAGAGGAGAACTCATACATGTCACGGCCTTAATGGCCATTTTCATCTTTCAAGCAAAATGGAGGAAGCCGTAATACTGTCAAGAACCACTTACCTGATATACAGATAAGGAGTTGACCAATCTGGATGCAAAATGGAGGAAGCCGTAATACTGTCAAGAACCACTTACCTGATATGCAGATAAGGAGTCGACCAATCTGGATGCAAAATGGAGAGTTGTTTAAGCTGAAAACTTAGTCTGTGGCAGCGTAGCAAGTTCTTTCCAATAGGATACCTTGTGAAATTTTCATAATGAAAAACACTTAGGGTTCGATGGCTTTTACCCAAAAGGCCTAATTCTAGTCATGAGTTTTTTTACTTAGGTTTTGACAAAATCATTTTTATGCCTTGGTCTTGTATTTTAGACAATTGACCTAATAATCAATAGGCCGTGGTTTTGAACCTCATAGTATTTTCCTTAAGAATTTTTTTATTTTAGTATGCTTAGGTGATAAAGTCAAGGAGGCTAATGATAAAATGGCCGATCAATGTATTAGAGGCTTATGGTTATGCAAAGTGTGGTAGCAAATTTTTAAAAGATGGAGCCTTAATTTATGAAATTAGAATTTTTATTTGGCACCAAGTCTTAATATTTTTATTTGCTAAAATACCATGTAAAGTTGATTAATTAAATGATGAATTATAAATCATTTAATTAATTCAACTATTTCTATAGCATAAAATATTAAGCAAAGATGGAGTTTCAGTTAAGCATGAGCGGATTGATACAAACAAGGTGTGTTTTCGCATGCTTGGCCCCACCTTTTGAGGGATTTGTAGTTCAGTTCAAGTATTCCATGGATTCAGTTATGACTTGACAGTGAGTTTGGATCATCATGCACTCATTTTTGCATGGATTTGAACCCTTTTTTAAGAGATTTTTGCTTATGCTCGTAAATTGCCTTGGAGTTATCATTTTCTCACTGAGGTTGACTTTCAGTTCCATCTCCATGCCTTTTTGAAGGCCTTTTGTATTTATTGGAAAAACTTAACTGTTTTTCCTTAGTTCTTGTTTTTCCTTCTTTGCATTCTGCAAAGGGAATTATTTGTAACTCAGTTTTTCAGATTAATACAGTAGTAGGTTTACAGGTTTATTTTTGTGTCATCTTGCAGTATTTTCCTGCCATTTTCTCTCAGGATTCATTAAATTTGCCTTTTCAAAATTATACAATCTGTCCTTATGAATGATTCGATGAAATTATTGTGTTTTACCTATTCAAAACCTTTATTTTTGTCTTGTTCATAATTGCACATCATGTCATAGGTCTTAAGTTGTGCTATAACAAAACCGTTCTTCAAGTTCTTCAAGTTGTGAAAATTGATTTTCCTTCTGAAAAGACATACTGTTTTTCCTCCTTTGGAAATATTTTTGTGATCATTTCTAAACTGTGTGAACGTTTCTCTTGAAAGTAGTTGTGAATCAGTCTATAGGTGTTATCATTTTTCCATTTAGGTGCATCACCAAGGTTTATTTTTACAGTTCTGCTTTTAAGTGTAGCCTTTCTCCCTTTTCCGAATAAGTTACTCAATTATTAATCAGAAAACGATATAGGAACCAACCTAGAATCTGGAGATCTAATTCCTTATAGGGTACCCACAACCTGGAATTAGTTCCCATGTTTCAACAGATTGCTGAATTTCACCATTCAAGCGTTCGGGTGCAATCTGTTTGACAATAGTACTAATAGGTGTTGCTCTAATCATCTATGGGTGGATTGTCGTAATGACCAACAAACACCATGATATGACATAGATCAATAGTGTGCAAGGTTGAACCATCACATAGGAAAAGCAATCACAGAAAAGGATGATCATGACTCATACAAGGAACTCAATTTCCCCTAGTCATTTTGTCACAACCAACCGCAAACAGACAAGACTAGCCATGAAACGTCTTTGCTCCTCTAAATCTTGATGTCAGGACATCCTCGAGGAACTAGCCACATGACATCCATAAAAATACAAGGCTATCATCGTACTACATTGTTGGTCCTCTAAATCATGATGTCAGGACATCCTCGAGGAACTAGTAGCAGGATGATCAGAAAAGACAAGGACAATCATCATGATACGTCATGGCTCCTCTGAAGCAAGGAACTAGTAGCATGATAAAAATCAAAGGACTACTAATGTTTGCCAAGTGTTTTCCAGGAGTTTTGCCAGTGTTCAAAGGTCAAGTGTTTTGATTTCAAGATGCCACGTTTGATGAATTCTAGGTTGTTGAATGTCAGGTGATGTTGAATTCAGGAAGGACACATCTTGAATGATGTTGATGTCAAGAGGATCGATTCTCAAATGTCAGGAGAATCCATCAAAATTCCAATTGATAATGATGATGCTTAGGAAGGACACATCCTAAAGCATAAATAAATGATAAGAGTTGTTCTTCAAAAGGACACATATGAAGAATAACCAAGAGTTTGACAGTTTGACTTGTTGTGATAGAGTTTGACTAGATGACAAATTTGACCACATGCCAGCGTTGACATGCCAATTTGATTAAAATGTCGATGTAAGTGTTTGTTGTAAGGTTTTTGGATTTAGGAGTGATAAAGAGTTTGCTTGACTTGAAGATATTTGATGTGTGTGAAAGTGCAATGTCATGAACCCTACAGGACTGACCTAGTGCGGCCTCGAGGGCTCATCGATTAATGGCCTTTCCTACGTCATGCACTTAGAGACCTCATAGTTGGACATGACCAATGACTTTGCCTTAATGATATAAGATTGAGTCATGATTTTATTTTTCCAACCTAGAGGGACAGACTTAATGTCTTTGGGGTTCAAAGATGAACTTACCTACATAGCAAATGCGCAAAGACAACACAATTTGACTATGACAAAGGCTAACATAACTGACACAATTGACATGATAGAATTTGACTTTGTTTTTAGATTTTTGAGTGTTATTTGGATGTTTTTGTGTTTTCTTCAAGACATTTTTCTATTTTTTAGGTCTTTTTTCAAGAAATTTTCTAATTTTTAGGCCTTTTTCTGATTTTTAGGATTTTTTCACGACTTTTTCTGATTTTTAGGTTTTTTTTTCAGGATTTTTTTAGGACTTTTTAAGATTTAAGGATTTTTCAGGACTTTTTACAATTGTCAAGACCATGTGCGACACCCAATGTAGTCAGGTGATCAAGGTTTTTCCCCCATATAGGTTGAGGATTAACCAAGCATAATAAAATGGGAAGGGACATATGCAGGACGAAAGGCAGGGGATATGCAAGGCTTGATGTCAACCAATGCTAGCCACATGCGAAAATGATGGGAATTATGACAAATGTCATGAATGTGTCGGGAATATTGGGTATTTATTATGGATGAAGGTAGATGGAATGATAGTAGATGGCGAAGCAAAGACCGACTATGCATGGTGCCTGTTTGTCAAGTTTTCACCATGGTACTTATCCAAAGCGCCTATTTACCAGGTTTTCACTATTGGATGAATTATTTCTCTTTACTATTTTTGTCATTTTCTTGATTTTTCTATTTTTTTGGTGTCACCGAGATGCCTATTTTCTAGGTTTTCATTAGGGTGATGATTTTTTTTGTATTTTTCAATTTTTTTTTATATTTTAAGGTTTTCATCCAAGCTCTCTAATGCTATGTGTAGAAATTGCATAAATGCAGACTATTGATAGGTTTTTCCAATTTTTCTCCATCTATCATAGCTAACTAATAAGCACCAGAATTGAATGCAGTAGTAATGATGTAAGGACCTTGCCAATTGGACTCAAACTTTCCAGGTTTCTCTCGATCAACTTGATTCCTTGGATTATGCATTAAGAGAAAATCACCAATCTCAAAATTTTGTACCATTGATCTTTTATTATAGCTTCTGCAAAGGCAATTTTGATATGCCCGTAAGTGGTTTAAGGCATTTTATGTTCATTCTTGCAACATTTCCAGCTCATGCAATCAAACTGTTTGTACTCTTCATCGTCAATCAATCCCTTCAAGGAGACTCTATGAGAGGGGATTTTGACCTCTATGGGAAATATAGCTTCAGATCCATAGACCAAGGAAAATGGAGTGGCTCCAGTGGGTGTGTAGATGTTGGTGTGGTAGGCCCACAAAGTAGGGTTGAGTTGGAGATGCCAATCATGACCAACGTCATTGACGGTCTGCTTAAGAATTCAGAGGATTGTTTTATTGGACACCTCGACTTGACTGTTTCCTTGCAGATAAAAGGGAGTGGATAAATGGTGTTGGATGTGGAAGCATTCACAAAGTTCACAGACATATTGATTTTTGAACGGATGATCGTTGTTTGTGATGATGGATTGTGAAACACCATATCGAAAGATGATGTAGTTTAGGATAAATTTGGAAATTTGCATACCGGTGATGTATGTGAGGGGGACAACTTCAATTGACTTAGTGAAATACTCAGTGGTGGTGATAATGAATTTATGGTCGTTGGCTGAGGTGGGATGGATTTTTCCCACGAGGTCGAGTCCCCATTGGGAAAAGGGCCAAGGAGAAGTGATTTGTTTAAGCTTCTACACGAGTGCATGAATTATATTGTTGTGCACCTAACATTTCCGACATGTTCTTACAAGATGAAGAGCATCATTTTCCATTGTCGACTAGTAATACCCAAGTCTCGTAACTTTCCTAGCTAAGTTTGGGCCACTCGAATGAGATCCACATATACCCTCATGTACCTCGTGTAAGGTTGTTCGAGCTTCATCAGTGTTTAGAAAACAAAGAAGGGTGTTGTCAAAGCTATGGTAGTAGAAGGTGTCATTGACGATGGTATAACGAGTGACTTTGCAGATGAATGATTTCCATTAGTTGTTGGATAGGTTTGGTGGGAGGGTCTAGGACTTTAGGTAATCATAGATGTCTTGATACCAAGGTGAACTAGGACCAACAATCTCACAAAACATTTTTGACTTCGGAATATCATATGCAGGAACCAACGGTTGCTCCACTAAGAACTCGAATTGCGACATGTTGTTGGGAATATCCAATAGAAATCCAATAGTAGCCATTGCATCAGCTGCCTTATTTTGTGCCCTAGGAATTTGTTCAAAAGGAAGCTGGTGGAAGTATGACTAAAAGATATAGACCATGCGCTTGTAGGGAATTAATTTTTTGTCCTTTGTGTCATACTCATCAGTAACCCGATTGATGACCAACTAAGAATCTCCAAAAACTAGAAGTGTCTTGATTTTCTATTTTATAGCTATTCAAAGTCCTGTGACAAGTGCCTCATATTCTGCAATGTTATTGGTGCAAGGAAATGAAATTTGAAATGAATTAGGAATGGAGTCCCCTTGCGGTGTGATGAACAAGATACCCGCTCCTAAGCCATGACTAGTATGAGACCCGTCAAAATAAAGCTTCCAAGGTGATGCACATTTCGTGTGAAAGATATAATCATCTGGGAAGTTAGCTATCAATGGATGAGTGCCTTGTACAGGTGCATTTGCAAGTTGATCGGCTATTGCTTGTCATTTTATTTCCTTGTGTTCAATGTATTGTATGTCATATTCACTCAAAATCATGACCCATTTTGCCAACCGACCTGTCAATGTTGCCTGACTTAGAAGATACTTCAGTGGATCAATGTTTGCTATTAATTGTGTCTTGTGGTTTAACATGTAATGTCTTCATTTATGAGCTAAAATACATGCACATTCGATGGAAGTGTAGTTGAGTTCATATCTGACCAATGTGTGAGTGATATAGTATATAGTTGTTTCTTTCTCTTCATGATCATTTTTTGCAAGCAATGTCCCCAGTGCTGAAGTGGTTGAAGAGACATATAGGATCAAGGGTTTTCCCTCAATTGGAGGCATTATAATAGGTGGTGACAATATATAGTCTTTGATTTGTTGGAAGGAAACTTGACATTCGTTTGTCCACACAAAGGGGATGATCTTGCGTAGCAGGTATTGAAACGATTGGCATGTGTCTGCTAGTTGTGCAATGAAGCATCAAATAGACTGTAATATGCCTTGCAATGTCCTTAAATCACTGATTCCTTTTAGAGGAAGCATGTCTAACATTGCTTTCACTTTAGCGGATCAACTTCAATGGATTGTCGAGAAACTATGTAGCCCAACAGTTTTACTAAAGTTACCCCGAAAATAGACTTCTTTGTGTTCAAATGAACCTTGTATTCTTCCAGCCTCTTACAGATTTTATCTAGTACTTTGAGGTGATCCTTGCATGTCAAATAATTTTCCAAGAGGTCATCCACATAATCTTCCATTAGTATATGCATGATATCATGAAATATCATTGTCATGGCTCGTTGACATGTGGCACCTACATTCTTTAGGCCAAAAGGCATGAAATTCCAGTAGTAGGCTCCCCAAGGGCAAGTGAATGTTGTTTTGTGCTAGTCTTCAGGGGTGATCCAGATCTGATTGTAGCTCGAGAAACCATCCATAAGGGATAGCATCTCGTATCCTACTGTGAGATCAACAATGATGTCTATGTTAGGTAGTGGAAAGTCATCTTTTGGGCATGCCTTGTTAAGATCACAAAAGTCTGTACAGATGCATATTTGACCATTTGGCTTAGTGATAGGTACAAGATTGGATATCCAGTCTGCATATTCTATTGATCTTATAAACCCCACATCCAACAACTTCTCGAGTTCAATTTTTACAATAAATGCTATCTGCGAGTGCATTTTCCTTAACTTCTGTTTGACTAGTTTGACATTTAGAAGTAAAGGCAGATGGTGCAACACTAGTTTTGGATCCAGGTTGGGCATATCGACATAAGACCAGGTGAAGTTAACCTTTCATTCAGAGAAGAGTTATTGAAATTCAGGCTTTTCTTCCTCTGTCAATGATGCGGCAAAGAGAACCATTTTGGGATCCTATGGTGTGGCTATGTTAACTTCTATATTGTCCTTAATGAGCATTTCCAATTTTTCCTATGTCATAGGAAGAAAGTCCAATCCTCCATCCTTGGGCGCCTCAAGGAGGTTTTCACCCTCGGATACGTCCTTTATTTTTACTTTTGTATTGTCAGAAGGTGCCTCGTGGTTTTTACGTAAAGACATGTATTTTTTGTTTTATTTTTAATATTTTTGTGACTGGAGGATTGCATATTCTCCCCAAAGTATGATGCACAATCTAGATCTATAGAAAATCCTGCTTTGTGATCGCCACTTGGTATGCCTTCACAGATTCCCATGAATTATGCAATAGCTTCGTTATTATGAAAGATGTCCATAGTGGGTGGGCCTTGTTGATCCCAGTCAATGAGATGTGGGTAGACAAGGGATATACCATTGTCAGTGTTGGAAAAGGGTGGGGATGATGCATAAATCATGCACACGGAGGCTAAAAGTGTAAAGACAGAATTGTCGTCCTCAATTTCCCAGTCAAATTCTATCTAAGGACCATCTTTAGATTCAGACGAGTTATACTCATGGTCAAAGTAAGGGATGAATGGATCAGAATCATGATCAATATGTTCATATGGAAATTCAGAATCATGGGAAGTAGGCTTAGGCATGTTAGGCTCATGGAAGGGTTCGGGAATGGGGGCAGGACAAGTTAGACATTGTCGGCGACAATTTAGGTTTATTATCATTTGGGGTCCAAAAAATGCTTACCCATTCTTTTTGTTTAGAATGGTCATCCAGAGGATCAATGTTATACATTTGTCTAAATCTTTCCTCGAGAGAGGGTTCGTCGGGTTCTAGAAATAGTTCATCAATGTCATAGTCGTTGAGGGTATTATCAGAACCCCATTCCCATTCATGTGAATCAATTTCGGTATAGGAATCCTCACTTGTCTCAATACTTTCTACATCCTCACTCAAAAGTACATTGGTATGTTGATCATTAGTTCCGATTTTCTCAAATCCTAGCCCTGATACTTTGGTCACCAAGAAGGTATGATAGGCTCTCTCCTTCCAATATTGTTTATCCCAAGGCCACTAGTTCCATCAAAACCTTGTGCTTTCATTATGTCATAGCCTTTGCAATATATGTATATTGGTAGCAAGGGTAGTTCTTCTGGGTCTTTGTAGATGCAAGCGGATAAGTCTGTGATGTCTTCATCATTCATGTCCCTCCATAGTGTGAAGGTCATCATCAGAGGCACCTTGAAAGTCTTTTTGGGCTCCATTGTGAAACAAGGTCGGCAATAAACTTTGGGTGGCTTGGGTATTGTTATGATACAATAGGCTATGTTCAGTTTGAATTCTCCAACACCAATATCTTGGATCTTAATATTAGGGTCAGCACTTGGTATGGTGGTGGAAGTCGAAGGAGTGGATGTGGATGGCTTGGTGAGTTTGGATGGATCAATGTATTTGGATGAGGTGGATGTTGAAGCCTCGTGGTTGATGGGAACTTGGTGTTTGGAAGTAGCTCTCAAGTTGGTAAAATATTGGAAAGGGTTAGCATCTTCTAGTATGGCGATTTTAGTGCCATCAAAAGGGAACTTCAAACATTGATGGTAAGTGGAGGGTATGGCCTTTAAGGCGTGGATCCAAGGGTGACCAAGAAAGATGTTGTAAGGTAGATCATGATCAAGGACTTGACAAGTTGTATCTATGATGACATGCCCTAGATGAATTGGAAGTGTGATAATTCCCTTAGAGGACTATTCTTCATAATCATACGCCTTTATCACAATGCTCTTTGTAGCGTCCAGACAAGCATCAAAGAAGTCAAGAGCTTTAACCAGTTTTAGAGAGAAGATATTCAATCCTGCTCCAACATCTACTAAGATTCATCTAACCTTATTTTTATGGATGAATACTTTGATATGCAGTGCATCATTGTGAGATGGATTTGGTGAGGAATAATCGAGGTCTGAAAAGGTGATGTGATGGGGGGAAGTCAAGTATCTGACCATGGTTTCAAAGTGATTGACATCAATGTCGGTTGGTACGAAAGAATCCCGCAAGACTTTGTCCAATATGGCTTTGTGTGTGGGTAAAATGCGGAGCAACTCGAGGATGGAGATTTGGGGGGGTGTTTTGTTTAGTTGTTCAAAAATATCAAATTCTCCATTGGGTTGTAGCGGTTTGGCAGAAGGACTAGGTATTGTGATCTAGGGCTATCTAGCAGAAGGACCTGGTATTGTGACTTTGCCTCTACAGGTGGTGACATTATACTCTAGATTTTTCTTGATGGTGATGGTATTCACGTATTCGTCAGCAACCCAAAGATGATTAATGATGGGTCCACTAGAATAGTTAAAGGCAACATGAGTGTAATTGGCTCAATTGTCATTATTCTTTGCATCAAATGTTGAGGGGTTACCCAAACCATGATCTTGTAGTGAGTTTTTATGAATTGTATGGTTTGAATTAGAGGAAAATTGTTGACCGTCGAATTTGATGGTACGATTTTTTATAAGATCATGTATAAGATTTCACAATTGCCTACAAGAGGAAGTTTTATGCCCTTTTATGTGATGATAATCATAGAATGCATTATCATCCCACCATGATGGCTTGAACTGACCAGGGTCATATGGTTTAGGGTCCTACAATGTGATGACACCATTTTGGAGAAGCTTCTTGAGGACAACTTTGATTGGTTCACCCAAGGGGGTGTATGTGTGATTTTGAAATTATCTTGTTTGACTTGGTTTCCTTTTGGTTTTTTTGGACAAGATTATTTTGGATGGAATTAGTGGTTGTCTTTGGTGTGGTCATTGGTGCATTTTGGGATTGAACTCCTTTAAGGGTAATTGAAGGACCTACCACATTTACTATTTTTGTGTCAATAATTCCATCATTAGTGATATGTTTTTTTTTTACTCGGTATTTTCTTTTGTCGGTGGGAGCACTTGGGTTTGTGTTTGTGCTAGTGTTGGTGTTTTTTTTGCCATATTTGAGTTCGCCTTTGGCAATTAGGGATTTTTTGAGTTGAACTCATTTTTCAACAAGGTCAGTAAAAGTGGTGCAACAATGGACCTTTAAACCATATCTCAGTGGGCCAAGGAGATTTTGCACAAACATGGTGACTTTTTCTTTTTCTGGTATTTCCACAAGACATTGACTTGCTAAAGTTCTCCATCTTTGTAAAAATGGAATAAATGTCTCACCCATTTCTTCTTGAGTGAGTCTACATAATGAGGTGATGTCAATGTTATAGGTATAATTTTTGACAAACTTGTTGGCTAATTCATCCCATGATTTTATTCCTTTAGGCAACTGCATGATCTACGAGACTCCTAGAAAAGAGTCTGATTAGATAAGTATGTTCATAGGCAATGTCCACATAGATGGTTGTGAATTCTCTGATGTGTTTGATGGGATTAGTTTTTCCTTTGTAGTTAGAAAAGTTTGGCACCACATATCCTGGTGGGAATGGTGGCATGTACAAGTTTGTATCAAAAGGTTACAGATAGAAGTCATATGATGTGTGGGCCTTTTTGTTGGACAATTGCATGTTCTCCACTTGTGTTTGAAGGGCAGAAAGTTGAAGCGTGAGTGCCTCTACAATAGGGTTGTTTGTGACATCACGCATGTTAATGATAGGTGTCGGCCTCCTACAATGATTTCAATAACTAAGCCTTTACAACCATGATTCATAGATTGGAAATCTAACTTGAATATCCATTTTAACCATCATGAAGGTACAATCAAATTGTCAACCCAGGGACGTGAACTTGAAATGGATCAGCACAGTATGTGTACTAGGAACTTCAAAGTAGTCATCTTCATTCTACAACTAAGAGAGACTTAATACTGAAAGTAAATTACATAGAAATAAATAAAAAAAATGTTAAAAATCACTCAATAGTAAAACTTAAAATGAATATCCATAACAGAAATGAAAATCTGAGCAGCAAACAAGAAACTACTCTACCCGCTTTGGCTATAGGAACAGTTGGTGCCAGCTTCCTAACTAAGGACTAAACAAAAGCTAATAATAATTTAACTAAACTAAAGGAACAAATTACTCACCAAGTAGGCCCCCTTGGATGAGTATCCTCTAAAACTAATGCATGCTTAGAATCTTATTTCATTCATTGGAAGGTGTAAATACAAAAGAGTATGTCTGATTATCCGATTGTACAATAGATTGGCGATCAAAAACCCCTTAAGAAGGAGGATCCAACCTTATTTATCAAATAAACAGGGTAGTCAACTCCCACTAACTAATAGGACACCATTTAAGGAAAGCAAAGAAGAGAGTGGCAGAGCGGTTACGAATGCAGGGGAATCTGTTCAGACATGCATGCTCAAACGTGGAATCGACCATTGTAGTAACGCACACATTGCTCAATATCATTAAATATCGGCATAAGGCAGTTACATGCGGCTATCATAGGAATCTCCCGCCGTTGTCCTCAGTTGACCTTTGTGCAATTCCTCTGTGTGTCTAGCTGGTGGCTGCGTTTCTCAACTTAGCATTCTCAATCATGTTTGCATGGCAATGTCAGTACGCATAATAATTGCATAGCTATAACCACCTTTAAAGAAAATTCATTAATCACATGCAAGATTAATATAGATAGTCCAAATAATAGTTTAATATAATTAAAATTGGTAGAAATGGAATTAAACCCAAATGTCTTATAGTTTGAGAGAAAATATATAAAAGTATCAACATGTAATATCAAAGTCCATGATAAATTCAGTAAATAGACTATTGATTCTACCCATAACTAGCCCAAAAAATAGACTCATCACTCCCCCCAACCTAATGTTATTTTGGTCCTCAAACAGGGGAAGGGTTATGCTTTTGCTTGGTCAAGGCTCTAAAATCTGCAACTAATAACTATCCAATATCAGTATCTATTGTGTGCGAATCAGGGTTTCAGTAGAATCCTCCCAACTTGTCGATTCTTCTCCATATCTTTTGTTCCTCAACAATGTCATATCGGAAGAACCTGAAATTTGGTACAGGCCACATGAGGATAGGTGGCTGAAAAGTCAGGGGAAGCCATTCTCGTCCCTTTGTTCTCCCAATCTGGATATACCTTTCAATTCTTTTGATTGCAGCAGCATAGTTTTGGATGGAATGTGGTTCAACTTGTTCTAGCTCATCACTTAATGTGTTCCATCTCTGGGACATGTATCCTATCATAATATCCTCTTTTGCTACTATTTTCACCTCATACTCACTGTAAACTGCCTCGATCCAAGGCATAATCCTATTACCATAGCTCGGTCTGAAAATAAATCTATTCTAGTTTGTGTAAATGTCCTTGGGGTTCCTTGATTTAGCTCTAATGGTCAAGGGAAGATTGGATTCTTTCCCATTATAAGAATTATATTGTTCACCCCAGCTAATATAATTTTGTAACCGATACATGAATGCTCTCAATTGGATGTCCCCCACATACAATAGTGGGTTCCAGTCTTGGTCTTTAGTTACAACAAAGTTGTGTAAATAAAATTCACATAATAAATTTTTCATCTCAGGGGAGGCAATTCTGTAAGCATTGAAAAATTTGGCAGGAGTTTCAATGGAGGGGTTCAAAACTGATATAATTCTTGACAACTTAAAGGAGAGATACTTCTCTTTTAGGTGCAGAGCATAAACCCTTGGAGGGGTTCTGCATTCTAGAACTTGTGGCACAAGGGTTGCAATTTTTCTTACCCTCTCCTTCAAAAACACAATCTCTTCATTCTTTTCTTCAATGATAGATCATCCCTCTTTTGGATTTCCCTTTTCAATATTTTTTTTCCCTCTTTCCATT
The DNA here is from genome assembly GCA_007115665.2 of Sequoiadendron giganteum. Taxonomy (NCBI): domain Eukaryota; kingdom Viridiplantae; phylum Streptophyta; class Pinopsida; order Cupressales; family Cupressaceae; genus Sequoiadendron; species Sequoiadendron giganteum. The sequence continues at coordinate 220,387,367 of CM021109.1, read as the reverse complement.
CTTCCTCTCTTCTTTGTATTTCTTCCCACAAATTTCAAATTGTTGCATGCACTAAAAAATCAAGAGGGTTATCGATTCTTACCAAGATTTTTGTGGACGGTTGCACCCCATATAGAACTATCTGCATATATTCAGGATGTCCCACTGGTTTAGGTTGTAGAGGTATAATTTCTCTTTCTTCCTCTTGTTGGAGGGCCTCTTCTTCCCATTCTTGCAGGAACTCTTGATCTATTTCCTCATTTTGTTGCAAGAATTCCTAGTCTTGGTCTTGCTATAGGAACTCCTGACTTTCTTCATTTTCTTGAATCTCAACTTCTTCGACAAGGGAAACAAGATCTTCCAGGGTCATTTTTTCTGCTTGATTGAATATATTTTCTTCTTCTACATTTTCCTACTCCATTCGAGCTTCAGTGCTTTCACACGATGTCCCACCAAGCTCAGGGTTTTTTTGTGAAGTTATATCAACAACTGGTTTTTCTTTCATGAGAGGGCTCTTACATTTTTCTTTGGCTGTAGGATGAATAGTGCCAACCTTTATTTTCTTAGGACTTGATGCCTATTTTTGCATAGGCTATTTTTTTCCTTTCCTTACTTCGGCTTCCCTCTTTTGTTCCCTTGTCCTTATTTCAGTTTTAAGTGGAACATCATCATCATCATCAGAATCTGATGGAGAATTTTCTTCTTCATGCTTAGTATTAGAGGAACTAACATCTATAGTATTTTCTTCAGTAGGAGGATTCACACTAGAGTTAGCACCAGAGGTTGAAGCACAAGGGGTGTCTTCAGCCATGCTTAATTTTTTGCTAGACCTATGTGTCTGAGGTGAAACCCTAGGTTGTAACTGCTCAGGTCTAAATTGATCAACTTTTATAAAATCCTCCAAGGCCATTCTAGGTGTTGCATCATGCAAAGATTTTACAACCAACAATTTAATGAGACAATGGTGGGAAATAGAGTTGTCCCTACCTTTTTGAGTTTTCATTGCTATGATGGAGAGAAGGTTGTACAAGACATTAGGCACATTCATCCTCCTCATGTGCCTCATATGAATCAATAGTTTGAAATGCACCAAATGCAGGTTCGACAGTCGACCCTCACAAGTGATATATCTGATAATGTATACAGTTGTCTGCTTCCATGGCTTAGACAAAGAGTATTTTAGCACCTTTTTTGTCAATAGTCATTGGAAGATCGACATGCATTGTGAATATAGCCTTGGTTGTCCTAGCGTCCTTAGAAACAGGGTAAGACTCACCGTCAGTTGGTAACCTTGAAACTTTTGCAATTCGTTCCTCGATTGCTATGACCTCCAGTCCTTTTACTATCAGCTTTCCATCTGAAAATGTTTGGGCGAATTCTAATGCAACGCTTTCGTCAAAACCGTCTAGTTTCAGGAAATAGTCTAACCAACCACAATTTCAAAATTTGGCTAGGCATTGTGCATCTTGCAACAAAGCATCATGAACTGAGGGCTCATTTCGAATGATTCCACATCCCATTGTCTGTTACTCTGCAAAATTTCCTTTTGTAGTTCTCATCTATAAGAAAATTCCTTTCTGCTCACCTACTAGCTGAATTGTTGACTAAATTTCTCCTTTACTCTATTTTTACCATTTACCATTTGCATCTCAAGATTATGATAGGGTTAATAATGACAAGAAATGGTAATAAAAGGGAGTTATGATGAAATTAAATGGCGGCGGAAGTTAAGTGTCACATCACATATGCAAGTCATCTTTTATTTGAAATTTAAAATCAGCTTAGCAAGATTTGCTGACGCAAACAATCATGGACTAACATGTGGCAATATCCACATATTTCTTACCCCTCCCCCCAACCTAAATTTGGACATGTGTCCACACATGCGAGATTGCATCAGTGATTTGATAGGGGGGTCATAAAAATTATGTGAACGTCCATACTCACATATAGTGATTAAATGAAATGCTCTAAAAGGTAATTAAGAATGCAATTAATGCACACATACCTGAATGTGTACAAACATGATTGCATAGAGGATTCATTGCAACGATCATGGAGAAAGTGCCATTCACCTTTTTGAGAAATAATTGAGAAATTACTGATGATGAGGTGGAATGAAGTGATGGAAGAGAGAGAAAGGTGGTACAGATGGATGGATGGGCGGATGGGTGAAGAAATAGACTTCTACAAAATTAGAAGTCTATTATGACAAGTACATACCTTAATTAGTCAAAAGGAGGGGCACTAGGTCCATTTCCTTCGACTGTAGGAACTCTTTGGTTGTAGGAACTGTGCTCAGGTGTTGCATGTTGGATGAACTACTGCAAAAACTCTTATTTGGAAGCTAGCCTATTATACAATCTGAGGTGATGCCCATTGACAAGTAACTTGAATCTGACAGGGTCAATGGTGGTGATCTACACAGCTCCATTTAAAAAGACCTTAGCAACTTCATATGGTCCTAGCCACCTTGTCTATAATTTTCCTGCATTATCCTGATACCTTGAGTCATAAAGTTGTGCCTAGTCACCTGGCTGAAATTTCTTCTCTTTGATAAATTTGTCGTGCCATTTTACTCTTTGACTCTGCACAACTTCAGTATGGTGCAAGGCTGATTTCCTCATCTCATCTAATGCATTCAGCTGCATGATCCTTTCTTTTTGTGTGTCAGAAATTTCCATTCCCAACTCTATTGTAGTTCTAAGGGTTTTGTGCTCAAATTCAATGGGCATCATGGTTGTCTTCCCATATAGTAGCTCAAATGATGTGAAGCCTATAGTTGTCTTCCAGGTGGTTCCGTAGGCCCAAAATTCTTTTGATAATCTGTTTTCCCAATCCTTTTTGTGAATATCCACTATTTTGGTTAGGATGGCCTCAATCACTCTGTTTGTCACTTCAACTTGTCCATTTTCCTGAGGGTGGGAAGGAGTAGACTTTCTATGCCTAATGTTATATTCATTAACTAGTGTTGCAACAAGTGTTGAGGTAAACTAAGCTCCTTGATCAATTACTATTTCTCTGGGGACCCCATAACATGTAAAAATTTCTTCATAAAGAAATTATGCAACCTTGTTGTGTCTTGCATGTTTCATGGCTTTGACTTCTACCCACTTAGTTACATAATCAGTGCATACCAAAATATAAGACTTACCATTTGATGGGGGGTCAATGGGTCCCACAAATTCCAATCCCCACTTGTCAAAGGGGCTGACTACTACTTGGGGATAGAGTGGCATCTCATATGACTTGGTTGGCCTACCCATCCTTTGACATCTATCAAATTTCCTTGTATATCTCCCAACATCTTTGTGGAGTGTTGGCCAATAGTATCTTGTGTTCAAGCTTTTCATTGTTGTCCTTTTGGCTGTAAAATTTCCTCCACATGGTTCATCATGGCATGCATGTAGAATGTCATATGTCTCATCTTCTCTCACACATCTTCTCATAACATGATCTAGTCCAGTATAAAACAGGCATCCAACTATCCATGAAAAAGGGAAAGATTTTTCAATCAACACTCTTCTCTCTTTTGGAGAGAAGTGAGGAGGAAATCTCTCTATCACAAGGTAATTAGCTATGTCAGCATACCAGGGTGTCTACACACTAATGGAGAATAGATTCTCATCAAGAAAAGATTCATGTATGTCTTGGTTGTCTTATGATGTGGTCAGCCATGAAAGAAAATATGCAACAACATTGGCCTTCCCAGGTTTATCCACAATATTTATGTCAAACTCTTGGATCAACAACAACCATTTGACTAACCTTCCTAAGATCAGGAGTTTATTCATGAGATATCTAATGGCTGCATGATCAGTGTGCACAAATATCTAGTAGCCTATTATATAGTGCTTAAATTTGTTCAGGGCATAGATCACTGCCAACATTTCTTTAGTTATGACTGTGTAATTAAATTCAGATCCCTGCAAGTTTTTGCTGACAAAATAAATGGCATTCTCAATGGCTCCTTCTTTCTATCCTAGGACTACTCCTATGGTATAATTTGAGGCATCAATATGGATGTGAAAAGGAATTTTTTAATTCATTCCCTTAAGTACAGGAGCATGAGTCAGAGCTGTCTCTAAATAAGAAAATGATTTATCACAACTTTTTGTCCAGTGGAACTCAACATATTTAGTTAGGAGACTATATACAGTGGGGTTGATATCTTGCTAAAATATTTGATGAGATACCTATAATAGCCTGCATGATCCAAGAAACTCCTAACCTCTTTTTGTTTTGCAGGTATAGGCAAATTATTAATTACTTCAATTTTTGCAGGATCAACTTGAATGTTGTGGTGGGAAATGTAGTGTCCAAGAACTACACCTTCTTGCATCATCATGAAGCACTTCTCGTTGTTTAAATATAGATTTTGGTATTCACATATCTATATTAGCTTCTACAAATTTTCCAATGCTTCATCAAAATATGCACCATAGGTGGTAAAATCATCCATATAGATTTCCATGCAGTCAAGGGAGATGTCTGAAAATATGTTGATGAATGCTCTCTAAAAAGTTGCAGGTGTGTTGCATAACCCAAAGGGAAGTACTAAATAGGCATATGTCCCCCATGGACATGTGAATGTTGTCTTCTCTTGGTCTTTTGGTGTAATTTGAATTTGATTGTAACCACTGAATCCATCAAGAAAAGAAAAGTATTGCTTTCCTGCAAGAGAGTCTAGGACTTGATCTACAAAAGGCAAGGGAAAATGGTCCTTCTTAGTAGCAACATTGAGCTCCCTATAGTCAACACAAACTCATCATTTTCCTCCTTTCTTGGGTGCAATCACCAATGGAGACACCCATTGGCTATCTAAAATAGGGTAGATACATCCCGTGTCTAGTAACTTTTACAACTCTATTTTCACAATTTCTCTTAGTGCAGGGTTGATTCTCCTTTGTGGTTTCCTTATAGGTATACATTCATCTTTGATATATATCCTATGAGTGTAGAGCTTTGGATCCAATCCCTTCATATCATGATAATCCCAGGAAAATTATTTTTGATGGGATTTCATCAAATTTTCCAAAGTCAACTGTTGTCCCTCACTCAATTTACTGGTGATATTTAGATATCATCCTTCAAACACCTGTACTTGTGTAACTAACTCTATCATAACTGCTTCATTAATACATGGTACCTTGAGTTTAGGTGGCAGAATTGTGTGGAACATACATGTTGCTATAGGAAGTTTGTCCATTAGAAGAGTGGTTGTAGGAAGTCTATTTGTAGAGACAATGGCTATAGGAAGAGTGGCTGCAGGAAGTCTATCTACTAGAAGAGTGGTTGTAGAAAGATCAAGCAGAATGAACATAAGTGTTTTCACAAGGTCAGCAAAACCAGATGCATGAGCAAGTGATATCTCCTCTATCTGACAATGGTTCTGAATAATACTAGATAACACTTCATCATATTGAAGCTACTAGAAAGGACTTTTTCCTAGCATCATGACCTGCATCACAGAGTTAACTTCTTCTTCCTCTTCACCAACATGTGGCCATACAAAATTATCCTAATCATGGGATGGCTGAGTAGGAAGATAAAGAACAATATTTTTGGTGTTCTTGCCATCATAAATGGTCATGTCACCTAACCGACATCCACTATAAGCATATATAGTTTCTAACCATGGCCTACCAAGGATAATGGGATACGTGCCAAGTGTAGCTTTGGGAGAAAGAACCATGAAGTCAGCTAGATAGTCCCAAGAGTCTATAATTACCATAATGTCTTCTACTATGTCACCCGGCTTGATAGTGGAACTATCAACAAGTTGCAGGACAGTAGGTGTGTATCTCATGCTTGCAATGTTTAGTTGTTGCAGGATGTCCTTATTCATCACATTGATTGTTGCACCCAATTCAATCAAAGCATTCTTTATGTTTATTCCATTTGTAATAACTTTAACCATAGGACTACCTGGATCATTTTACTTGGGGATAGTTACTTTTCTGAGCATGATGTCAGCCAATTGGCCCGCTACATGAGCTATAGTTGGGTCCTTGTTTTTCCTACCTGGTTTCTTAAAGCATGCTTCTTTAATTACCTTTCCATATATAGGAACATCTTTTATGGCCTGGAATAGGGGTATCTAGACACGTATATGCTTTAGCTAGTCTAGAATATCAAAACTAGTTTCCTCCTTGTCTTGTTTTTATTTGGCAACTTCCAATCTCTGGGGGAATGGTGGTTCTTGTGTTGTTTTCTTGGCTAGAACTGGTTTAGGATTTTTAGGTGCACAAAGTTGAATAAGATCAGTCAGAGATTTTTCCTGTTCTTCCAAAAGAAGCTCGATGATAATGGGGGTGGAAGGAGCTGACAAGGTAGTTCCTGAATGCAGACGTATGCCACTTAAACTCACAAAATTTGCAATAAATTGATTTCGATCAACAAAATATACAGGTTGTTGTTGTGGTTTATTATTTGGGTTGGGTGTGGGTTGGATTGGTAACTAAGTAGGCTTGGGTACATTTTCACTTGGATTAGTAGGAGGAGGCATTATAGCAAGTTGTTGGGGTTAAGAAGATGGTTGCATGTATTTGGTTGTCTGGTTTGGCCATTATTGGCCACCTCTCCATTGAGATGTTTACTACCAGTTTCTTGGAGGTGGTTACCAAGATCCTTGAAATTGTTTCCAATTCCCCTAAGGTGAGAAATTTTGATAATTGGACCAAGAATTTGGAGGGTTACTCCAAGACTGTGGTGGATATCCTCCATAGTTGGATGGAAAAGGGGGCTGCCACTAGTTACCATATGAATAAGAATTAAAATATGGCCCAACAAAAGATAATGGATCTGGTGGCATACCTTGTCTTGAAGCCCATGGCCTTTTCTGTGCCACAAAGTAGACATGGTATTCCTTAGTCTGAATTGGTTTGAACTCAGGTGAAATTTGCTTGTTGTCAATGTTAGCTATCACCTTGCATCTACAGTCCTTCTTCTATCTACAATGAGGGCAATATTTTATGAGCATTTCCTCTGCCTCCTCATGTTTCTTCTTAGCTTGAAGTGTATCCAGCTGAGTAGCTAGATTGTTGATGATATCTTGCTTAAAATTTGCCAGCAAATTAGTAATCTCCATCCTTGAGGCTCCACTGGTGGATGACTTACCCATAGAGGATTGGTAGGCTATTCCTTTCTTTGAAGCCGCCCTATAATAGTTTTGGCATAACTTCTTGATATCCTCCCAAGGGACTTGAGTGATATCTTGTCCTGCCATCAGGTCCAAGGCATCAGTGCAGATTTCACTAATTCTTCTTAGGAAAAGAAACTTTTGTGAGTCTTCATTGAGTGTATTATGTGGAGATTTATGCAAAACCTTGAAATAAAATCATCTAGGATCTCATCTTCCTTTTTCTGCATTCTAAAAATGTCACCTCCTCTCATGTCACTACCCTTGCAATACTCCTTATATTTATCAAGGAAATTTTTCTTCATATCTTCCCAAGTCACCACAGTGTTTCTTCCAAGGCCCATAAACCATCTCAATGCAGCTTCTTTCAAAGTGGTAGGAAACAGCTTGAGTCTGTGGGCATCAGTGGTATAGTCATAGCTTCTACAGAGTATGTCAAACTCAAACAAGAATGTATTAGGATATTTTCTGACAAGTCCATTGAACTTAGAAAGGATTGAAGCAGGGATATTCTTGAGGTTATCTACTTCATTCTATTGAGCAATGGGAAAAGGAAAAGCTAGTTGGTTCTGCCTGTTAGGCTTGTTTCCATTTGCATCAACCATGCCTGCTTGATGAAGTTCCAGAATAGAGGGTTCTTCAACTAGATTTTGGTCTTCAAGGGAAACTTTAGAACTGGTCAAGTCAAGAAATATATCAGCAAAGGGGTGTGGCTCTTCTTCTTCTTCATTTCTGGGCAGATTTGGAAGCTCTACTAGTTGAAGTGGCTCTGGATGATTAGGAAGGAATCTTCCATAAGTATCTCTTATTCTTCTATGCATGCAGTATCAACTTAGTATCAACAAACTCACACAAAGAATGGGTGGGGGAAAATAGTGGATCATAACTTCTAACAATAAGAGAAAATTCCATAAATACTTTAGCAAAAAAATATCAATGACTCCAAAGGACTCCCTAGTTTGACACCATCCCCGACAATGGCGCCAAATGTCAGCCTCTTACAATGATTTCAATAAGTAAGCCTTTACCGCCATGATTCAGAGATTAGACATCTAACCTGAATAGCTATTTTAACCATCATGGAGGTACATTTAAATTGTCAACCTAGGGATGTGAACTTGAAATGGATCAGCACAGTATGTGCACTAGGAACTTCAAAGTATTAATCTTCATTCTACAAATAAGAGAGACTTAATACTAAAAGTAAATTGCATGAAAAGAAATAAAGAAAATGATGAACATCACTCAACAATAAAACTTAAACTAAATATGCATAACAAAAATGAAAATCCGAGTAGCAAACATGAAACTACTCTGCCCGCTTTGACTACAGGAACAGTCACAGAATGGAATTCTAGTGGCTACAGGAACAGTCGGTGCTAGATTATTAACTAAGGACTAAACAAAATATAATACTAATTTAACTAAACTAAAGGAACAAATTACTCACCAAGTGGGCCCCCTTGGATGAGTATCCTCTAAAACTAATGCAAACTCGGATACTCAACTCAGAATCTTATTTCATTCATTGGAAAGTGTAAATACAAAAGAGTATGTCTGATTATCCAATTGTACAATAGCTTGGTGATCAAAAACCCCTTAAGAAGTAGGATCCAACCTTATTTATCAACTAAATAGGGCAATCAACTCCCACTAACTGAGAGGACGCCATTTAGGGAAAGCAAAGAAGAGAGTGACAAAGCGGTTATGCATGCAGGGGAATCCATTTAGACATGCATACCCAAATGTGGATTCAACCACTGCAATAACACCCACATTGCTCAATATCATTAAAGATCGACATAAGGTGGTTACATGCGGCTATCATAGGAATCTCCCGCCGTCATCCTTAGTTGACCTTCATGTGTTTCCTCTGTGTGTCCAGTTGGCGACTGTTTTTCTCAACTTAGCATTCTCAATCATGTTTGCATGGCAATATCAGTATGCATAATAATTGTATAGCTATAACCACCTTTACAAAAAATTCATTAATCACATGCAAGATTAATATATAGTCCACATAATAGGTTAATATCATTAAACTTGGCAGAAATGGAATTAAACCCAAATGTCTTATGGTTTAAGATAAACTGTATAAAAGTATTAGCATATAATATCAAAGTCCATGGTAAATTCAATAAATAGACTATAGATTCTACCCATAACTAGCCCAAAAACTAGACTCATCAATAGGTATTGTCCGTGTTCCCACTTGATGTGATGGTATGTTCTAATTTGAGATGTATTGGTGTTGAGAAAATTATGTGTTTTGGTTTGGAGGTTGTTGGTAATGAATTTTTTAATTGGGGATATGTTGGTGTGTGTGAACTTGAGATGCATAACTGGGAATGTGTGTTCCAACCATGTTGGATTGATTTTTTTGAACTTGTTGTCCTTGAACATTTTGATGACCAAATGGAGTCATATGTTGTGTTACTTGGTTGCCTTGTCCAAATTGGTAGATATGGCCATGTGGTATATTCGTGTTTTGCCTTAGGGGGACATTGGTGTTGGTATTAATTTGTGATGAGCTAGGGACATTGTGTTGACATCCTTGAATGACAACTCATCTTTTGTTCCTCCCAAAGGGATTTAATGAGTTTGTTCCCATTGCATTAGTTGAGGACCCAAGTAAGAGGTTTGATGATATCCCCATAGAGCTAGATGAACCTCCAAGGAGGTTTGATGCATTGGTTCCTATTGTGTTAGATGAAGCTCCAAGGAGGTTTGATGTATTGGTTCCCATTGTGTTAGTTGAAGCTCCAAAGGTTGCTCCAACAATTTGTGATGAAATTGTCAACATTTGTTGTGGGATTGAATGTGATGTGGCATTTGCTATTGTTGAGGTTCCCCCAATAGACGTTGCATTGACCACATTGGATGTGTTTGTTGTGGTTTGGGTGGTCTTAGCACCAATGGATGTAGAATTAATGGTATGTGTGGCATTTTGTGTTGTGGCTCCCATGGAGGTATTGTTTGCATCATGTGGTTGACCTGTTTGAGTGGTATGATTGGGAGATGTTTCTCTTAAGGTGTTAATGTCAAATCCTTTTGGAAACCTAGCCCCTTGGTCTAGGATCATGGCTAGATATTTGTTTGAATCTTGTAGGACTAATTCTTGCATAAAGGAGGCCACTTCAGGATTTTGTGCATCAGCTTGTAAATCTTCCTCAAATACTTGTCCATTTTTGTCTCTACGCATAAATGGTTCAAAAGGGTTGTGTGAGGAAGTTGGAATTTTCATGTCACTCAATGGATTTATGAAAAAGTTCCCCATGTTTGTGTTTGCATCATGTCATTAGGAAAGTTATAAAAGTTATTGCCTTGTCCAAAGGGATCCATTTGTCTCTTTTTTCTTTGTAGTCTTGTTTCAACCATATAAGTCTTGCTCAAAAAGGGGGAGGTGGAGGATGACCAAACCTATATATGAAAATGATATGACACTTTGTTTTTGGATTTTTTCTTGAATAAGGAATGCTATAATGACAATTGCAAATGAAATGAGACCAATGAGGACTAAAGTTAGGGAGACTAAAGGTGTCCTAATGCAAATACAAGGAGTTCTATTATGCACTCAATATTGATAGACTAAGGAAAGGTATACTCAAACATTCAAAGTGTAGTCAATGTCTCAATTTTGGAGTGTCAAGGGACTTGTTTGAAGGACTAAATGACAAGGTGACAAAGTGAGGTTTCCACACTAGACTAATGAGTTGGAAATAACTCACCAAAGGACAAAGACTAAAAGAAATGATTTTGATTAAGTCCAATGACAACCTACTTTTGAAGGAAAATATTTGGAAAAATATGGCAAGGGTTCCTATTCTAAAGTTTGAAAAATGAGGACTTATGAGTTTATGTATGCTAAAATAATAGTGAATCCTAAGGTGCAACTAAAGAAGTGCAATGGCAGACCTATGGAAAACTAAATGCAAACTAGAAATGCAAGGATGAGGGATTTGAGCAATTATGTTTATGGTTTTGGACAGAGACTTCAGCGAAAAAGTGTTTGAAATTTGTTTGAAATTTTTTGGTCTCGGGTTTTTGACAGTGACAAAGATTTTTCCAGTTGACAGGAAATTGCGTCGTTTCAGGTGTCAAATGTGTTGTGGCTCAAATGTGTCTCAATTTCAGTAAATGTGGTGTTTCAAGTCATAGATGCAGCTCAAGAAATCAATTATGTTTCAAAGGAAATCAAATGTGTTTCAAAACATGTGAGTGCATTATTTAACTTGGAAAATATGACTTAACAGAGCGACTGTATTGCAAAAAGCAGCAAACGCAGGCCAAAATGTCAAATGTGGTGCAAAATGCAGCAAATGCGTTGCAAGAAAAAAAAAGTCTGGTTTTGTTTGCAATTTTGGCAACTTTTTGAGGATTGTGTTAGTTTGAGAGTGTTTTTCTAGATCCGTAAAGGTGTTTATTTTTTCATTTTTTTCAGAAAACACTTGGAAAACACATTGTCTTTTAATGTTTTGAAAAAAAGCACACAAAAGACAAGCACAATCCTATGGTTGGAAAGGACTATATTCTTTGGATTCCAAGCGGATTTTACTCCCACCACACTTATTCTTAGTAGGTGATTTAGAAGCTTGGCCACACTAGACCCCCCTTACATTGCACTTAGTTATTGGGTCAACCAAGCTTCAAGCCCCCATGAATCTCCCATGGCAGACTTTTCACCTCTACTAAGAACTGCAAGAATGTGGATGCCTTGGAAACGACCATTGTTGCACCAATGAATAGATAGGGTTTTTGGCTTCTACACAATTTTTTTTAGTTAGGGCACCCATTCAAGTGGCCACACATGAGGCAAGATTAGCTATGATAAGGAGGAATTCCAACTTGAAGAGGTTATGCTCAACAAGGTTTTGGGGAATTCACTTGTTTGTGTGACACCTCCGCACTCATAATCCTAAGTTTTTCATTAGGATTCACATTTATATACCAGTCGGGAGTAGCTTGGCTAAAAAGCTTAATTTCTCGGTTTGAGTCACCATGGGGTGAGTACTTTTTCCCACCAAGGAAGGCCCAATGCCTAAAGTCAATAACAATTTTTCTTGCACCCAAGATCGCACAAGTGCGCAAGGGGAGATGATACTTCTATTATTGAATCGAGGTTACAAAATGGACACTTATTTATTTTAATTAAAAAAGTTGTAATGTGAGACAAACACCTCAAAAACTTTGTTCTTTTTAAACTTTTAAGCCAATGTGAGACCAACAATATTCATTTTAACCCCATATCATGAATATGCAAGTTCATTTTAAACTTTATGAGTTGTAATGCATAGTTGTGTTCATTTTAAACCCATGGAATGTAAATGCAAGTTGTAATTGTGATGGTTTGTTTGTTTGATTAAGATCCTGAAAATATTTAAAATACAAACAAACAAGGGTTGGACTCCATGCCACATGCTGCAAACAAAATTTTAGTAACCCAAAACCTCTATTCTACTAAACAGGAAAAGAGAAAATCTAGAAATTGTGTAAACCCCAAAAAGAAAATTTTACCATGCAAATGTGTCTCAATAGAGAAAATGCGTCTTGGGGCCAAAATCTAGAAGTTACCAAGAAGATGCATTGTTATGCAGAGAAAATGTGTTGCAACAGTCAAATGCGTCTCTCGGGCCTTCAAATATGTCTCGGGAAGTCAAATGCGGTATTATGTCTGTCAAATGTGGCTTGGAAATGAAAATGCATCTTTCCCGAAAGAGAATTCATTGTGATGGAGAAATTGCATCTCAGAAAGGTGTGATTGCAGCGTTTCGTACCTGTACCTGCAAAAAGGCCAAAAAAAATCCGTATGAAAACTACAAAAAATGAGTGTCGGGTTCACCAATGTAACTATGGGTAAATTTCTAGGTTAGTCCTAAATCAAAATAAGAAATAAAACCCTAGCATAACTATGAAGAACAAAGGAGGAAATACAAAATAAAGAACAAAGTTACCCAAGCTCTTCAAAACCTCCATGAATCACCTCCATAGCCCTTCTCCATTTGCTGCAAATATGTTATTTTCCCTTAGATTTTTGTGAGAAAATATGCCTATGACATGACCTAGCAAATATTGAAGGATTCCTATGATAATGCAATTCAAAAAACTAAGTTCTACATGCAATGGAAAAACCTACAAAAGACAATGTTAGAATAAAAGCATGAAGTTGCAAGATTGAAAGATGAAGTCTAGATGTGACAAATGAGGGTAAAACTGCCATTTTATAGAAATGCCCAATTTGAATAGAGGGCCAAAATTAAAAGATGCAAGATGTCCTAAGATCAATGGCCATAAATGCATGTGACAACCCCTAATTAGGGTTAGGGCAACATTAGGGTGAAATTTGAAATGAAGAGTTGAGATTTGATTTAAAAAAAATCAAATCAATGGACAAGAATGCATGTGACAAGAAGATGTGGCACATAAAAAGAGGAAAGTGGGGAATTAAAATACAAATTTAAAATTAATTCCCACAAAGGTTGAGTTGATCTTTTAAATTAAAAATTAGTTTAATTCAAAAGTGGTGGGGCCATGTGATAGTAAATAATGTTTAAAAATTATTTACTTGGAAAGGAGAAATTTAAATAAATGATTTTATTTAAATTTTGGAGGAAAAGTCAATAGGACAATTAAATGATTAATTTTAATTATTTAATTGTTGAGGAAAGTGACCAATAATTAGATAAATTATGGGGGATTTATTTAATTATGAGTAGACATTAGAATTAGAGACGTATTTAAATTAATAAATAGAGTTTATTTATTTAAATAATTAGGAGGAAATAATGGACTAATTAAATATATTTAATAATTTATTTAATTAAAGAGGACATAAGGAATTAATGGCATATTTAAATAAAATAAATGTAATTTATTTATTTAAATAGTCAAGAGGAATAAAAGACATGAATTAATTAAATAATTAAGATTTATTTAATTAATAGATGAATTTGGATAAAAAGACATAATTAAATATTTTAATCATGTTTAGAAGAGTATGGAGTAAATAAATTTTGTAGACCTAGGTCAATTTTATGTGTCTACACAAGGTTACTCCACCAATCTCTTCATCGAAGGGTAGGGTCATCTATCATACGATAGATGTGCAGGGGATCACATACGAGTCTATGGTTGGCAGAAAAGCACTTGTGTGATGCTTCTTCTCCTCAGTAGGTGACAAAAGACCAAGGTTTTGAAAGGTGGATCCTAGACCATCAATATCTATTGCTTTGAAGCTCGGTTGAGCTATGTATGTACTTGTGCACATTCTTGGAATATTGTAATTTGTGAAATTATTATATTGAAATGAATCCTTGTTGTATATTGTTATGGTATCTATGTTCATTTGTTCTCAATAAAGATTTTCTTTTTTTTTATTGCAATGGCTTGTTACATAGTTTATTTACTCGTAAAGTTAAAACTTAGGAAAGTTTACTTCAGTGAACGATTGACATGTTACAGTTTTGGGTTTATGATTGAGGGTATAAGGTATAGGATTTATGGTTGAGGTTATAGGGTAGAGGGTTTAGGTTATAGGGTTGAGTGTATAGTGTGTAGGCTTTAAGGTTGAGGGTATATGGTTTAGGCTTTAGGATTGAGGATATTGGGTATAAGGTATAGGGTATAGGGTTTATGATATTGGGTTGAGGGTATAGGGTTTAGGGTTAAGGGTATTGGGTGTAGGGTCAAAGGTATATGGTTTAAGGTTGAGGGTATAAGGTATAGGGTAAAGAGTATAGGCTTTAGGGTTGAGGGTATGGAGTTTATGGTTGAGGGTTTAGCATATAGGTTTTAGGGACTATGGTTGAGGGATAGTTTCCAGGGTTGAGGGTATAGGTTTGAGTGTTTTAGTGTCATAAATTATCACCCTTGATAATTTCACACTATATTTTTTTCCCCCTTAAGTAATTGGACCTGATTGAACACCTAATTTCCTAAATTATGCATCCCATGGCCCATTTTATCATTTTTTGACAAATTGCAAGTACAAAACAAATGCATTCATTTAATATTTTGCTTCCAACTCCTTAATTCTTGAAAAATAGGTCTAGGACACTAGTGCCTAGGGAACCTATGTCCCCTTATTTTGGCTCCAAATTCAAATATGTCGGTGTCAACATTTTATTATTTGAAATTCAAATATCTAAAGTTAGCTATCAGGATTTAATTTGCAAGAAATTAGAATAATTACATATAGATACCTAGTTATTGCATCATTTGAAATCATCTAGCAACAAGGAGAAATATTGAGCAAGAATTATTGTCAAGAGCATTATCAAGCAAGTCAAGAGTAGAATTTGAGTGATTTATTGTAGCAATTCAAGATCCATGCATCATATCAAATTTTGTGATTTTATTCATGTTTATGTCATTATATTATTTGTGAAGACTAACCCTTGCAGGTATCCAAGCAATTCAAAAAAGAAAAATCCAAACCTTAAGGAGATTTGTATGACTCCAATCCTTCAAGGAAGCCATTGGAGGATGGTTAGTTGCAGTCCATTGTTGATTCATCATTTTTATCATTTATCCCTATCCCTCAAAAGGATAGGTTTTCTATATTGGCATTGCCATTGTGGAAGTAGAAACACTAACAAGAGCTTTTACTGAGGAAAGACCCTAAATGGCACAACCCTTCCTCTTTCTTTGAATGTGTAGATTTTAGGTTTGAAGAGGATTGGAAGAAGTACAAAGATTCAATTATTCATTGTTGCAATCAAACCCTACATCTTGACAACTCATGGAAGCTCAATTACAAAATTATCTAACAGTGATCCAACAGTGCAACAAGTGAAAAATAGAAGCTCTGATCTAGCATTTGAAGATTGTGAAATCATATATGAGATCCCCTAAATGGACATAGGCACCTTGGGTGACTTATTCCAACATTTCCTGCTCAAATTATACCACAGGCACCCAATGTCCTGCTTAGTTCATTTTTGTAGTCTGATTTCCTCTATAACTTTCCAGATCTATTATTTTTGCATCAAAATAGTCATTTACATAATTAGGCTAGTTGAATCATTGCACTTAATCATTAGACTCATTTAAGATTTGGTCAAGGGCAGGTTGACTCACCTTTCAGGTTGCAAGTCAATCATATATCTTGTTTAAATCCAATCAAATCCTCCATTTTATTTAATGAAATAGGGAAAAGGTGTCAAACCTCCACAAAGGGAGATATCCCCTAAAAGGTCACCCACATTTTTAATGTTTCATTTTGGTGAACCTAACATGTTAATATTATATAACTTCTAAAAATTGAAGCAATTCATCCTAGATCTAGGTTTTACATTGCATTTCTTTGAATTGTTCACTTAGGCATTCACTTTTGTATCATAAAAATCATAAAAGAATTCAAAAAATTGTATATCATATTGCATCATAGGTTGTAATAGGGTTCATTTTAGTCATTATATCTCAGATTTGCATCTTAATTGCATTCAAAAATCTACATTAGGTCATTTGAATCTGAATTTTTTTTTGAAAGTATTCATTGCATACATTTAGGTATCTTGTTATAGCTAAAAGGGTAAAAGGGTAAGAAATTACATACTTTTGTTTCAAAAGAATATCAAAATAATCATTTTCAGATTTTGGCATTAGGGAAAACTTTAGTGGTGAATCTTTGCCAATTGGCGAATAATAGAAATCGAGAGGTCCAAAAATGGTGAATAGTACAAGCTAAAATAGAGATTGAATCGCCAAGTTTTTACAAAAAAATAATTTTGTCTCGATTAATTCACCATGTAAACGATGCGTCATTGGCACTGATTTTCCAGTAGTTTATACAGTAATTAAAAATATAAATTATATTCACCAGTAATATTATATTCCTTCGATTAATTTTGGGGCAATATCGCCACTAATAATAAATTACAATTTAATTTTAGGGGTATTTTAGCCTTGAATAGGGCAGCGGGCTTTTATCTATTACCATCAATTAGCTTTTAAATCAGATGGTTGTAGGTTCATTATGTGACCTATTATGCATGTGCATTTTAAAATGCTTGTTGAGGCATGAAATTTGTTTTGGTCCACATGATTAAATCTAATCGTGTGGCCCAATACAAATTTCGTGCCTCAACAAGCCTTTTAAAAGGCACATGCGTATTAGGTCACATAATGAACTTGCATCCGCTCGATTTAAAAGCTAATTGATGGTAAAATTTTCAAGTTTCATTTAGTCTTACTTTTCAAGTGAGATTTTTTAAAAACACTTCATCCATGTGTGTTGCCCCTTGACCCTGCCGGTGGCTATTGCCCTCAGGCCCCTACTTCAATATTAAAAAAAATAGAAAAAATATGGGGAAACTGCGTCGACCAACTATGCAAATTTTTAAAGGAGAGATTCGCCATTGTAATTAATCTTTTTAGTAATTATTCACTAGGATTTGCCACTGTGATTATTATTTTTACCAATTATTCATTAAGATTCACCAAGATTTTACAATTTTTTTAATACTGTGCATAAGATTTGCTAGGAAAATTAATATTTTTTTCAAATAAAAGGAAAGATTCGCTAGGATTTTACACCTTTGCTGAGGGGGGGGGGGTTTCTTAAAGTTATCCTTGTTTGGCATATTAGAATCAGTCACTTGTTGAATCTTGAATTTGGAAATTGCATTTACAACTATCTTCTATTAATTTTTTTGAAATTATTGCACACTTGCATTCTTACATTGTATAATCTTAAATTGAGCGAAATATGGAAAAATATTCACTATCAAACTAGTCTGCCCACATGCACATAAGCCTTAAACAGTATCACAAATAGTCAAAATTTGAATTTGCAAAACCCTGTCTAGGACACCCTTGTCCTATTTTTTTGGCTCATATTTCTATGACAAAGACCTCTTAGGAACATATGTCCAGATCTACTATTTTTTTTACCAGTTTCCTATTGTATAAAAGTCTGAACCTCATTACATTGTGATAATGGTTAGGTGTTTTGGTAAAATATTTATTTCCTTGAAATCATTGGTTGATGTCTCATGTTGTGTGTTTGGCAATGATCCTAATTTAGATAATGACACTCATGTTCCTTCATCTCCTAATGTATATCTTCTTAATGAAGATAGCTTGAGGAAAAAGAGGAAATCATGAATTTATTCATAAATGATACCTTGTCTAACCTTGAAAACAATGTCGTCCTTTACCCTTCAATGGAATGGCTTGATCATCCATACCAAAAATAAGCACCACCTACCATACCACCACTTGAAATGTTTTCTACCTTACAAAAGGGAAAGTGACTTGCAATTCATACCTCAACCAATGTGAAGGGAAGTACCTATAAGTAACAATCACAAGGAAAATATATTACCCAATCTCCTATCATATGAGACCAGGGTTAAAAACACACCCATTAACTTGGAGCAATGCTATGGCCAAGGATTCAGGATATTGAGAAAACAAGGATGTGACATAAAGAATGAACATGAAATCCATACCCTTTTATAAAAAACACCATTTGAAGATACCAAAGGCATAAGTTACCAAGGTCCTCCATGTTCACATCAAATATTTGTTCCGTCAACCAAACCACGTCAATTTCATGCTCCTAGTAAGAAAGGGGTGTTACATAACCTGCATCCTTTATTCGAGACTGAGCATACTTTAGCCACACTTATAAACTTTGGATACATTACACTACCACCTATCCAAGAATAAAGAGATACACAACAAAAGAATAAAAACACATCCTACTGTGCATATCATATATATTTGGACATACTACTAATGAGCGTTGTGCTTTGGAAAAGAGATTGAAATAATTTTATCCTTCTAATTATAAAATTGATTGAATGATAGACTAAGGTATTTACACTTTTCTCCTTGTCATGTGGTAGTTGTAGTATCACAACATACTCACTACCATACATAGAGATATAAACTAGTATTTATGAAATTTTATTTCATTTTGCAAGGAGCAACATGTCATTATCTATTTTTGGTTCATATTTGTCCCTACACTTGGGGGCAAGGGGTTAGGTAGCCTCATTTTAGGTGCATTCCTTCTAGCAAGGGATCCCTTTATGTCTCCTTAAAAATTTAGTGTATCAAGTACACTAACATTTTAAGTGGGGGGGCATATAGTCCCCCGCTCATTGTTTGCATAATAAATGGTCTCTTTTTAGTGATGATAGCATACATCTCCTAGAAATTTTTACCTTGTCTCTAGCTTTCTCAATTTATGTTAGTGTATCCTTTGTATTGATATTAGGCTTGATATCCCATAATAGTGTGAATTTTCATGGCATATGATGTTCCCTTTGGTGGTAATACTATGGCTAGTATTCCCTAAAGAGTGATATTTTTATTCCATAATTTGTCCTATCTTAGTGGTGATGCCATGTTTGCTTCACTAAGGTGTGACCCTCCATGTATTGATCAATTCCCCTTTTTCATTTTATAAAACACCTTTTGTGGTGGTGTTGTTTATAACACCCCTTGAGGTTTTATCCTTGTCTTATGTGCCTTCTTAGGCAAGCTTGCCGTCATCTTCTTAGACGTTTATGCACCTTATTAGGTGATTTTTTGTCATGTTATTAGATTTTTATACACCTTCTTAGGTGAGTTTTTCATCGTCTTCTTAGAATTTTATGCACCTTCTCATGTGAGGCTTGATCATCCTCTTAGACGTTAAAATTTTGGAAAATTGGTCCATGGATTTAGCATAATGCAACTTGCTAGTTCATGGGCACCCCTTTTAACATGGCCGTTGAGTATAACACAAATTTATTGATAATAGAGCTATGTGTTTCACAAGTGTCTTAGCATAACACAATTTTCTAGCCTTGTGGAACCCATCATATTGCATGGACACCTAGCTTAACACAACTTGCTAGCTAGTAGATCCATATAGCTCATGAGTGATGTGGCATAACAAAATTTTCTAGTTCTCATGGGAGCATTCCTTTGACTAACACTTATTCAATGGATGTCATTTGGTATTTGAGATAAATTTAAGGTTGATGTATCTTTACCTTACCGACTAGAATCCTTTTAGTGCTAACCCTTTGTTGTGTTGTGTGTCTTTTGTATGTATTCTTCATGTTTGCATTTTTTTTTTCATTTTTTCATCATGTTTTTCATGTTATGTTATGTGTTTCCATCATGTATGCTTTGTGTTTTTGTCATGTATGTTTTGTGTTGTCTTGTTGCATTTCATACATGTGTGTGTTCCTTTGTGCTTATGTTGGTTTTCCATGGGATCTTGAATCATGGGTGCTTGTGCACTCCCCCTAGATTCATATTCATCCTATCTCTTCAACATTTGGACAATCAGACCCCTCTTGACATATTTTTCTACTTTAGTGTTAGTCTGAGTGTAAGTTCACACTCTCACTAAAATGGGGGCTAAATGTGGCATCATAAATTTCCACCCTTGATAGTTTCACTGTCTTTCTCCCCCGTTACATAATTAGACCTAATTAAACACCTAATTTCCTAAATTATGCATCTCATGGCCCATTTTATCATTTTTTTGACAAATTGCAAGCACAAAACAAATGCATTAATTTAATACTTTCACCCTAACTCTTTAATTCCCAAAATATAGGTCTGAGACACTGACTCCTAGGGCACCTATGTCCCCCTATTTTGGCTCCAAATTCAAATATGTTGATGTCAACATTTAATTATTTAAAATTCAAATATCTAAAGTTGGTTGTCGGGTTTAATTTACGAGAAATTGCATATAAATACCTAGTTATTGCGTCATTTGAAATCATCTAGCAACAAGGAGAAATATTGAGTAAGAATTATTGTCAAGAGCATTATCAAGCAAGTCAAGAGAAAAAATTCATCGATTTAATTCAAAAATTCAAGATCCAAGCATCATGTCAAAGTGTGCAATTTTATTCATGTTTATGTCATTATGTGTTTGTGAAGAATAACCCTTGTAGGTATCCAAGCAATTCAAACAAGCAAGATCCAAGCCTTGAGGAGATTTGTATGACTTTAGTCCTTCAAGGAATTCATTAGAGAGTGGCGAGTTTTATTCCATTGTTGATTCATCATTCCTTTTTATCATTTATCCCTATCCCTCAAAAGGATAGTTTTTCTATGATTGACATTGTCATTGTGGAAGTGGAAACACTAACACGGGGTTTGAATAACGAAAGCCCCTAAATGTCACAAAATTTCATCTCTCTTTGAATGTGTAGGTTTCAAGTTTGAAGAGGATTGGAAGAAGTTTGAAGATCAATTATTCATTATTGTAATCAAACCCTGCATCTTGATTACTCACAAAAACTTAGTTACAAAATTATCCAACAATGATCTGATAGTGCGAAAAGTAGAAAACAAAGCTCTGATCTGGCATCCGAAGGTTGTGAAATCATATCTGAGATCCCCTTGCAGGGACATAAGCACCCTAGGTAACTTGGTCCAACATTTTCAGGCTCAAATTTATACCACAAGTGCATAGTGTCCTACTGAGTCCATTTCTATAGTCTAATTTCCTCTATGACTTTCCAGATTTGTTGTTTTTGCATCATACAGTCATCTACATCATTAGGCTAGTTGAATCATTGCACTTCATCCTTAGACTCATTTCATATTTGGTCAAGGGTAGGTTGACTTTCCTTTCAAGTTGCAAGTCAATCATATATCTTGTTCAAATCCAATCAAATCCCCCCTTTTATTTAATGAAATAGGGAAAATGTGTCAAACCCCCACAAAGGGAAATCTCCCCTAAAGGGTCTCATAATTTCCAAAATTTCAAGTGTATAGGTTATAGTGTTTAGGGTTGATGATTTTTGGTATAGTGTCAAGGGTATTAGGTTTACAATTTGAGGGTATAAGGTATAGGGTTGAGGGTTGAGGGTATAGGGTTTAGGCTTTAGGGTTGACGATATTGGGTATAAGGTATAGGGTATAGGGTTTGCAATATAAGGTATAGGATTGAGGGTTGAGGGTTGAGGGTTGAGGGTTGAGGGTATTGGGTATTGGGTATTGGGTATAAGTTATAGGGTATATAGATATAAGGTACAGGGTTAAGGGTTGATGGTGTAGGGTTTAGGGTTTAGGGTTGAGTGTACAAGGTTTAGGATCGAGGTTATTTAAGGTTTTATGGTTGAGGGTATAAGGTATAGGGTTTATAGTGGAGGGTATAAGGTTGAGGGTGTAGGGTTTAGAGTTCAGGGTATAGGGTTTAGGGTAAAGGTATAGGCTATAGGGTTGAGGGTAGAAGTTAATGGGTTGAGGGTATAGGATTCAGGGTTGAGGGTATGGAGTTTGAGGTTGAGGGTGTACAACCTAGGGTTGAGGGATCTAGTGTTTTGTGTTGAGGGTATAGGGTTGAGTGTATAGGATATAGGTTTTAGGGTTGATGATATTGGGTATAGAGTCGAGGGTTGAGGGTATAAGGTATAAGGTTTAGGGTTGATGATATAGGGTGTAGGGTATAGGGTTGAGGGTATAGGCTTTACAGTTGAGGGTAGTGGGTTAAGGTATAGGGTTTAGGGTTTAGGGTTTAGGGTATAAGGGATAGGGTTTATGGTTGAAGGAATAGTTTTTAGGGTTTAGGGTTGAGGGTATAGGGTTTAGAGTTGAGGATATCAGGTACATAGGGTCAATGGTATAAGGTATAGGGTTGAGAGTATAAGGTTTATGATGGAGGGTTACTACATAAAGTTGAGGGTGTAGGGTTGAGGGTACAAGGTATAGGGTATCAGATTTAGGGTTTAGGGTTTAGGGTATAGGGTTAAGGGTTAAGGGTATTGGGTATAAGGTTTAGGGTTGAGGGTATGGAGTTTAGGGTTGAGGGTTTAGCGTATAGGATTTAGGGCTTAGGGTTGAGGGATAATGTTCAGGGTTGAGTGTATAGGGTATAGGGTTTGTTATTGAGGATATTATGTATAGGGTCGAGGTTATAGGGTTTATGATTGAGGGTATAAGGTATAGGGTTGAGGGTAAAGGGTAAAGGGTTAAGGGTGTAGCATTTAGGATTGAGGTTGATAGGCTTATATTTATAATATTCCATAAAAGACATAACACACTCGCACTTTAGAAAATTTAAAATGCACTCAACTTTATACAAGTAATAGTGCACTCACACTTTAACACGAGTGCATTTTAGGAAATACAAAAAGTGGTAAAAACATGTGAGATGCGATCAAAGCCCACATGCTATGTTATTCTCCAGCTTTTGTGCATTATCTGACAAAGAAATACTTTTTCATGTTTTTGAAAAAAGCACAATAATATTTCACATATTCCACCACCTTTCCACCACCTTTTTTTGTTTGATAATGTATAAGGAGGAAATACCTGAGTTTTTAGATCAATTTTTATTATATGAACTAATATTTTAATGTTCGTAGTGTTGGAATGCTAATTATGATTTTTTTATTTTAATTTCATATTATAGATTTGTTCTTTTCATATTTTTTTATTAATTCTATTAGATTTATATAGAATTGAACATTGAAAACGAAGGAAGTTGGCGAAAATCTCTAATTTTTAAGTTTGAAGCAAAAAAATTGAACTATGCATAATTGTGTAGTTTTCCAAATTGATTCTCAAATTTTAAGGTGCATTCTATTTGTGCATGCCACCTTATCCACTTCTTAGCTCTCAAATGATTATATGCAAAGGATTACACATATGTTGAAATAATATTATTTGTATATTGACAAATATAGTTGGGAAATAAATAAAATTTTATGTCTACCTTAGCGTTCACATAATTGTATCAAATTTGTGCAATATTCTAATTGAATTCCTCCAAAATAAATAAAACTACAATACTAGTGTTGAATATCTATGCAATTCATTATCATGTATAGGGAATATTCACACATCTTATTTAGAGGCATCTAAGTTATGCATACAGGTCTCTCTTCTTAGTTTTAGAGTAAAAGGATATCACATACATCCCCTACCATTCCTAGTAATTAAAATTACAAGAATTATCTCAACCCATCACCTAGGAACTTAAAACTAGCACATAAAGTAATAACATATGATATGAGTACAAGTGGGTTTGTCGAAGAATTCCACTTAATTGTGAAAACCAATAATTTGTGTACAAGATTCAACAACTCTTTGTACCCTATGTAAGAACTTACATATTTTCACATGCTATCATGCAAAATTCTATATACCTTTATATTCTTACATAAAGACCTACAATTTTTAACTAATAATGACTTCACACATTGTGTAATCATGTTCCATCACACATGAACTCATGCTACTCTTTATCATCAAGAACCCTCATGAATTTATCATCTAGTGAGCTATCATGTATGAATTGGCATAACTTTATGTAAATACCTTTCCAGTTTATGCATCCATTCCTCCCTCCCATCTCACTAACATTTCACCTACCTTTCATACCATCCCTACTAGTTCCATGAGTACTCCATGTTTCTAGTGTATCCTCTATTATCTCCACTTCCACCACTAGTATGGCCCCTTCTTCCCAAAATTTTAGTGTTATTCCTACCTCCATTATTACCATCCCTTATTTTATTCCTTACTCCACCCCTAGTTAATTAACTCATTTTATACCTTCTTCTATAATTCATTTTGCACCTTATTTCATACCTTATTATAAACCACATCCCACACCTCGTACAATGGTCATGCATTATTATCCTCTCTCTTATTGACCTATCTTTACCTAAAATTTTGTGTCTCATTTCTCACTACCACCATCCTTGTTGCCTCCTTGAATTCGCATATCCAAAATCTAGATAGAATGGAACATAGATTTGATGTTATGTTTAATGGTCAAGACAAAGATAAATATGTGAAAATATAAAACAAATTATACTTTATTTCAATATTGTTCTATTTATTGAGTAGAACTATTCATTTATTTTGTATTCCAACTAAAGAATTCCTTTAGAAAAATTCAAAGTTAATGTCCTAATGAATTTATGACTATCCTAATGAACCTTAGACCATCCTAATGAAGTTATGATAGTCCTTATTTTGTGATTATTTTCAAATTTGTGTATGAGATTGCTTTAATCTTTAGTACCATGATGGAACTAATATTTATGTATTTTTCATGATACATATAGAATTCTTTATCATGTTGAGGAAATGACCAAATAATCTACCATTGGATGAGCGTGAAGCTAAGAATCCAAAGAAAATAGAAGGAATGAGGAAAATTCATGAAATTAGTAAATTGAACACCATAGAAGAAGACATGACAATTCAAGAGGAACATGAACCATCCACTCCATGTAAGAGAGATATGAAATTTTCAGTACAAATTCAACGAATACAAAACCTTCGTGCAATGAGAAATTTGAATCTCGTAGTTGGAGGCATATCATCTACTACATGTCAAGATGGAGGCACACCATCTACCACATCTCAAATTGAAATTACATCATCATTTACATGTGAAGATGAAGGCACACCATCTTTCACATCTCAAGTTGGAGGCATACCATGTTTCACATCTCAAGTTTGAGGCACACCATCTTTCACATTCAAAGTTGAAGGTACACCATCTTTTCCATCTCAACTTCAAGATACTCATATTTTTCATCTCCGATTGAAATTATGCCATCTATAACATCTCATTTAAATATTGATGAAATTTCTAATGTTGAGGCAACTTTACCTTGTAGAACACCTCCTAGAGTTTTGCATAGAAAGCCTAAGTTTTTTTATTGATATTGATCAGAATATTTTGCAACTAATGGTTGATAAGATTCCAAAGTGTACTTGTTGAAGATATGCTAATACGATTTGGAGATTACTTAAAAAATAAATAAATGAAACTGGAAGATGTCAACTATTTGTTGAAATGATGATAAATCTAAAATTTAGGTCCATTATGAATATTCTTGGGCTAAGAATATCAGATGCTTCAAGTGAGAAATATATTGTTAAGAATATAATGAGTGCATATGAGAGTGTGGGTTCGACCTCATGCACCAAAGATATAGTAATGCCACATGATGTTTCATTACATCAACAATAGTAAGTAATCAAATCAAGAAATCTTGTCTTATTATAAATACAAGTCAAGCATTAAGAATAAGTAGAAAAATTCTAATGATAGTCATCAGAAGGCATCAAACAGTGTAGGACCTAAATAACAATGAATTATGAGTATTCTCCAGTAGACTCCCACATGAAGATAAACCAATCATTGAAGCCTTGAGATCCCTAATTGAATAATTTTGGAAGAATAACACAAGTGTACCTCCTAATAAAAGAGATGTTGTAAGAAGGATAATTGGTAGTTGAAATCATGAGTCACATCCAAATCATTTTTTTGATATGACTCAAACAATTTTTTGCCAAATTTCTCGAGATATATCCTCAAATTAAAAAAATTCAAAGGTATTTTGAAATGCTAAAGCCTTTTTATGTCAAAATAAATTACACACTCACTACTTATTGTTGTAGATTACATATTGAGTTTTCTAACCATTATGATGTTTATCAAAATATATGTTTATATTTGTATACTACCAATTGTTGATGGTGTTTTTATGCACTTCTCAACACAGGCAATACACAGGTGCATTACCTCTCTTGAAAGACAATTTTCCACAATAAGATTGCAGAACAATATCCCAAGGTCTCTCAAATGTCAATTCATGATAGTGCTTGGAATATATCATATGATTTATGATGTGATTTGTTGGAATCACAAGTTGGTCTTACATGGACAAAGTTGTAGGAGAATTGGATCTATGAATAGAGTTCTTCAGATGGGAAATTACTACACTTTTGCTGCAGGTTCAAACAGTAGTCTTGGACTCCATTTTATCGTTGAATTTGTCTTTACAATGTGCAATGAACCTTAGCATAGGTTACTTCTTGAAAAAAAAGGAGAAAGGGCAAGGGAGAGAGAGAGTTCCTGGACCTACAACTACCGATGAAAAGTTATCATGGAGGTTTCTGCTGTGGACAGTTTCCTTAAAATAGAATTTAACTTAATCAAAAATTTCACAATGCCATGAAATCTATGTTATCTTCTAAGGACTACAAATATTTCATCATTCATTCGCCATATATATGTGAACAAAGATAAATTTTAAAGAGCATCTATACAATCATAGTCTAGACTAACTTTGCACAATCATCTACCAACAACAAATGACTAAAAGTATGGACAAGAAAAGCATACACACAGTAGGAATCTTCAAAACCAATGACAACATTACTAAATCTACCAAGGATAGCTAAAAGAAAAACTAGAACAAAAAAGTAAATCAAACTATAATCTTAACTTATGAGAGAAGAATCATGAAACATGAGAAGAAATCCAAAAATGCACCAATGGTCAATGTATTTCTATTGCAATTTTTACAGCATGTCTTTACAACAACTCAACTCGTTCTAAAATGAGAGGAGGAGATCCCTATTTATAGTTTTCAAAAAGAAAAATGAGTGGCCAAGATTTAATCTCATTGTGTGGCCAAGATTCACTTTACAGCAGGGTTTCACCTACCCCCAAATATATTACATTTAAAAATACACTTTGTAGTTTCCCTATTTCGTCTTCTAGTGGTGGCACTGTAGAATTTTCATCCTTTTGCTAATTGTTCTTTACCACAACTATTCTTTTAGGAATTATTCACTAACAATAGGGTTGTCCTCCTACTTCTTTTAAGCTACATACTCTATGAATTTCATGACTACTGATCGGAACTTGTCGACCTCGATGATGTCGCATCTCAACACCTGGTAGCTCCATTCCTTGGAATTTTTGACAAGCTTTTCCCAGTCCTCTTCATACTTGGAAATGTGGTCTCTAAATAGCTCAAACTTGGTGAAAGCTTGGGCAGCAAAGCTCATAAAATCTACAGTGACCTCGGTTGACATGCCATCCTCCATCCTCCTTCAGAAGTGAGGCTTTATGCTTTCTGGATTGATCTTGACAGAAGGCACCTCATACCCCATCATTAACTTCAAGTAACGGAAATAGTCCCCTTTGGCCTCCTTGGCCCATTCAATATCAGGAGTTAATCACTCAAGGACCTGTTCCAGGCTCTCCCTTTGGTGATTCAAGTCTCGCTTCCATACATCCATCAACCAATGGTCATCGTCCTTGAAGGAAAACTCATTTTACCAAACCTCACTTGGCAGTACAAGGATAGCCTCAATTTTTAGGTAAGAAACCCCATATTTCTTTGGGAGCTCAATACAGATCCACCTCATG
The DNA here is from genome assembly GCA_007115665.2 of Sequoiadendron giganteum. NCBI lineage: Eukaryota > Viridiplantae > Streptophyta > Pinopsida > Cupressales > Cupressaceae > Sequoiadendron > Sequoiadendron giganteum. Next base: position 220,359,099 of record CM021109.1, on the reverse strand, counting down.
CCTTCAAGAGATGTTTTTACTTCTAAAAACTTGTTTGTCATTTGAACAACCAAATTGATGCCCGTATTCCCAATGTCCAAGACTTGCTAGAACCAATTTTTTATGGTCTTGTCCAGGTTCCTTCTCCTTTCAAGCTTGTTAATTTGTTCCTTGGACAAAAACTGCGGTGGGGCTGATGATGTGGCGGGTTGTTCCTCCAGAGATGACCATTGTTGATTGTAGGTTGTCAAATCAGCCACCTGTGCCTTAAGCTCCTCCTTTAAAACCTTATCCTGCTAGGTGAGGTGCACCACTGTGGCGACTGATTCCTGGAGGTGGTCAACCTTCTGTCCTCTGGTGGCCACTCCCAAGTCAATGGTGGAGACGTTATAGCTTATCCCTTGTTCTCCAACCACTGGCGTAGCTATTTGTATAGCCTTGGATCTGGAGGCATCCATCGTTACTTTTCATCTGATTCTAGGCTTTTTCTCCTTCTTGGTACCAATTTGAGCTCTAGCCAGTATTGCCTCCAGTCTTGCTTTCAGATCCTTCAGAGCGGGAGTTCTCTTTTCAAGAAACCTTTCTAGCCAATTGAGCATCGAGGGTCCTTCTCTGGGTGATTCATGTCGATCTTTGTTGTCCTCCACCCTGAGTTCAATGGCCTTATCATTGAGGGCCTCCTGCTCAATTCTTGTATATTCCTTCTCCTCATCATAATCTTGCATGAGCATTATGCGTTTGATAGGAGATTTGGTGGGCACCCGTTCGCCAGGTTGGTCTTCTCCCTTAGCATCCTTTTCTTCTTCATCTTGGTCATGCCTACGTTCCTCGGGATTATCTTCTTGTTTATCTTCATGGAAGGATGTTTCTTCATCACGCTTGGGGTTTTGATCATGTCTTTCTGTAGGAGACCCACTACCCTCAGTCTCTGGAGAAACAATTCTTTCTTCAGTCGTAGGCTATTCTTCAGTCGTAGGTTGTTCTTCAGCCTCTTTGTCTTCTATTTCCTTGATTTGCTTGGCCCACTCAGCATCAAGCTCTGGATAAGCTATTTCTTGGATTATGTATGTGCCTAGACCTTCGTTGTCATCACTAGAAGACTCATAGGCCACCTCATCGATCACCTGATATTCATAGATTGGGTGCTCATGATACTCAAATTCCTCATCTTCCACCCTCTCTACTGCCTCCAGTTGTTGTCATTCTAGCTCATCACAGATTTTCATTGTAGCCTCCATTCTAGGTGGCTCTGTAGGAGGAGGGAGAGTCGGGGTGTTAACCATTGCTTGGGCAATTGCAGCTTGCACCATTGGATTTGCGAGCATTCCCAAAATTTTGGATGACACATTTTTGCATATTGCGGCAGTAGTGGCAGTTGGAAGGGAAAAGGAAGGAGACATGGAGGATGAAAAAATTGATTAGGTACTGGCCGATGATAAATCCATCGATATGACCAGCACAATTGGAGAAATGGAGGTGAGGTGGACAAAAATGTCCACTGTGGGTAGAGAGGAAGCAACTATTGCATGTGAAATGGGTGGGATAGTGGCAATAGGAGCAGCGGTTGCAGTAGTAGATGAGACATTCGAAGATCTTGGTGGATCAGCTTCCATCTCTTCTCCCTCATGGAGTGGAACTTCATGTATTACTGGCATCTCAATGACGTTGCTCATTCTTCTATGCTTCTTAGGAGGCTCACCCTCTGAGGCCTTTCTAGCGTATACTTTTGGGTTAGGTTGCTACTCATCAACCTCCTTTCTCTTCTTCGACCAGATAGATGGAGGGGACTTGGATGTTTCTCTAGTTGTAGTAGCATCTGTCCCACCATCAAAACCACTAGGTTCACTTTCGAGCCCCTTGAATGTCAAGGAGACTCCCTGCTTCTTAAAATGAGCAACCTGCCCATCGATCCATGCCTTTGTTCGAGCCTCAATGGGCTTGGTAAGAATGTCGAGATCATCAACCTCTTGCTCATTCCAATCAATTAAAGGCAATGGAAATTTTTCAATAGCACTGTATCTTGGGTATATCACTGTGCTCTCTTCTTCCTCAAGTTGATCTGGGACCGGACACAAGTTCAACCTTTTCACGAAGTATGTGGTCATACGCATATAGTGTCGTATCTAGAAATCAAGGTCATCTTTGCAATTAGCCCATAAATCTTTGACATGGTGGAGGTGGGCATACTCTGGTCCAAGTGCTGTCCTGATGTGGCCATATGGGTCCATCTGTGGCCAAGCTATATGCAACCTGAAGTGGTACTCAACCAGCTCCTTTTCTGAATTTCCCGTGCATTGGGAGGTATGAAGTTCATACATTCCCTGGCCGAGTGAAAGGGGATAAGGGGTCCCCGCTAGATGCTTACTGCTTAAAATTTTGTGTATGTGTCATAGCTACCAAGATAGTTCCAACAGTATAATCCAGTCATTAGGATACAGGGGTAGCTTATTCGGACTTTCGGAGAATCCCTGGGCATGAATGTAGGTAAACTTAGGAAATTGGATGAATAGGAAGGCATAGTGCTTGAGAAGGGCCCTAACACTATGAGAGACTCTTCTCTCAAAATCACCTCCAAGCAATCAGATGATGTAGGTGATAAAGGCATCGTTTAATCTATAGTAGTCCCTCTTGAAATTTTTGTACTGCAGCTGAGGGTACTTGTCATATGGCTTGAGCTCTCTTCCTGGTGTCTCATTTGGCACCATGAACAATCCACTATAATATCGCCGATCGGCAAGCGAATATACTAGGTAGGACATCATGTAGGATTTGGATGTCTTCTTCACATTCACGAATTGCCCATGGAATCAATTACTGATTATCTCCCCCCAATAGAATGCAGTGTCACCCCCTTGGAGAATTTGTTCAACGAAATACATCATCCACTCCTAGAAGAAGGCTACATCAGGAAGGCCCATTCCTCGGCTTAGCAGGGTAACTAGATCTCGGTAATCTTCAAAGAAATCACTATGGTAGAGATCCTAAGGAACCTTGGCGGCACTACCTCGCCTCTCCTTCAACCAATACTGGTTGATTATCTTTTTGCACTTCAAGGGATCCTCATCCCACAATGCCTTGCACTCCTGAATAGTTGGGGTCTCCATGCTTTCGAAGATGAGTATGTGGAAGGTTTTAGTTATCCTGAGAGGGGACATATCATCCAAGATGTCGTCTCTATCCACAATGGTCCTTGTTTCAACTTGGTATGCCTCCTAACACACCATCACTAGTTTGGGGGAAATCAAAGCTGGAGGGAAACCCACAGCCTTAGCAAGTCCGTTGTTTCTGATCAAACTTGCATTATCAGTCTTTGGCTCTATTCTGACTCTTCATGTGAAATCATCAATATCGACATGTCTGATATTGGTGTTTGTGATATCCCTCCAATTGGTTGTGATCTTAGAGTGCAATGGCAATCCCTAAAATTGGTACCTCATTTGTTCTTTGTCCTCCTTGCCCCGAGGCATTTTGGTACTTCTTTTCCCTTTGTACTTGGCTACCCCAAAGGCTTTTGCACCAGATTCCATAAATCATGCACAGAGAGATGGGAGTTAGCAACATTAAACATGAGGATGCAACCTTGAACAAATCCCTGCAAATAAAGGTTAGATCCACAATTTCCATGTAAGAAAAGCCTAACACTTGATATTAGTAATACTGGAAGGCAAACGGGTGACCTGGGCCCAAGGGGTCAGACTTCCCCTGGTATAATGTTGTTTGGAAGGGAAAACAAGGTAAGGCATCCCCAATGCCTTCTCCTGGTCTTGGATTTTATCAATAAAGGGTTCATGTGGGAGAAGCTCAATTTTTAGCACGTGGGTCGAGATCTATTTTTAATTTGGAGGCCATTTGAGTCATCATTTTGGCATTTGGGCCTTAGCTGTAGGAATGTTGTCTAGGGTCGGTTGTTTGGAACAACACATGGCAAACGAAATTCCAGAGAACAGGTTCTGGATCTCGGGTCACAGGGGTCAGGAAGCTGTTTGAGGATAGTCGTGTGGAACGACGGAGTGTAGATGAAAGTTCGGGATGGGCTCCCCGGAGGATCAGACCTTTGGCGGGTTTAGCAGCTTACTAAAACTTCAGAGGCAAATTGAGGTTCGGGGCCCGGTGTCCGGGAAGATGGACAGGTTCAATCGTTTGGATTGGCGGAAGAAAAACAGAGGTCTAGGGATGAAAGTCCAGAGGTCGGAGTTCGGGCGAAGTTTGGACATATCATTTCCTTGTTCAAATCATGCAGAGCGAAAGGGTGACTGAGGTCTGAGAGCCGGGAAGATGTCCTGCGGTGGCCGTATGAAATGGCGAATTAGAGATGGCGGCCTGAGGATAGAATTTTGAGGCCTGGGGTCTAAGGATGACTCCAAAGTTTGGCTTTTGTCACAAGTATTAGGCTGATTTTGCAGGCCCAGGGGTCGAGGGCTAAGAGGATGTTAGGGAACAACCGTACGAAATGGCGAAACAGATAAGGAACCTCGGGGATAGAATTTCAGAGGCTGAAGTCGGGGAGGAGCTTCGTCGTCAGAGTGATTTCCTGCTAAGTCTATGCCCTAGCCGGGGAGAGGCTCAGGCCTGAAAAGTGTGGTCGCCTACTCTGAAGAACAATGACGGGATGACATTAGTCCGATGTTTGATTTAGATGTCGTATGGGGTGTTTTCAATTTTCCAATTTGTGGGTTTTCAAGGAGAGATTCTCCCCTACCAGACTTTGAGTTTTTTTCATTTTCCTAATTAGTTTTTAAATTCATGAAGCATAGAAAGGGAAAAGGCGTTCAGACGGTGATCCTACCTCGGGGGCCCGAAGAAGCATATTGTTGAATCCTCGAAGAATGACGAAGTTGAAATTCGGACACGGAGGCGAAGATTGCTGGGGTCGCACTGTGCTTCTTAGTTCTTGTTGACATGCAAAAATGATAGGTCGAGACTATTTACATAGCCCCTAAGTGAAATTAATACCCCCATAATGAATACTGGTATGATGGTCGCTGGGTACATGAGTTTAAATTTCTAGGACGATGGCAGGAGGAACGGGGCCCAAGAGTCGGAAGGACGTCGGAGGATAGCCGCTGGAAAATTGCCAAGTAAAAACCAAAGGGTGAAGAGAATGTCAGGGTCCGAGGTTCGGGAGGACGAAGGTCATCAACCGTCAGCAATAATGAAGACTATGAGGAGACCCGGGAGGGGAATCCCAAAGGGTTGGGCCCAAGGGGCCGAGAGGACATGAGGGCACAACCATCAAGTTTTGACAAATGATGCAGACGATCGTCAGAGCATCAGGGTCTGAAGGCCGGGAAGACACGAGGCATTGGCCGTATGAAACGACAGAGCCAAAAGGGAAACCCGATAGGGGAAACCTGGGGGGTCTGGGCCTGGAGGGTCCCATGGACATTAGAAAGGAAAATTGATAGAGAAAACCTGAAAGGGCTTGAGACTTAGCAACTTTCAGAGGAGAAAATTATGGTCAACCTAAAATAAGACTTTTAAGAACGTGTTGACCATTAAAAACAACAAAATGGGGGGCATGCAAAATGAGGCAAAGCAAAAAGGACCCAGAAAGGCCAAAAGGAAAGAGAGGGTCCCTATTTCGAATGACGCGTGTGTGGTATAGGCACAAAAAATGGTGACTCTATTGCAAGAACACTCTCGACATTCTAAAGATAAATATTCATTCTCAACCCATGATCTCTGGTTTCACACACCAAAGCCGATTTCAAAAGTTGAACTAAGAGCAAGTTAAGGAAGGAAAGATTGAATCGCACCATGACATCATCATGGAGGTGTGTGCATGATGAGTTCATTTCCTTTCCTCGGAGATAGTATGGACAACTACTCATTTAGAAGGATAAGCTACATAGTTCGCCTGACCCCAAAAGTAACCTGGACATTGCTCCATTGTCGGTCATGCATTCATAGCCTTGATCGAGTTGTCACTGTGACCCCATGAACATAGCTCTACTGCTAGCCAGGCATCCATAGCCCAAATAGAGATATTCGCACACCCATACGGTTGCTTAATTTCACGTTTTTCTATTCTTTTCATTTGATATTTTATTTGCAGTACTTTTATTTTTCTTTTTTTTGCTCAACCGTGTAAGCTTTGAAGCTCACTATGGGCTTGGAAATCATAGTGGTCACTGGAGTAGACTTTAGATTTTTCACTCATCCAGCCTTCTTAGTAATCACCATACGATTCTTCAGAAACTTTAGAGTGTGTTTTTGTTTGTTCCATGATAGACGCAGTAAATTCAAATGAGACACCATTCTAGATTAGCTCAGAGTTCAAAAAGGGAAAAAGCAACGCTTAGAGGATTTTAGAGAATAGTAATAAGGAATGAAGGCTTATCTAGAGAACAAACAAGAGCGGTTAGCAGGGCAAACCATTCGTCAGCTAAGGATGACCACCGCAACAAGAATAGGGGAAAACCTCACCAACAAAAAAAACAACCGGGGATGCACAAGACAAAACAAAGCAAGAAAGAAAAGTAGGGAAACCTATCCTAACCTATGTACATGTATTTACAGGGATAGCTCTAAAAGAGCTCAGGCCTGGAAGCAATGCTTAAGGTGTTGCCTGTTGACGGGCAACGAATGTCCTCACCAGTTAAGGTCTTTATACGAAAGACATTATCTCCAAGGATTTCAACAATCTAAAAGGGGCCAAGCCAAAGCTTGTCGATTTTTTATGTCCCCCTTTCTTTTTGTGGGCCTTGTCCCAATACAGGACTAGATCCAAAATGCGAAAAGCCTTAATTTTGGCTCGGTGGTCGAACCACCTTTTGACTACACTTGATGTTTGGCAAAATTTTCTCACACGGTCTCGTACTTCTTCTAGGTGTAGCATCTCGGTGAGGCGAGCTTCTCTGCGGTCTCCTCCTTCATAAAAATCATTGATGAACTGGAGGGTAGGGATCTTCAAATGTACGGGAAAGACGGGCTCCAAGCCATAAACAAGGTGGTATGGGGAATCCCTGAGGGCAGCCTTGTGACAAGTGCGATCTGCCCAAAGGGAAAAATTGAGCTGGGTATGCCAATCTTTAGGATTCCTATCCAATAACTTCTTGATCATGGTGATCAAGTTCTTGTTGGTTGACTCAACAAGACCATTGCCTTGAGGATAATAATTGGAGGAAAAATTAAGGGCGATACCATAATCAAATTCCCAACCAACAAATTTTAATGAATAAAAAACAGGACCGTTATCACATACCAACACATAAGGACAACCAAAGTGATTTAAAATAAAGCCCTCTAAAAAATTAGTGACTACTTCAGTTGTGCATTGCCTACAATCGATTGCTTATGTCTGCCTAGTATAGTAATCAGAAGCAGTCAGAATGTACTTGTGTCCAACAGATGATGGAGGGCTTACCAGACCAATGAAGTTGAGACCCTACTGCACGAATGACCTTACCTCCAAAACAGGCTGCAATTAGACAACAACATTCTTTTCCCGAGTGGCTGCAGTATGGCATACGTGGCAGGTGTGGACATGACCGTGAGTGTCCTTGAAAACCATGGGCCAATAGTACCTAGCTCTCAATATTTGATGCATAGTTGACAAACCAGAACCTTGACCAATTCCGAACTCATTATGGAATTCCCGGAGGACCCGTTCAACTTCTTCTTTACCAAAGCATCTTAGGTAGATACCTTCATGATTCATTTTGTACAATATGGCACCCTGCAACATGTAACTGATAATTTTCAACTTGAGGTCCCGCCTTTGGACCCCTTGCAAGTGGGGTAAACATTTGTGGTTCAACATATAATATCCAATGTCTTCATACCATTCTCCTAGAGAGATATCCTCCAGCTGATATTGCTGCACCGTGAGCTCAAGACCTACGTTAGTCGCTACTTCAACAATTTTATAGGTGAGCGCTTGTCCTCTCACCAACCTCATTGGCTAGATCTCCATATCATATTCCTACAACAGTGTAATCCATCTGGCCCTTCATTCCCCCAACTCATTTTGCATAAGCAACGTCTTCACTACTGGGTTAGGAACTATGGCAAACACCTTGTTGCGTAGGATATAATGTCAGAACTTCTTTACCCCTTTAACAAGGGCATAAGCCTATTTTTCAACGTTGTGATAGTGTAGCTCAACATCTTTCTAAGGGGTGCTCATGAAGGCAATTGGATGCTCACTCCCCTTATCATCTTTCAATGTCAAGATGCTAGCGCACGAATGGTCTGAAGTGAATGAATAGATGTAGAAGGGCTTCAAATAGTTGGGGCTGACCAGCATAGGTGCATCAATGATTTCTTTCTTGATTCCCTCAAAATATTTTTTTTCTTTTGGGGTCCACTTGACCTTGGCATCCTGATTTAGCATGGCGTTGAGTGGTTTGATGATTTCCACGAAGCCTGTGATGAACTTGCAGACAAAGTTAGTCTTTCTGAAAAAAATATTTAATTCCTTCTTGCTGCTCAATAGCTAAATCTTCATGATTGATTGGATACGCTCGAGGTCAATAGAAATTCCCCTCTTCAAAAGGACATGTCCAAGCAGCTTCCCTTCAGTAACCCCGAAGATGAACTTCTTCGGATTAAGGGAAACCCCAAATTCACAGCATCTCTGAAAGACTTTGCACAAGTCAATGACGAGAGTACTCCGCTACTTTGAGAATACTGTTAAATCATCCATGTAGATTATTATGCACTTTTCGATCAGGTCCTTAAAAGAAATATCCATGGCACGTTGGAAGGTGGCACCAACGTTGATGAGTCTAAACGACATCCGTTTATAAGCAAAGGTTCCCCATTTGGTGGTGAACATTTTTTTGTGTCGATCTTTGTATTGTACCATAACCTGGTTGTACCCAAAGTACCCATCTAGGAAGGAAATCATTTGGGAGCCATTTACTATTTGCAACACTTCATCTAATTATAGTACAAGATAGTTATCTTTCTTTGAGGCTCAGTTCAGGTTGTGAAAGTCAACGCACAATCTGATCTCCCCATTCTTCTTTCTTACTGGGACCAAGTTGGCCACCCATGTGGAGTGCCTAACCGGGAAAATAATCTTGGCAGATAGTAATTTTTGTACTTCCTTGTATATTATTGGTTCCAACAAAATATTGACAGGGTGCTATCGCTATTGAAATGGCTTCGCATCCAGCTTGAGAGGGATGGTATGGGTGATAATTGATGTATCATACGTTTTGAGATCCTCATAGCTCCAGGCGATGACATCATGGTACTTTCATAAAGCATCCACTATACCCCCCTTTTCCTGTGACGTGCACACCCTTCTGATAAATACATTATTTTCATTCCCAATCATTTCAAAGTTGTAGGTGTCACACTAGCCACCCATGGTGTCCTTCTTAGCATGTTGACTTGATCCCCGATCTGGTCCAAGTCAAAGATTCAGTCTAGTTGGAACATCCCCCTAGGGATGGTGTTGGTATTTAGATTGATGACCCCTTCTATATCCAGGTTAGCCTCTTGGGGTTCAACCTCATCTATTATCTGAGTAGAAAACACATTAGAACTAGTGATAAAATCCAGGATGTGTTTGTCATCATTGAACACCTAGAAGTTGGCTACGTTATCTGGCATCGATAGAATGGAGGTGAGTTCCATTGTGAAACTTTTGAGGTCCGATAGGGACAACGGCTGTAGCGTGCTTGATGCCTATGCTAAGGAATTGGTAGTATGATTTTGAGAATGTGAGATCAATTGGATATTGAATGCATCTAGTCCCTCTAGTAGCATACTCGGTGCCTGTAGTGGGTGAGTATTCGATCATAACAGGAATAGAGCTTCCTGACCTCCTTAATGACCAACACTGAATCCCCGAACACTTGGAGCATTTTGACACCTTTTCTTAATGCCATAAAGAGTCCCAAGACTAAGGCCTCATATTCTGCTATGTTAGTGCAATAGGATTGGAGTCTATGAGCAGAAAAGTATGACTTACCTCTGGGACTGATTAATTCAAAGCCATCTCTAGCCCCATGCTTGGATTTGGACCCATCAAAGCACAATGTCCAAAATCTAGGAGAGTCCATGAATGCAGCACCAACAAGCCCAAATTATGACTTTGATGAGGGTCCAATTGCAATAACCATCCGAGGAGATGTCGGGGATGGAGGAATTTGTTTTGGTAGTGTTGATCCAGTTTCCTCCTTCGAAGTGATTTGTTTTTTAACATGTTCAATTGTTGTTTGGCATAAACAACATTCAAATTCCGAATGGGCAGCATTATACACTCTGCACCAACTAGGCAACAAAAGCTCATGAAAATTCATTCTATCTCCCAGACTGGGCTGGTCCTGTGCACATTTTTCCATGAAGTCTTGGAAACCATCCAATAATCCAAGATTATCATCCTCTCCTGATTCTTCATCATCAGACTCTATCAGCACTTCAGTGCTTTGAGAGGTATTGGCTAAATTAGCAGATGGGTTGCATAGTATGAGGAAAACCTTGCTTGTTCCTTCTTCTTCAAGGCATTCCTGCTCATTTAGATATGATACTGGGGAATAATTCCCCAAATCCGTTTCAGCAAAGAACATTTCTTTCATGTTGTATTTTGTGATCATAAATTTCATGCGCGACTCTCAATCAATCCGAATCTGATTCGGCATTGCCTTCCATGGCAACCAAAAGTGCGAGTAGTCAGTTGCAGCATACCCATTCAACGCTCTTGTGAAATCCCTTTATAGGATTATACCATATGTATCTGGGATGTCATCCACTTGAATATCAATAGTCTGTTGGATCCCAGGATCAACAAAAATTTGCATAGGTATTATGTTAATCTCTCCCACTATGTTGATCTCAGTCTTGTAAAGTTGTGTTACCTTACACCAAGAGGGAGTTGGTGTTATTATGAGTGCTTTGCACATGCTCAGGGGCATAACATTAGCAGAGGCTCCTAAATCCAATAGGGATGGAGGTTCTTCCCAAACACATGGATGGTGGTCAGGAAAGGGGGAGTTTTGAATCTACCCTAAAAGAGTTCTCCCGAAACGTTCACCTGAGCGACCCGACCCTTGTCTTTATCATGGCCCTTGTTCTGGGTTTATGTCTAATCCACCTCCTCAGAGGATTGCTTGCCTGCTTGTTGATTTATGAGCAGACTATCCTTCTTGTTGAAGACTTATCGGATGACGGGCTCACTTTGCGAGTCTTCGAAGGAGACTCTCCTAGTGGGAGTTTCTTGAGTGGATCCAACTGATGGGGTCCCATTTATCATTATGAAAAAGGCATTTCTTATGGCTAGCACCTTGAGTAGCTCAAAGGCGGACACACTTAGCTTCACCTTTTTAAATTCTTCAACAATATACTCCCCCATCTGCTCAACCTCCTAGTCATAGGAAACATTTTGGGAGGAGCTGGTAGGCTAGTTTTGGTTGTGGTTTTGTTGTTTGTTCTTATTGAAGTACCATGTGGGTACATGGGGGAATCCTGGATTATTGCTTTCCCTCAGGTCGGGAGGAGTGCTGAAATTGTTAGACGGAGTGGAGGTCGTGAAAGGACCTATGGCATGACCACCAAACAGTCTATTTCTTAGGTCATAAGGGGTAGTTCTTTGGTGAAACACATGAACTTCATCCTCCCTAGGATCTTCTTCATCGTCCTTAGGACCATTATCTACTGAATCAAAAAGTTGAGCCAAAGGGCTTTCAGAACTTACCTCCTCTGCCTTGTTGTTGTTGTTCACGGTGGGGCCCTCCTACTTCGGTGTATTGCACTCAGCTTTTGGGAAAGGAGCTTGATTCACTACCATCACTACAAAGTCATATGGGTCAGATGGGATGATGTCTCTGCATCCTGAGTTGTCCACAACATTTTGGACCTCGACCTAGAAGATGTTAGCAGCAATTTGGAATTCTGGACAATCCAGCTCATAGTGCCGACTTGTTTTGTGTATGTGACACCAACCAAGTAAACTCTGCTTGTAGTGTTCTCATTGATGTTGGGTTGATCAAGGGGCATGGGGATGCCACCATTGTTGGGTCTCATGTTCCATGTTCGATTTTTCCTTTGGAAAGGCCTTCTATCAAAGTTCTAGACCGAATTCTGACTTCTATCATAATTATGCTTGGACGAAGTGCTGGCATCCCGACTGTCCTGAGTTTCATGATGATCTCGATTGTCATGATTGAAATTGGCCTAAATTATTTTTTGTGACGCTTACAGCTGGTTGTTCTGATTCCTTAAATGTGTCATCTCTGTGGACATTTTCTTGATCATCTCTGTGAGCTCATCAATCTGGTCCTTTTCGGTATTGTTCGGCTGTGAAGCTAAATTCTAGAGGAACACGGGTTGTGCAACCGGCTGATTTTGATGAGCAGGTGGGAATTTAGATGCTTGGAGATATGTCAAAACCTAGGATGACTGAGAATGGGCATGTTGTTGCTGGGGCAGCAAGTAGTGAGGGACTGGAGGAGCCTGATTCATTGGTTGACAAGGATGTGGGACTATGGGCAGCTACAGTACCGGATTCATAATAGGCGTCTGATGGTGCAATGCCTGAGTAAGCCCCTGAATCTGCACCAGGTTGTTGAATGTAGGCTATCAAATTATCCACTTGTGCCTTAAGCTCCTCCTTTAAAACCTTATCCTATTGCATGAGGTGCACCACTATGGTGACTGATTCCTAGAGGTGGAGAACCTTTTGTTCTCTGGTGGCCACTCCCAAGTCAATGGTGGAGACGTTATAGCTTATCCCTTGTTCTCTAACCACTGGCATAGCTATTTGTACAACCATGGATCTAGAGGCATCCATCGTTACTTTTGATTTGATTCTAGGATTTTTCTCCTTCTCGGTACCAATTTGAACTCTAACCAGTATTGCCTCCAGTCTTGCATTCGGATCCTTTAGAGTGAGAGTTCCCTTTTCAAGCTTCCTTTCTAGCCAATCGAGCATCAGGGGTCCTTCTCTAGATGATTCATGTCAATCTTTGTTGTCCTCCACCCTGAGTTCAATGGCCTTATCATTGAGGGCCTCCTGCTCAATTTTTGTATCTTCCTTCTCCTCATCAGAATCTTGCATTAGGATTATGCGTTTGATAGGATATTTGGTGGGCACCCGTTCACCAAGTTGGTCTTCTCCCTCAGCATCCTTTTCTTCTTCATCTTGGTCATGCCCATGTTCCTCGGGCTTATCTTCTTATTTATCTTCATTGAAGAATGTTTCTTCATCACGCTTGGAGGTTTGATCATGTCTTTCCACAGGAGACCCACTACCCTTAGTCTCTAGAGCAGCAATTCTTTCTTCAGCCATAGGCTATCCTTCAGCCTCTTTGTCTTCTATTTCCTTATGTTACTTGGCCCACTTGGCGTCAAGCTCTGGATCAGCTATTTCTTGGATTATGTTCATGCCTAGACCTTCGGTGTCATCACTGGAAGACTCATAGGCCACCTCATCGATCACCCGATGTTCATAGATTAGGTGCTCATGATACTCAAATTCCTCATCTTTAAGCCTCTTTGATGCCTCCAGTTGTTTTTGTTCTAGCTCATCAGAGATTTGCATTGTAGCCTCCATTCTAGGTGGCTCCGTAGGAAGAGGGAGAACCGAGGTGTTAACCATTGCTTGGGAAATTGCAGCTTGCACCATTGGATTTAAAAGCATTCCCAAAATTTTGGGCGACACATTTTGATTATACTTGACAAAGGATTCTAGGAGAGCGAGGGTAGGCATTGCGGCAATAGTGGCGGTCGAAAGGGAAAAGGAAGGAGACATGGAGGATGACGAAATTTGTGAGGTAGTGGCAGATGATGAATCCATTGATATGACCTGCACGATTGGAGAAATGGAGGTGAGGTGGATAGTAATGTCCATTGTGGGTGGAGAGGAAGCAACTATTTCATATGAAATGGGTGGGATGGTGGCAATAGGAGCAGCGGTTGCAGCAGTAGATAAAATAGGCGGAGATCTTGGTGGATCAACTTCCATCTCTTCTCCCTCATGGAGTGGATCTTCAAGTATTACTGGCATCTTAGTGATGTTGCTCATTCTTCTATGCTTCTTAGGATGCTCACCCTTTGAGGCCTTTCTAGCATACACTTTTGGGTTAGGTTACTGCTCGTCAACCTCCTTTCTCTTCTTCAACTAGACAGATGGAGGGGACTTGGATGTTTCTCTAGTTGTAGTAGCAGTCGTCCCACCATTAGAACCACTGGGTTCACTTTCGAGCTCCTTGAATGTCAAGGCAACCCCCTGCTTCTTCAAATGAGCAACCTACCCATCGATCCATGCCTTTGTTCAAGCCTCAACGGGCTTGGTAAGAATGTCGAGGTCATCAACCTCTTGCTCATTCCAATCAATTAAAGGAAATGTAAAGTTTGCAATAGCATTGTATCTTGGGTTGATCACTATGCTCTCTTCTTCCTCAAGTTTATCTGGTACTGGACACAGGTTCACCCTTTTCACAAAGTATGTGGTCATATGCATATAGTGTCGTATCTGCAATTCAAGGTCATCTTTGCAATTAGCCCAAAAATCCTCAATATGGTGGAGGTGGGCATACTATGGTCCAAGTGCCTTCCTAATATGGCCATATGGGTCCATCCGTGGTTGAGCTATATGTGGCCTGAAGTGGTACTCAACCAACTCCTTTTCTAAATTGCCTACGCATTGGGAGGTATGAAGTTCATACATTCCCTGGTCGAGTGAAAGGGGATAAGTGGTCCCCGCCAGATGCTTAATGCTCAAAATTTTGTGTATGTGTCGTAGCTGTTAAGATAGTTCCAATAGTATAATCCATTCATTAGGATACCGAGGTAGCTTATTCGGCCTTTCATAGAATCCCTAGGTGCAAATGTAGGTGAACTTAGGAAACTGGATGAATAGGAAGGCGTAGGGCTTGAGAAGGGCCCTAGTACTGTGAGAGACTCTTCTCTCAAAATTGCCTCCAAGAAATTGGATGACGTAGGTGATAAAGGCATTGTTTACCCTACAGTAGTCCCTCTTGAAATTTTTGTACTGCAGATGAGGGTACTTGTCATATGGCTTGAGCTCTCTTCCCAACGTCTCATGGGGCACCACAGATAATCCACTATAATATCGTCGATCGACAAGCGAATATACCAGGTAGGACATCATGTAGAATTTGGACATCTTCTTCACATTCACGAATTTCCCATGGAAGCAATTACTGATTATCTCCCCCCAATAGAACACAGTTTCATCCCCACGGAGAATTTGTTCAACAAAATACATCATCCACTCTTGGAAGAAGGCTGCAGTAGGAAGGACCATTACTCAGCTCAATAGGGTAACCAAATCATGGTAATCTTCGAAGAAATCATTATGGTAGAGCTCCTAAGGAACCTTGGTGGCACTGCCCCGCCTCTCCTTCAACCAATACTGGTTGATTATCTTTTTGCACTTCAAGGGATCCTCATCCCACAACGCCTTGCACTCCTGAATTGTTAGGGTCTCCATGCTTTCAAAGACGGGTATGTGGAAGGTTTTAGTTATCCTGAGAGGGGACATATCAGCTAGGATGTTGCCATCTCTATCCAATATGGTCCTTGTTTCAACTTGGTATGCCTCTCGGCACGCCATCACCAATTCGGGGGCAATCAAAGTGGGAGGGAAACTCGCAACCTTAGCAAGTTTGTTGCTTCTGATCAGCCTTGCATTATTAGTCTCTAGCTCTATTCTAACTCTTCGTGTGAAATCATCAATATTGATGTGTCTGATATTGGTGTCTGTGATATCCCTCCAACTGGTTGTGATCTTGGAGTGCAATGGAACTCGCTGAAATTGGTACCTCATTTGTTCTTTGTCCTCCTTGCCCTGAGGCGTTTTGGCAGTTTTTCTCCCTTTGTCCTCGGTTGCCCCAAAGGCTTCTGCATCAAATTCCATAAATCCTACACAGAGAGACGGGAGTTAGCAACATTAAACATGAGGATGCAACCTCAAATAAATCCCTGCAAATAAAGGTTAGATCCACAATTGCCATTTAAGAAAAGCCTTACACTTTATATTAGTAACACTGGAAGGTGAACGGGTGACCTGGGCCCCAAGGGGCGGACTTCCCCTGGCAGAATGTTGTTTGGAAGGGAAAACAAGGCAAGGCATCCCCGATGACTTCTCCTAGTCTTGGATTTTATTAATAAAGGGTTCATGTGGGAGAAGGTCAAATTTTAGCTCGTGGGTCGAGATCCGTTTTTAATTTGGAGGCCATTTGAGTCATCATTTTGGCGTTCTGGCCTTAGCTACAGGAAGGCTATCTAGGGTCAGCTATTTGGAACAACACAGGGCAAACAACATTTCAGGGAACGGGTTTCGGATCTCGGGTCGTAGGGGTCGGGAAGCTGTTTGGGGATAGCCGTGTGGAATGACGAAGCGTGGACGAAAGTTCAGGATGGGCTCCCCGGAAGATCAGACCCAAGGTGGGTTTAGCAGATTGTTGAAACTTCAAAGGCAAATTGAGGTTCAGGCCCAGTGTCCGGGAAGACGGACAGGTTCGGCCATTCATAACAACGAAAGAAAAATGAAGGTCCAGGGACAGAAGTCTGGAGGCCAGAGTCCGAGCAAAGTTTGGACATATCATTTCCTTGTTCAAATCATGCAAAGCGAAAGGGCAACTAGGGTCTGGGAGTCGGGAAGATGTCCCACGATGGCTGTATGAAATGGCGAATCGGAGATGGCAGCTCGAGGGAAAATTCGAAGTTTGGATTTTGTCACAAGTATCAGCCAAATTTTGCAGGCCCAGGGGCTAGGGGTTTGGAGGATGTTAGGGAACAACCATGCGAAACGGCGAAACAGAGAGGGAACCCCGGGGACAAA
Source organism: Sequoiadendron giganteum (assembly GCA_007115665.2). Lineage (NCBI taxonomy): Eukaryota > Viridiplantae > Streptophyta > Pinopsida > Cupressales > Cupressaceae > Sequoiadendron > Sequoiadendron giganteum. The sequence goes on along the minus strand of CM021109.1, from coordinate 220,342,361 downwards.
AATCCGTAGGCCGGAGTTCAGGAGGAGCTTCACCGTCGGAGTGATTTTCTGCTCAGTCTATGCCACGTCCGAGGAGAGGCTCGGGCCAAAAAGGTGCGATCACCTGCTCCAAAGAAAAATGATGGGATGACATTAGTCCGATGTTTGATTTAGATGTCATATACGGTGTTTTCAATTTTCCAATTCGTGGGTTTTCGAGGAGAGATTCTCCCCTACCAAACTTCGATTTTTTTTGTTTTACTACTTAGTTTTTAAATTCATGAAGTATAGAAAGGGAAAAGGTGTTCAGATGGCGATCCTACCTCGGGGGGCCAAAGAAGCAGATTGTCGAATCCTCGAAGAACGACAAAGTTGAAATCCGGGCACGAAGGCGGAGATTGTTGGGGTTGCACCGTGCTTCTTAATTCTTCCTGACATGAGAAAATGACAGGTCGAGACTGTTTAAATAGCCCCTAAGTGCAATTAATACCCCCTAATGAATGTTGGTACGACGACTGTTGGGTAGGTGAGTTTAAATTTCCAAGACGGTGGCGGGAGGACTGGGGCCAAGAAAAAACCAAATGGTGAAGAGAACGTTGGGGTCTGAGGTTCGGGAGAATGAAGGTCGTCGGCCGTTAGGAACAATGGAGACTACGAGGAGACCCGGGAGGGGAATCTCGAAGGGTCGGGCCCGAGGGGCCAGGAGGATGCGAGGGCACAACCATCCAGTTTTGACAAATAATGTAGATGACCGTCGGAGGACCGGGGTTTGAAGGTTGGGAAGACGCAAGCCACTGGCCATATGAAATTGTAGAGCCAAAAGGGAAACCCGATAGGGGAAACCCATGGGGTCTGGGACCAGAGGGTCCCACGGACGTCAGAAAGGAAAACTGATAGAGAAAACCCAAAAGGGCTTGAGACTTAGCAAATTTCATAGGGGAAAAATTTGGTCAACCTAAACTGAGACTTTTGAGAACATTTTGACCATCAAAGACAACAAAATGGGGGGCATGCAAAACAAGGTGAAGCAAAAAGGACTTGACAAGGCCAAAAGGAAAGAGAGGGTCCCCGTTTTGAATGGGGCATGTGCTACAGGAACAACACCAATGTTTTGTAGGAGTGTAGCATACATGCTCCACCTAGATCTTCAAGAGAAATCATATTGAGAATTTTATGTGAAAAAGTGGATGGTCAATTATTCTACAAGAACTTATGCTTGGATGGCACATGTGATCATTGTGGTGGCTTGCAAAATTTTCCAATTTGTGAACATATGGAAAGTACACATGCAATTAGAAATGAACTAGTAGAATTTGGAAAATATAAGATAGTGACTTATTGTATAAAGATGGTAAAGAAGCAAAAAGGTGTGAATTGGTTAGTGAAAATATTTTAGTGTATCAGTTTATGTCTATTTTTAGAGATACTATAGTGTATGAGTATGCAAGGAATACCCATAGAGCTTGATGGTTGGACTTGCAATTCAAGTTATGTAAGAACATGTTTCCACTTGATACCATTGTTTCAGTTGTTGACTTTGTAGAAAGCATCAAATGTGTTTAGTAAAAAAATGTCAAGACTCAAGAGCCATACTTTGCATTTAATGAATTATTGGGCCAAAACGACGGTGCCAAAACATCTAAATGAGCTGATTTATTCTAGGAAAGGTCCTATTTCACACTCCAACTTGCCTAATCGTTCTAGACTACATTGTGCCGACACTTTCTCTTAAGATCCCTAAGTGCTAAAAAGTGGCAAACTTTGACAAGCTATTTCTAAAAAATGTTGGCACCTAGAAACATTATATCTAAAGGTACAGGGTCACATAGGGTCTCTCCAAAATAAAATTTCTTAAATGTTTAAAAATCCAATCCATTTGTTCATGGCGACAAGTTTTCACACGTTGCAAAAAGTGTCAAATGCGTGAAAGAGAAAGTTGCAAGGTAGCATAATTTTTCTTATGTGCATTAAGGGGAAAAATGATAGTGCTAAAATATCTAAGTGGGTGGGTTTAAGCTATTAAAGGTCCTATTTTTCACCCCATCATGTTCGATCATTCCAAACTACATTGTGTTGATGCTTTCTCATAAGAGCCCTAAGTGCCAAAAAGTGGCAAATTTTGATAGACAATTTCTCAAAAATTATGGAACCTATAAATGTTTTGATTGAATTTAAAGGGTCACATATGGTTCCTTCACAATAACCTCTCTCAAATTTTTAAAACTCCAATCCATTTTGCCATAGTGACAAGTTTTTACACGTTTCAAAAAGTGTTAAATGCATTGAAGAGAAAGTTGCAAGGTAGCATAATTTTTGTTTTGTGCATCATGGAGCCAAACCAAAAATTATGACACATTTGAGTGGGTTGGTTTATGGTAGGAAATTTCCTATTTAATGCCCCAACATGCCTAATCTTTCTAGACTATATTGTGTCAACGCTTTCTTTTAAGAGCCATAAGTGCCAAAAATAGAAAACTTTGATGGGTTGTTTCTCAAAATTTGTGCCATCTAGAAACATTCCACCAGAAGGTTAAAGGTCATGTAGGGTCCATCCACAATAAATTCTCTCAATTTTTTTAAAATCTAACATTTGGTTTTGGTGACAAGTTTTCACACGTAAAAAGTGTCAAATACATTGAAGAGAAAGTTGCAAAGTAGCATAATTTTTGTTTGTGTGTCATAGGGCCAAAACTATAGTGATAAGACATCCAAGTGGGTGGGATTATTCTAATAAAGGTCCTATTTTACACCCAATCATGCTCAATCATTCTATACTATATTGTGTCGATGCTTTCTTGTAAGAGTCGTAAGTGCCAAAAAGTGGAAAAATTTTACAGGCTAATTTTCAAAAACCATGACACCTAGAAATGTTTAGTTTGAAAGTATAGGGTCATGTAGGGTGCCTCCAAAATAACCTCTTTCAATTTTAAAAAAAAATCCAGTTCATTTTTTTGTGGCGACATTTTTTCACACATTGCAAAAAGTGTAAAATAAATTGAAGAGAAAGTTGCAAGGTAGCATAATTTTTGTTTTGTGCATTGTGGGGCCAAACTGACAATGTTGACATGTCTGAGTGAGGGGTTTATTCTAGGAAAGGTCCTTATTTTCACCCCAACATGTGTGATCATTCCAAACTACATTGTTTTGACAATTTCTCTTAAGAAACCAAAGTGCCAAAAAGTGGCAAACTTTGACAAGTTGTTTCTCGAAAATCATGGCACCTAGAAATTTTTTGTTTGAAGGTAAAAGGTCACGTAGGGTCCCTCCACAAAAAAAAAATTCAAATTTTTAAAACTCCAATCCATTAGACCGTGGTGACAAGTTTTCACATGTTGTAAAAAGTGTCAAATGCATTAAGGAGAAAGTTGCAAGGTAGCACAATTTTTGTTTTGTGCAATGTGGGGCAAAATCGACGGTGCCAAAATATTCAGGTGGGTGGGATTTTTCTAGTAAAGTGTTGGCAATTAGTGTTTTCATTTATGTCAACTTAAGATTTTTTGTCATTGATGCCAAATATGCGTGTTGAAGGTTGAAAATACTCCAAAGATAGTTGGAATATTGAGTGTAAGTCAACAGTATAGTATGAGGTTGAATAAGGTTAAAATGGAACTCTATCTTATGTCTAAGTATGTTGTGAAGGCTGGTACACAAGTGCTAATGTGTTTAAAAGGTATTAGCAATAACAGAGTCATGGGTTTTTGTTTTGCATCCTTCCATAGAATTATTTTTTGTCTTGTAGTTCAAAAGATAAGTTGGTTGAGTTGTGAAGGCTCTATTTCCAATAGATCAAGTCCTTACACCTTCTGCAGAAAGAGTTAGAGTTGATAGATTTCGATCTGTGCAATATAATGTCGAAGGCTTGTTGGAATGCTCTGCATTCCTTTGGTGAGATATATGTGACCATGTAGACTTGGTAATATGTTCAAAAAGGTATATGAGTTCTTCCTTGCAAGTCTCGTATGTTTTGGTGGTTCGCAAGATCAATTTTCAAATGGCAGTTCGCTACAACTTGTTTGAAATACTCTAATCTTGTATATTCAGTGGGTTTCTCCTCTTGCACCAGCATATGGTGATCAATTTCTTTAGGAGAATATTGAGGAAGTATTATGCATGAACTAAAATTCTTGCCTCTTAATTCACATGATGGTTTTGGTCTCTCCCTGATGGTGCAAAGTTGAATAGATGGTAGTTTTGGTGGTGTTGTCATCATTTGGGTTGATAGACTTGTTTCCTCCATCAATAGTTGATCTTGATTAAATAATTTTTTTTTGGAAGATGTGTTATGATGTGTTTGGGTCTTGTAATGTTGTGTACCTGTCCATAATTATTTTTCCTTGCAATATTATATATGATTGGAGCCAACTATTCTGATATCATATGTTTCCTCTAGAAGGTTATCTTGGAGCTAACATAATTAAAGTTTTGTGTTGTTGCAAAGGATATATATAGAAGATCAAATTCATTTGTGAAGGATTTAGTGTGGTAATGGATAGTAAATGTGCAAAATGTTAAGATGAAGTGTGTGAAGTCAATGTGAAGGGTTAATTGTGTGAAAAAGCAACTGCAACATGAACATATGATGGATGCTTATTCATGTTGGGATTTGTGCCTCAAATTATTGGCTTGATATACTCCTTGAAGTCTTTTTTTTGTCTCTTATCAGCAGGACCTTGTTCTTTGTCTAAGCAATGGCTTGTATTGGCGATCGAGCATCAACATGTTGGCGGTCACGTGTTATGTTACTACTTTGGAGTATCGACGATCGGCTGTTAGGGGGATTGGTGATTAAGGTTTGGTGAAGTCTCTGACTTCCTCGACCTTTGATAGCCCCTATGGTACCTTGGTCTGACAATTGGGTATCATCTTATCGATGATGTTGGTGGTTTGGGTGGTAAGTATTGAAATGTTTGCTAGGTGCTTGATCCTCTGATGCTCCGATAACTCTGACACTCTAAGGGGACGATAACAATGAAGAGTTAAGGTGAATTGGTGGTGATGTTAGCTCAAAGAAAAAAAGGTCAATGTGCTGACACATAGTCTTTTGTGGGCCCATGTTCTCGGTGGACATTGTTGAGATGGTAATGAATGTCTCTTTGATTGGGCAGCATGGTGTTAGGTGGATAACCTTAAGTTCGACAGTGGAGATTTTTTCGACTGCTTATTCGATCTCCAAAAATGTTGGATGATGGTGTGTGGCTCGAGGTGTAACCCTAAAGGGGTGTGATAGTTGAAGAGTGGATGGTGATAGATAAAATCCTATCTTAGAGATTGGTGGTTATGAGGGTGTTGGCCAAGAGCCTGGGTAGCCACAAGAGAGAGCGACGGTAACCAGAGAGGCCAAGAGGCTAGGTAGCCGAGAGAGAGATGAATCTCGCAAGAGGTGAAGGCTAAGCGGCTGTATGATAGAGAGTCTGAGAGGCCAGTGGTCGAGTCATGAGGTTGTGTATCCAAATGAGATGTATCTCATTGAGGGAGGTGGTCAAAATGGGTTATGTTGCCGAATATTCTCCAAAATGGAACAAGATGTAAATCTCATGTAAAGGTCGTGAGCTTGATATTGTATTGTATCTGTATTTTGTTGTTGAATAATACAATGGCGATTTGGGATTTTGGAGTGTGGGGTTTTTTACCTGAAATAGTTTTCCCCACATAAATTTGTGTGTCCATTTATGTTTGTATTTCATGTTGATTGATTCTGCAAGTTTGAATCCATGCATAATGTTGAATCTGGTTAGTTATGTATGTTCTTTTCTCAAAAGGATTAATGTGGAAAACGAATTGTGCTTGTTTCCGCTTTATGCCATAGTAGTACATGTCTTTGAGAAGTCACCGAAGGCACTAATATTCTTAGATGTTCATTCTAAGAAGACCCATATTTTATTACACTTCATAGTAGTTCATATTCAATTTTCTCATTATAATTTCATGTATCCTGCTCTAATATAGTGAGTCTCATCAGGTCTTTTGTATCTTTCTCTAAGGTTGTACACCATAGTTTGGAAATACATAGGCTATGAGCCTTAAACATAATTGTAATTCTTGTTAGCAGTGAGCTACATATATTGTGAGTTAATCCTCACCATGGTTTTTCCCTCATTAGGTTTTCCATGTAAAAAATCCTTGTGTCTTTATGTGGTGCATGTGTTCTTTTCTTCTCTTTTCAGTTTATGTGATGTGTTGTTAATATACAAAGAAATGGTTAAGTTTTAATTTATGTTGATTCATCCCCCCTCTTAGGACAACATTTTTCTCAACAGAAAGGTCCTATTTCACACCATAGCATGCCTGATCATTATAGACTACATTGTGTTGATGCTTTCTCTTAAGAGCCCTAAGTGCCAAAAAGTGGAAAACTTTGACAGGATCTTTCTCAAAAATCATGACACCTAGAAACATTATGTATGAAGCTAAATGGTCATGTAGGGTCCCTCCACAATAACCTATTCAATTTTTAAAAACCCCAATCTAATTGGTTGTGACGACAAGTGTTTGCATGTTACAATAAAATCAAATGCATTGAAGATAAAGTTGCAAGGTAGCATATTTTTTGTTTTGTTTGTCATGGGGCCAAACTAATAATTCCAACACATATGATTGGGTGAGTTTATTATAGGAAAGGTATTATTTCACACCCCAAAATTCTAGATCATTCTAGACTACATTACGTTGATGATTTATCTTAAGAGCCCTAATTGCCAAACAATGGAAAACTTTAACAAGTTGTTTCTCAGAAATTGTCGCACCTATAATTTTTTTCTAAATGTACAAGTCCATGTAAGGTCCCTCCATAATAACCTCCCTCAAATTTTTGAAACTCCAATCCATTTTTCCATGGCGAAAATTTTTCACATGTTGTAAAAAGCATCAAATGTATTGAAGAGAAAGTTACAAGGTAGGATAATTTTTATTTTGTGCATTGTGGGACCAAAACAATAGTGTCGACATGTCTAGGTGGGTGGTTTTATTTTAGGAAAGGTCCTATTTTTTTACCCTAGCATGCTTGATCGTTCTAGACTACATTGTGCTAGTGCTTTCTCTTAAGAGCCTTGAGTGCCAAAAAGTAGCAAACTTTGACAGGTTGTTTCTCAAAAACCATAACTTCTAAAAATGTTTTGTTTGAAGGTATAAGGTCACGTAGATTCCCTCCATAATAACCTCTTAGTTTTTAATATCTCCAAGTCATTTCTCTGTGGTGACAATATTTTAGATGTTACAAAAAGTGTTAGTTACATTCAGTAAAAAGTTGTCAGGAGATATTTTTATGTTCTTCATCTTGCGGGGCTAAACCAACAATTCTAAAACATTAGGGTGGGTGGATTAACACTATTATAGGTCTCATTTTCACACCCAAGCATCTTGATCCTTTTGAGATAATTTAGACCAAAAAAATTCTTACTTGAAACACTGTTATCTTTAATTACTAACCCTTGAAGGTCCATGTGCATGACTTAAAGAGGGGTTTACTTTTTTAGGAGATTTTGAGTTCAAAAAGAACATGTCCACTTTAGGGTTTTTGGTCACCATAGGTCTCTTTGCATGATATTTTGGAGTCCTTCATGACAGCTAGGGTTATCTTCAAACTTTTATGGGAGGTATCTAAGAGGTTTATGCTCATTCTAACACACCTACATTTAGTTTCCATCATGAAAAGGGTATTACAATGTCCATATTAACTATTTTTCTAGTTTTAATACCTTAAAAATATGGTTGCAAGACAATTTCACATGCAAATACACCTTCAATGAGAGAAATGATTTTTTGGAAAAGGTCATTTGGTCCTCAAAGATCATCTTTCTTTAACCATGTGAGTGTATATAGTCCTTTGAAAATAGATAGAGATAAAAATGGTAATGGGCATTAACTACATGTGATAGTTTTGAAGTAATATAAGGGGACATAGTTTGTGAAACATTAATATGAAGAATTCCTCGAAGGATAATTCATAAGCATATAAATCAATGATAGCTAAGTAACATATAAACAAAGGACTTCATGTAAGAGAGTGGAAATCCCTATAAGAAATTATTATATACTTGATTTGCCACCAAGGACACTAGAATGTACATGGAACTATAGCATGTGGTAGAAGATAGTCATATGAACACCTATAATTCAAGAAGAAAAATAAAACTATTCATATGACATTAGGATCATTTGACACAACACAATGAATGAAATCATGTAGAAGATGATAAATTTTGTCATTCATGAACAATGAATAACCCATGAAAGTGGGAATTAGGATGGTATGGAAATTACATCCTTGATTCAACCCCAAAATTAAGATCATCATTCAAAGAATACAAAAATAAACTGAGATTGTAGGGATATAAAAGAGTATAGTCTAAATGGTAGCAATCCAAGAAGAAGAAAATATCCTAAGGGAGAAGTCACAAAGACAGTGAATATAGCACTTGATATAAAGTATTGAAGAAAGCCTAAGGAATGTAAATATTTTGTTATAATAGCCTTGGTGATGACAACCCTAAGGTTTTGCATGAATAATCTATCTAGTCATGAGTTGTAGGCCTTATGAAAAAACACTAAGAAACATTATCATGGATAGTAACGATCCAATCATTAAACATAAGAGGAAAGATGTCATAGAAGGTGGATAATGATGAGTGTGTGACAATATTTTATATGATACTAAAGATCCTTGGAAAACGATAGTGATAAAGTTAACAATAGATAGTTGAATTCACGAAAGGAAAGGCATAATTGTTATGTTATCAAAGGGCGTATCTAAAGCTATCAAAGATAGTAGTTTCATTTGAGATATTAATTTGGGTATAAGATGACTCTAGATGCCTATATGGAAGCCTTATTGGAGTTAGTGAATAACAAAGTTCTTAAAAAGGTATGACAATCCTTCAAGACACGAGGGACATGGTCATAACAATAGATCACAAGTTGATTGCACAATTATTGCACAATGATTGGAAGAAATGAAGGAAATCTCATAGTAGAATATACTATTTTGAAGATAGCGACAATGGTATTCATAGTGACCTTAGAATTCAAGAAGGTAATAACCATGGAGACATGAGGTAGTTTCTGAAGACCTCCTAAAAGTCTAGTGAGCGAATGACAGTTCAAATGATAGTTCAAGTGGGCAATGATAGTAGAAAATCCTCTAACAAGAAGATGATAATTAAATGAAAGACAAGAGGAAAATCATTTGAGATCTTTTCAATCCCATGAATGAAAGGATAGTGCTATATGGACATAGTACAATCTTATTTTCAAAGGGTAGGGTTATCATGAAGAATGAATAGAAGATAGCCTTATACAATGTCCTCATTACAAATAATTTGATACAAAGCATTTAGCTCAAAAGGATAGTCTAAATATTATAGTGAAACAAAGAATAAGCCATGATGGTGACCTTATAGAAGGACAATAGACAGTCAACGAGCACAAATGCATGATAAAATCTTGTGGTATCTCAATGAGCTCAAAAGGATAAAAGGGAAAAGGTCACTTGCAGAGGGTTGTACATAAGATGAGTGAGAAGGACTAGACATGAATATATTGGCCTATTATTTTGTCAATAAAGGGTAGCCAAGGTGCTTATGGAGGGTATTGTGAAGCCATGAGTTAAAGTACACTTAATAGACTTCAAGACCATTAAGGAAAAGGATGGTTTTATGAATTAGTTGCAGAATTTAGAAGGTTTTCTATGAAAGAAAAGGAATCATAGCTTTGGAATGACAGTCGAAAGACTATAAAGGAGTGAAAAATATTAGGATAAAGAAGCATTAAGACATGAAATATGTGTCAAAAAACCTAGCCTTGAGGATATCCCATGCCCCTAGAAGGTATTTGATTATTCAAACTCTCATCCACATGCCTTTTAAACACATTTGAGGAAAATTATGAATGATTCATTACAATGCTTGCATTCGATTACATGATAAAATTGAGCCTTATTTAATTATTTAATTAATCATTTATAATGAAAATATGGATAACATTAATCATTTATAGTTGCATCAGTTCATTATTCATTTATTCAATTAATCATTTATAATGCAAATATGGAAACCATTGGTAAAAAGGATTTCTATTAACCAAAATCCATATAGGCATACAAAATTATATGTCAATAAAAGTATAGCATATATACAAGAAAGCCATATAGGATTACAACAAATCCATATGGACATACAATGTCACATATATGTAATACAAAATATATGTTAAAAATTCCATATAGGCATACAACAAAGGACCCTAATGTAGTCATTTCACTATAGGGGAAGGAAAGAGATCACGAGATGTCTTTGACTATTGAGAGGATGGAGATGCATATGATGGTGGTCTCCTTTGAACTCGTTCACTCAAACTCCTATTTAAAGATTAATGGACCTCCACCTAATACAATAAAAAATATAGACATTATTATATAGAAATTGAATTATAGAATGATATATACCAAAATAATCACTTACCACACAAAGATTCACTACGTTCACTCAAAATAGGGGCACACTCACAATTTGGAGTTGCGAAGCCCTATGGAAACCATCCAAATAACAATTAAACGACAAATGAAAAATCATTCAATTTTTCAATAATAGGTCTAGATAAAATAACAAATATAAGGTGAAATTTACTAATATGCCTTGTACCTTTGTCAAAGGCATTGAACTTGCTACTGCTATAGCAACACCATGCTCTATTTTCATATGACTATTAGGAGGAGTATATGTTTTCATCATCCAAACATGAAACAACATTATTCAGTTACCAAAACTACCTAACATTATTTTATAATTATTTATATTAAAGTTAAAAATTCTTTATATTACCTGAGTGAAATTTTGATGAACACCTTGATTACTAGGTGTTGATGTCGAAGGCCCAACATTAACCTATTCAACATCCAAAGTGAGTTGTAAGAATAACATTCATATAAGGTTCAACTATTCACATGTAATATTTATAGTTCTTTACTAGTTACATACCTCTGCACTTGACACTGTCATGTAATAGGGAGGTGGAGGACTACTGCAAGTAGGGTGAACATTGTGACCCTAAAATTTTGTAATAATCATTCTAATAATCTAGTTAATATTAAATTTCAAAATAAAATTTAATAAATTGAATTAAATGAACTTGTTGACATTTACCAGACTATCAAACCTGAATGTATCACTCAACAGAGCTTATGTCATGATCATATGATCCACTAAAGATTTGTCCTGGGCACATGCATCTTGACTATCCTTAATATCATAAACATAGAGAGACCCACAAGACCAACATATATGAGGTGGAAGTCGACACCCGAAATCGCTTGCATCACCCTGTACTAAAGGCCTAGTATGTTATATAAGGGTTTGAGTGAGTGAGCTAATCAAATCTAAGGTATCCACCTCAACACCCTCCTTCACAATAGAAGGGATAGTCACATGATCATACTTTGGTCTAGCTAGTGGTCTTGATGTCTCGTTTGGGTCAATTTGTGCCCCCACTTTGTCTTGTGTGGAGCCCCCACCTCTACCCTAGAACTCCCGTATGTCAAAGTAATTTGGGATTTGATTGAGGAAAAACTCACAATAGATTTCACTCAAAAATTATTGTGGTACCTCATGTTTATTGTATGGAGGATGGTAAAAAACCATCTACCACCTATCCCAAAATTGTTCTTTATCCCTTGGTGGTGGAACCAATGGATAGGGAACCTCTTGCATGCACCGTGCAAGGTTTGATTGGTTTGTGGGTCAGTGAAGAGTGCACACAAGTTATATTTCAATTGTTTTTCTTTAACTTGTTCATATGATAATTTGTCTTCATAAATTTTTTTTTTTTGTTCCCTCTTGTCAAAATGACTATTTGTTTTCCCACTAACTGATTCTACATGAGACACAATGGATTGCAATGGTTGAGAAGGGTGGTCCTATGGGAGTTTGTTCCTGCAGGATCTTTCAACCTTGCAACTAACTCCTCAAGTTATTTTATATTATTTTCAATTTTCCATAATATGTTTGATTGTGTTCCTAGGGGATGAAGAGGAATTGTAGGAGGTGTTTGTTGTGGTTGTTCTTCAAGAGGGTTTTCACAAAGAGTTGAATTGGGATTTTGAACATTTTGGGGGTGAATTATCAACTACTAAAAAAAAACTAATTTTAATTAAAAAACTAATTCAATATACCTATTTAATACAAATTTGACACTAAAAAACTAAAAATACTTCTTTGACCTCCTTGGTGTCTTCATGGCATTTTGGTGGTGATTTGGAAAATCTTTGGGTGCAAAATAAAGTATGCAATAATATGAGCATGGTTGGAAGGATTCTTAGGCCATGAGATGAAGATAAAATGAAAAATGAAATGTTTTTTTTTTTGTTTTTATTCTTTAAAGGAGCTATAACGTGAGCATGGTATAACATGCTCATGTTATGGCTTGTATGGGGCCAAAAAGTGGGGTGGCCACTTTTTGGCCCCCCATCTTTTTGCACATGCTAGTACATGCAAATGACAATTATTTTTATCAATTAGTGATCCACTCTAAAAATAAAATTTAACGTCTTTAGATTTTAAAACATGGAGCATTTCACTTTTTTTGAGTTATCATGTGATAAGGATAATGAATCAACAAGAACTTTTTCAAGTAATTCTACACAACTAATTTTGGATCTCTTATTTAGCATGTTATTTTGAACTGGATCAACAATTTCCTTTTGCTTAGATTTTGATTTTGTTGAAGTACACTTGTGATCCTTGTTTTACATAATGATTGAACCTTTATCCTCAAGTAATAATTTGATATCTTCTTAAATTTATTTCATATCACCATTACTTAGGTGATAATTATACATGAATCTATCTTGTTTAATTTAGTTAAGTGCAATAAATGAATATTGTTAATCATATGATAAAACTTCCCTATTTTGGTTTCCGATTTATATGTCGAGGATGCTTGATCATGTGAAATAATAGTAACAAATTCTTCTAGATATTATTTCCTTTGTTTCTTTTGATATTCATCGTAGTTTTATTCTACTATCACTATTTTATGTTCAACCAATTTTATCCATATAACTAGAAAAGTTTCCCAAAGAGAGGTACAAGTTTGGTATGATTGGTTATTTGGTTACATTTCACTGCAACAATCCTATAGTTAATCATTTAACTTAGAAAAATCATATGGTACTTCATTTTCTCTAGTTGTGGTGGTTTTCTTCTCTAGTGTTTGTGCATTTATTTTGGTGACTAGACCAATCTTCTTGTGTTATATCATGGAGTTAAACTATTCTAGTTGTTGCTTACACTTGTTTTCATGGTAAGTAATATCAACCAATTGAGAGAAATAATTTTCAACATTTTCATGATTAAAATCAAAACTAAAATTAGTTAATTGACATAAATTTTATTGTTGTTTTGTACCTTTAGTTTGATTATTAAATAGATTTAATTTATTTTTAAACCTCTTCTCATTATTAGAAATCAATATATCACTATCAAATTCTTTCTTCTTGCTATTTAATTATTGGAAATATGATAATTTTCCTTTTGAAAACCCATCAAATGATTAAACCTACATTTCACTTCATGTGTACATGTATTTTGAGAAATAAATTAAGAAATTTCACCTCTACCATGATGTAATTCATCTCCACCATTTGTTAAAGAAAAATTGAAGGTAGCTACTATTGAGCTTCATCATTCTTATCTTCAAGAGTTGGTTCAACTATTGTATCTTTTGTACAATGTATATCTCTTGGTGTTGCATCTTCTAGATTTTATTTTTATTTTTCTTAACAAATTTTATGTCTGTATGCATCTAAAAATGGGATCAATCCTTTCAAAGACAAATCTAGCCTTATTAAAAATGTTAAGCAATCAATCTCATCATGTTTAGTGGTAACATGAATCCTATATCTCTCCAAGTGAGGTAAATTGAAACAAAATTTGAGGATATAGTTCTTCATTTAATACATCTTGAAATAGAGGAATGTCAACTTGAAAATTTTCTTCAAAATAAGATTCATTACATCATTGATTATCTATTTGAAGTTCAATTTACTTTTGGATTCTTTTAGTTTTTTTGAGAGATATGATTATCTCAGATTAATATCTTGAAAGTTCATTGCAACTCTAGTTCATATAGGCCCTCCTTCTAGCACCACTTTTGTTGACGTTTTATAATTCCCTAGTTCCCATTTACCCTAACTAATATGGTTTTGAAAACTTTTCAAAAATTTATTTCTACTTAATTGAAATTTTAGAATTTGTAATCATTTTCTTTAATTCAACCTAGGATTTTGGGTACTTACATCTTATAGTGAATTTAAACCTCCATTTGGTGTAGATGTAAAAATGATGCTTTGAATTCTAATGACACTTTGAACTTCTAAACTTTTAACAATATCAACAACCCTCTACAATTTCTCAAATTATCTCCTTAGAATGCTTTGGTGCAAATGGAATCACAATTCCTCTTTTTAATTTAGAAAATCCATAAATGTTGATCCGCAATTAATTCTCAATGGATTTGGTGAGAAATTAATATTTCAAGTAGGATGAACATTTTGTAAAGATTTGAATTATAATAAGATCTTGTAATTCTCAATTCTGGTAAGTCGAGTTTAGATGGGCACTCCTTTTATGCAAATGGGATTTATTTCACTAATGTGTGAATGTGTGAGTTTTTTCATATGAATTGGACCGTATAATAAATAATTAAGTCTTTGTCATGACGAAGATGACTTTTTCACAATTTCATTTTTAGAAATTTTGATTCTAACAAAGATTTTGTGGGTAAAATCAAGTGAGTTGAACATGTTCACTTATTAGTGTTTTGATATCCTATTTGGATGAAAAGTTTTGATGATGATGTCAATTAGAGGACAAGTGATGTTAGCATGACATAAGCACATATCGAGGGTCACTTGAGGATAATGACATTAGCATGACATCATCAATGGGATACCATCATCATTGTACAACTTTTTGGTGTGAATAAGGTTATTTCCTAGCTAGTCATTAGTGGGAACCTACTCACATGATAAGTTTACTTAGGAGTTAAGTTGTCGTAGGTGTCATTTCTAGAAATTAGTTATAATGGGGTCATGTCTCGTTATTTACTTTTACTCATTTAGGCATTTAATAGTCATCTCATGCATTTAATTTTTTGCATTGAGCATTTATTATTTTTATCAAGGGTATTTATCATTCCTCATCACACCTTGCCTATATATTCAAGGTGCTTGTACATTATATAATTATATCTCAATATCATATTTTCATGTTCATTGATCAATATCAATTCTCAATATTCATGCAAGCTCATGTTAAAAAACTTTCTTATGGATGATTTATTTCATGGTTGATCCATTGAAGACAATAGCTTCATCTGGGATCATTAATATTCCAACATGGTATCAGAGCTAAGGCCTTGTAAAGCCTGTCTCGTATTGGAGAGTTGAGTGTTTGCTTGAGGAGAATTAATTGCAGGTCATTGTTTGTGAGGGTTTCAATTTTGAGGTGGTTGCCATCATCAAGGAGCTAGCTGATTTCTAGAGAAAATTGGGTTAGACCTAACCCTTCCATTACTTCTGGGAGGTCCAAAACCCCCTAAAACACCTGTAAAATCATCAAAATTTAACACTTTTATGTGGAAGGCATCAAATTTTTTCTACAAAAGCGAGAGATTATGTACTGTACATGTCCACATAGTACTGTGCAAAAAAATTGACTCCCCCCTTGCGGTAATTTTTTTCTATGGGTTTTCTCATGTTCTTTGTTTGTGAAAGATTAGTTGCATGATTATTTTTGCATGGGTACCTAATATGGCCTCATTATTAGGACCAATATTATATTTTAATATTGCATCTTACATCATTTTCATAATAATTTCACTCCCTAAGTTGCACTTATGAGGGGATGTAGGTGTGAATAAGGTTATTTTCTAACTAGTCATTAGCGGGAACCTATTCACATGATAAGTTTACTTAGGAGTTAAGTTGTCCTAGGTGTCATTTCTAGAATTTAGTTACAATGGGGTCATGTCTCATTATTTACTTTTACTCATTTAGGCATTTAATAATTATCTCATGCATTTAATTTTTTTCATTGAGCATTTAATGTTTGTATGAAGGTAGTTATCATACCTCATCACACCTTGCCTATATATTCAAGGTGCTTGTACATTGTATAATAAGATCTCAATATCATATTTTCATGTTCATTGATCAATATCAATTCTCAATATTCATGCAAGCTCATGTTGCAACACTTTCTTGTGGATGGCATATTTCTTGGTTGATCCATTGAAGACTACAACTTCATTTAGGTTCATTAATATTCGAACACAACTTGCAAGAAATGCAATTTAAGTGATTGATAATGTGATGCTTAAAGGTTGCATTCAATAGCCTAGGTAGTATTTGCAAATGGATGGTGAAACAATGATGATGTAAGGATGATCAAATGAGTGTGTAATTTGTGTATTTTTTCAATTAAACCTAACTCATGAGTAAAGTGATAATAATCCTATTTGTGTAACATTTCAAACCTTCAATGACGTAAAAATTTCTAAATATACACCTTGCAAGAAAGTAAATTAGGTAAAAATTAATTGCAATAAATTTTTTATTTCTTTATTGAGAGTATGCAAACAAGATGCCATATCAAATTACAATAAAGATTCCATTTCATTTCAATAACTTCACAAGTTACAATAATACAAGAATGCATGCAATTACATACATAGATCCAATGATCTTTAGAATAAATAGTTGTAAGATGGTCTAGGATCCTTCCTTTCAAATCTTGGTTCTTCTATCACCTGCTATGGAGGAGAAGCATCACTCAAGCGCTTTTCCGCCAACCACAGACTCATAATGTGGTCCTTTGCACATCTATCATTCGATAGATAGCCCTTCCCTTTGACAAAGAGATTGGAAGAGTAACTGATAATGTCAATCGACTAAGCATAGTTTTATGTCATACATAACTAGAACCTTGTAATCCCACAATCTTGAACTAGCATGTAATACTAGATCACAGTGAACTGACAAAATAGTCTTGGTAGTCACACAATCTAGAGTGGATTCTTAGACATTCACACTACTTTGGCCAAAGAGTTCTCATTCAGTAACTCGATTGAAGTCATCTATCACATACACTACTCAGGGTCGATTTGACTTAAGGCTATCTTAAGCTATGCATAGGTATTTCCTTCAATGGATAGTCTATCATCCTAGAGATAACCTATCACCATATTAATCTACTTGGAATAAACCTACTTAACATGTAAGTACACAAGCTAGGTATTTCCTTCAATGGATATTCTATCATCCAAGATATAACCTACATGCTTGGAATAAACCTACTTAACAAGTAAGTACACAAGCTCCCTCCCATATTGGATTATCTATCCTAGGAGCAAACACAAGTTTTCCTAGTTAAATCAATAACTTAGCTAAGTGTATCACAAGCTCCTTTCATGTTCAATCATACCTAGTATATAATACCTATGATAAACATCCATCTCTTATTATGGAGTACTTAAAAACACATCATGAAAACAACATAAAAGCTTCAATTTACTTTTCAAGACACTCTAATTTCTCTAATGCACATACCGGAAAAGACATCTCAACCATGCATGCAAGACACATCATTAAAAAGTAAAATAACAAAGAAGAAGAGATCCCCATGCTTGTTATCACTTTATCCAAAAAAATGGCAGCAATGCATCCCTTTCCAACAACAACAAGCTTGATAATCAGCTTCACAAGTATGTCACACATAAACTCTATCTCTCAAGTTGATAGCTTACTCCTCTCAAAAATATCTTCCTCACAAAATAAATAAAACTCACTCTCTTTCCCTCTCACAATGTAAAATAGACTATGGCTAGAAATAATGCATAAATAGGAATTGCAAAAGATCTGTAATCTTGTGGAAGAATGTGTCCCTTCCAAATGAAATGGCTTAGCTATTTATAGAGAAACTTGGTAACCTCATAGTCTAGAATTTTGGCATGTTAATGGACAAAAAGCTCCATGTAAAGCAACACATGAAACACAACAAAAAGGTGGCGACTTCCTAAGTTAATACTCAACATAATCACCTACAGGTCGGCTTGCTCATTGAAAACAATCTAAAGACTTATTAAATCTACATATGCTTAATTCGAATTGTAGACATCTACAATAATTTGGTTTCCATATGTGGTGCCAACTTCATCCACACTCCCTCTTGTTTGGTGTAGTTTCATTACTACAGGAAACAATCAACTACCAATTCATAACAACAAGCATTATCAACTTGCATAGGAGATGACTTGACTTAAGTTGATAAATTCATTTGAAAAAGTCTCCATAAGATGTAAATATCATAGAAAATATGTTTACTAAGTCAAAGTTGATCTTTACTAAGGCATCAACTAAGTCCATCGACATTAGACAACAAATCAAAATGCAATATAAGTGTTTCATATTGGGTGTCAGAAAGAGTGAGAATCGGCTTCTTAAAATAGTCATAAGCTATTTTATCAACCTCTTAAAACATAGTCTTAAATGACTATAATCGACCTCCGATATCATAGTCATTATCGACTATAATCAGCCTTTATAAATCGGCTTCTATCAAAGTAAGTGATAGTCGATTTTTTAGTTTATATAAAATTGGCTCCAAACAATTGCTTGACCTCCATACGTGCTAATGAACTCAGCATAATGCTTCATAAGTGATTTGTAGGTATGCTAAGGATGCACCCTATTTTTTCCAAAACTATCATTCCATCTCATAAGTATTTCAAGTGCGGCCCATTATCCTATACTTCTATTTGATCCTCCACTCTAAAGATTTGCATTTGGCTTATTCTCCACTTGATATGGTGTATGGTAGTTTATCCTTTACTCACACCTTTCAGTGTTGTTCTAGTTCCCATACATAATGCGTTGCAATAATCCATTAAGGGTGGGGTCTGCACTTTCTATTTATGCGCTTCTTACTACCATGAAACCATATATAATATCTCCACCATAATATATATATACGTTCTATATATAACCATGAATCATCCCCCATTCTATATAATATATAATCACTTCACAAATACATACATATATATATATATGTAAATATATAGGGCATATCATTCTCATTCAGTTGGTATACAAGAAAATCATATATTGTTGACAAACAGATTCGAAGAATGTATCAATTGATACACGAATGTATGTATCCTCATTATCACTTTCATACTAATGCACATGTATTTACATATACATATATATTTATACACTTTTCTAGTAAGCATTAACGCTTACGTGTATACACATATATGTAAATACACTCACTCGCATATATAGGAAAATATATATATACACAAGATAATATTACTATATATCACATTGATTATATATATAAATATATTCATACTCCTCTATGCTCATGTATACATACATATACATGTATTTATGTTTATATCATATATATGTATATATGTTTAATTGCACCATAAGGCATATACACATGTATTCCTACATACACATATACATACATATACATATGTAATATATGTTTACACATATGTATATCAAGTTACCCTATTATATCCTATTCTTGTTGATACACACCTTCATTAAGTGTATACATATATTCACACACACACACACACACACACACACACACACACACACACACACACATATATATATATATATATATAATTGACCCCCCATGTGAGTATGTTTGTAAGTATTTCTACTTACTCATGCATGCATATCATTATGCTCTTACACACGGATCAATGTATGTATATAATTCTATACATGCATACTTTTGACGTAAATATGTATCGACATAAAAATCAAAGACACATAAACCTCAAACACATAATAGCATCATATGATTATAAATATATACATTTATATATGCACCTATTTATATGCATGTCAATAAATAGCATTAACGCTATCCCGTATGTATATATGTATATGCGTATATATACTAATATATATATATTTATATCCCAAGTCAGACAAGTATGTACTCATTTGGTGTACAAATGAATACTAATGGATAAACATTCACACACAATAGTAATATATCATATATATATAAATATATATGTATATACACACTCCTCTATTAAGCTTTTATGCTTATGTGTGTATTTGCTCATATATATATATATATATTATATAACATGTTAGTCGAATGATCCATTCTAAATCCGAATGATCATAACCATGTGATTATACTCTCACAAACATCATAACAAACATTTATATACATATATGCATATTTTATACATATTTCATCATACTCGCATGGACATCCAATTATATCCATTATACACGTATGATGACATATGCATATATACTAATACTCATTCACTCATACAATCAAGCATAGTAAAACAAGGAAGGTCTCAAAATCTCAAACAGATAAACATCACCCAATAATGCACTTGATAGTAAACAAGACCTTTACTAATGCAAATACTTCAAACTAGGGATGACTTACCAACTTCCCACTTCTATGTCTAGACTCGACCAAACTACTATGGTGTGTGTATGCTCAGATAATTTAGGTTACCGCTTATTCGACCAAGATCTTCTCTTGAGTGATACTTCCCATCCGCCTGGAGGAATGAACATTTATCTACAACCACTAACACATGCATATGGAAGTCAACTATTTATAACATATGCAGTATACATACGTCTCCAAAGTTAGAATAATAATTCATTAACCATTCATTCACATATATGCAATACTTTTCCATGAGATAACATAAACTAAGGTAACATCAAATGAGATAACATTCATATTGATAACAAGGTACGAGCACAATTTATTCATTTCCATAATTCACATTACATTCACACTTTACCCTACATAGTAATAGTAAATAGTAATTACATAGTTGGGGTGTAACATAATTCCCCCCTTGTGAATCATCATCCTTGATGATCTATAACACTTTAACATACAGATAAAGTCAAATAAAGTTTTACTTACCATTCTCAAAATATGTAATATTTATAAAACATTCATCCTATGTAGAATCACTCCTTGTAACCTTGTCCTTTTTGGACCTTGCTTCGAGTTCCCTCACTATCGCATAGGGAAATCTTGTATGCCTCACACATACTTACTTTCCCAAAGAGCTTCATTATATTATCATATTACCTTGTATGTATATCCTAGGTACAATAGTAACTATACATGACACTTAAGACATAATGATTGGAAATCATTGGCCCATGAATTTATCCTTAGTATAATCCAAATAGAAAAGGAATAACAATGTATTGTGTATTACACCATGGGTCCCATCTTTCCCCTTTTTTATTTATACTTTTAGACAACTTAGAAATCGAATCCGTCCATCACTAGAACATCCATTTTCCTTACCATAAAGTATTGTTCATGATTACTTGTCCATCTTGAGCATAACATTTCTCTTGGACACCTATCAAATTCTAATAGTGCTTCATACTTAAGCTTTGTATCGACATAGTTTCATCGATCTCTTCAATCTATTACTCCTTTTTGACAATCTATCAAGTCTATGGTTAACCCTATTTCTAAGCCTATTTCAGCCTAATAGATTTTCCAACCTTCCTTTCCATGTAATGGTCTAAACCTCAAAGTTAGAAGTTTATAAATCATTTAAGATTTGATTTTACCATTCTTTCCTATTTTTCTATAATAATATATTGTGCATTCGTTCGATTGAATGTCTCATAGTATGATCATTGTTTACACAACCCTATCATTATTTGCTTGTTCATAACTGAGATAACCCTCTTACGAATACTAAACAACTACTTCTCACAATATATATTTGTTGTCAAACAGATTGCACCCGAATGCTTGAATAGTTAAATTCAGCAATTTGTTGAAACATGGGAACTAATTCCAGGTTGTGGGTACCCTATAAGGAATTAGACCTCCAGATTCTAGGCTGGTTCCTATATGTTTTCCTGATTAATAACTGAGTAACTTGCTAGGAAAAGGGAGAAAGACTAAATTTAAATGCAGAACTATAAATCTTAACTATAGTGATGCACCGATGGAAACTAATATGCAGACTTAACTCACAAAATGATTACCCACCACTTTCATTTGCACAACTTGATCTAAAAGCTCAATCACCTAAATATTTTAAATAGAGGCTTTGAAAAGACAATCTTTGAAGGAAAACATGGTTTTCACAACTAAAACTGTTTATCATTAACATGCATAGTGTTTAACCAGTGAATTTAAACTAAGATGCATACAAAAACTCATGAAGGAGACAAAAATGTTAAAGGTTTCAAAATTGCTAACACAATAACTCCTCGATCAAATCCTACATAGCAATGATGCTTGAAATCTTGAAGGAAAATTTTGAAATGTTGGAAATAAAAGGAGACTTTCTGCAAATCATACACTAATTAACCTGTAAACCTGCTACTGTATTAATCTAAAAAAAGTTGAGTTACAAATAATTCACTTTGTAGAATGCAAAGGATGAAAAACAAGAACTAGTGAAAAATGACTAAGTCAAATCACTTTATACAAAAAGCCTTCAAAAAGGCATGGAGATGGAACTAAAAATCAATTTCAGTGAGAAAATGATAACTCCAAAGTAATCCACGAGCAGAAGCAAAAAATTCCAAAAAGAAGGTCCAAACTCATGCAAAAATGAGTTCACTCAGGTTCAAACTAGTTGTCAACTCGTAATTGACCCATGGAGTACTCAAATTGAACTAAAAATCCCTCAAAAGGTGGGCTCAAGCATGCGAAAGCCACCTTGTTTGTGTCAATCCACCCATGTGAACTATAACTCCATCTTTTCTTAATGTTTTATGCTTGCATGATTAAGAAAGTAACTCAATGTTATGTTTGCTCTAAAAATAGTTAAAATTAATTAAATGATACAATTTTGTCATTTAATTAGCTTAACTTTACATGTATAAGCAAAGGTCACATTGAGTTACTATAAGATTTGAAGTATGACTTACAAAAGCTGCCACCACACTTAGCATAAATTTGAAGGTATATATTAATGACCACCATTTAAGCATTGTATTATAATCGGCCACCATGTCAACACATTATTTGGCCGGCCCCCAAATTATTAGGTTTATTGACCCAAAGGTCAATACTACGGAAGCAACACTTGAGAATGATTTTTTTGTTCAATTTTTTGACAAAAGATAGTCAAAAATCATCGACCAAAATAGGGAAAGAATGATAAGCCTGAACCCTAAATCATTCTCATTTTTTATACTTTGACCTAGAAGCTCTTCTTGGATAGGAGTTGTGCCGCCATGCTTAGGGTTTGAACTTAGAGACCCCATTCGAGCTCTCTTTTCCTTGATTCTCCACCAGATTCGACCTTTGCTACTCATGGTAAATTTGAATTGTTATTTCATTTGACCATTGCTTCTTTCAATGAGAAAAAGACATCACTGGCCGCAGCTATGAGATGATTATTTGATGCTTTTACTTCATTTTTTGTGCTTGTTTTGTTACTCTTGTATTCCCTCTTGTAATACCCCGCCACGCAACCCTAGAGGAAGTTGCAATAACTACTTAAATAGACTTTTTTTTTTTTTGTTTAAGTACAAAGAACATGCAAGTTCACTTCCCATTGCAAACATCCCCTAAGGTTATGGGACTGAGATAATAACAACCCACAAACAACATAAGTGAATCCATAACATTCATTTACTTAACAATTAGAAACACATACATTCCAACAAGATAAATACATCGAGACATACTAGATAACTTTCAATCTCATTTATCCATAATTAAATATTACAATTACAACTCTCATTCCCCGAATGAGGCAAGTCCAATAAATAAAGTTATAGTTACAACTTCCACCTCGATAAAAGATGAGGGGTAAAATAATACAAGATCAACTGAAATGAAATAAAGCAAGAACTGAAACTGAATTCCATGAGGTCTCCAACTGGAAGTCTTGTCCACATGAACATGAAGAAAGCCCAATGGATTTAGGTGCACGCCACCCAACCAAGTGGAACCCAAAGGCCCACCCCCCGTGCTAGGAGATAGTAACAAGGAATCCTAGCCAAGACCATCTACCTCTAGTCACAGGCTAACACCAAACTGAACCAAATTGAAACAACCAACCACATGAAGAATGCAAGTACAATTCAAGAGCATCACGAGTACAACACAAGTATAACTCAATAAGGTCACATTGCTTCCAGAGAACAAGTAGATCAAGTATGTTAAGAGAACCATACACATAATAGTCAAATACCGACTATGGTCACAACAGGTATGTTAAGGAAACCATACCCATAAAATCGAATACCAACTGTGGTCATATCAGGTATGTTAAGGAAACCATACCCACCAAATCAAATACCAACTGTTGTCCTAGACAGAGTGTCATCACATAGCTCATCATGGGTTATCCTTTGGGATTCTTCCTAGGCTCCGACCCCCACTATGGGTTATCCTGGTGGCCTCTACCGAATCCCAGCCCCCATACTCACTTATGCGGAATCAAATACCTTTCATACCGACAAGATAGATGACCTTGCCATTCCAGGCCTTCCCACTCATCCCAAGTCTAAACGAGCCTTTGTGTCTATGAGTGAGGCATAATTATCTTGATTACTGAGAAGTACCACCTAATCTTCTAAATTTTGTTTTAGTAATCACTTGATTAAACCACCTCCGTAAGTTACCCAGTTTACCTCTTCTGGGCTCTGGCCCCTATGGAAGCCACTCTTCTACTTGACAACATACATACCATCCAAACACCAAGGGTACCAAAGTGCAACAAACAATATAACACGTCCACTCCTTTCTTAGGAGATGACATAAGGTAAAACCATCTCCAAACACTGGAGGTAACAACAATAACCAAACCACTCCTAACAAGGAGACACACATTACAAAATCCACTCCTTTCACAGGAGGCACAAAACATTCCCATTCGTAGAAACCGGGTATAACATTGACATAACTTCATGCACCACCCAAGGGAATTAACAAATAGTCGACATCACAAGACGACAACCCCCAACCTCTAGGGTCCTCAGGGAGACTTACAGATTAAATACACTTAACCAATTTCCCCAAAACATGAACTTAGAGGAAATAATCACGAAGGCAAGTTGCGAGGAATTAAACTAATTTGGATATATTAAATCCATTTCTCTTAATAAAATTAAGTATTTTATTGCATTAAATAAACTGATTAACTTAAGTCTCTTTCAAATAAGGGAGAAATTAAAACTCAATGTTTAATTCCCCACTTGCATAATAATAAATAACCAGTTATTTCTACAATTCAAAATACATTGATTAAAAATAACTATTGCTTCGTCCTTTCCATATAAAACATTTAACATGACTTACATTCATAGTATTTACAACCAAAACTATGTCACTTAAAAAAAACAATATTTTAAAATAAACGATGATCTAATTAAAATTATCATGTTTTCCATTTTTGCAATTTAACTTGAATCATGCCCTCAATTAAATTATTATTTTAAAATAAACCAATTATGTCCACTATAGCATAAGATTTTAAAATTGCTCAATTCCATAAAAAAAAACATGTTATTAATCAAATACCTCATAACATCATTTAAATCACCATTATAATTTATAAACATATCTATTTTAATTTACTAAAACAAATATAAATAATATTATATTATTATATAATATAATACTAAATATTAATACATATTATATTATTATAATGTATATTAATATATTAATATTATAAATATAATAATATAATATTAATATATTAATATTTTAATATAAAATTATTTTATTTCCAAAAATGAAACCCCCAGGCCCACCTCGGGTCACGCGTCGTTTAGGGTTGGGGCCGCGTGGATTCTGAGGTGCGGCGACGAAAAGAGAGGGCGGCCGAAGGTGGGGTGGCACGGCTTACACAGCCGACCCCAAGGTTTGGGAGGCGACTGTGGCTAAGCACAGTCGGCGCCCTTGGGGCGGCGGTTGTGCTTAGACACAACCGTTTGTGGCTGCTGCAGGAGGCGGAGGTGGCGAAAGAGGGGGAGGTCATGCTAGGCGCAGCTCCCTTCCCGCGTGCCTCCCATGGGGCGTGGTGGGGAGGTGAGCCCCCAACGACCCCCAATCCGAAATTTTTTTTCAATAAAATTTCTTTTTTTGTTTAAAATAAAATCCCTACGGATTTTTTAACAGGGTTTTAAAAACAAACAAAAATCATATTTTTATATCATAACAAAGTTAACAACCTCCTAAATACATATATACAATAAATATATATATATTTTATATTTTCAAGAGGGATTTCCAAAATTAATTGAGAAAACCATACATAAAATGGTCATTTTTAAACCAAGAACACTATTTTTTTTTAAGAACGCCATTTCCAAATAAAGTTTTCACAATTTTGAAACAAGATTTGAGATGGGTTTTTTTTTTTTTTACTTGCAAGTCAACCAAACTTAAATATTTTCAACAACATATAAAATTGTGATTCTTTTCCAAAATAAAACTAATTTAACAAAAGAAAACTTGATTTTGCCAAAAGCTTGAAAGGCTAACAATGGTGTTCTAGATTCTTCCTTGATTCCAACTCTTCCAACAGATTCAACCTCTTTCCAATCCAAAACCAAAAAAACAAAATTTCTTTCCTTCTTTTCTTTTTTTAATCTTTCTCCCAAAACTTCATGATCATAAATTTGTGAAGAAAGCTCCATAATAATGAAAAACAAATATCAAAATATCTCTACAACCACCATAATAAATTTCAGAAAATAGAAATAGAAAATATCTCATTCTTTTCAATTTTGAATTCAAATTTTCAAATTTGACTTTCTAAAACATTTCCTTTTAATTTTCAATTTCAACCAAATAATCATTAATTTCAAAATAAACAACTTAACTTATTTCAACATCATAAATTTAATTAATTAATAAAATAGATTTAATCAATGATTAAATTATTTATTAATTAAATTAAATTAATACTAAAATAAATTATATTTCAACATAATTCTAGATTAAATCGATCACAACCTAAATGCATTAAGCCATATAATTACCCTTTTTTAACTTGCAATTAAATAAAATCCAGGCAAGATGATCAATCATAAAAGCAACATAACTCAACTAACACCAGACGACACACTAAGACTAGGGTGACAACTTGGCACAGAAAACCTAGCTACTATCTCCCAATCGAATACTATTGAGCAATGGACATGCTCACACCTGTGAAGCCAGGTGGAGTCGATGTCTGGTACCTGTCAATTTGCGAACACATAGTATATCCACATGCATATATATGTCATAATCAAAACACACCATGAAGAGGAAATCACGGAATCGCAGGGCCCTCACAAGCGAGTGGTGCAATCCGTCCCCTTCACCAATACAGTATTACTAACTGACGTATCTAACATACTAATATAATCCAACGCATAAAATATAATTGATTCAAACATCCATAATGCTAATCCAAAACATGTCCAAAAGATAACATCATATTAAAATACCATCACATCAAAAGATAACGTTAATGTCGCTTTATAGATAGCGAACAAACAACAACTGAGTTCTAAGTCAAAGCACCAACATAAAATAAGGCCTAACCAAATAGAACATTGTTCAATCAAAAGAGGAAAATGGAGGGGTCTTACACCTCTACTCACTGGCCGCCATGAGTGGGTTAGAGTTGAATTTAAAAGCTCTTGTGAAGGCTTTGGTCGTGGCTTCTTTAACTTCAGCAGGCAAACAATGGTAAGCCTTTGCTTCTTCTTGACTTTCATTTCTTATAAAGCTTACAAAAGATCGAAGATTTTGATAGGCCGTGAGCTTAATACGCTTCCATGATGACATTTATGAGCCAAAAGCTCCCTCTAGGTCGCAGCCAATTGTGCACCAAAAATGGTTTATGTCATTTTCTGGGCTCGACCCAAGAGATCATTTATATATTTAATACTTCTGAAACAAAAATCCCATATGGGTATCTGATAATTTGAAGAAATCACCTGCATCTCAATGTTCTACGTGCTTTGTCTCAATGTGATACTGCTTTATGCTCTTTATTTCATGCATTTTGTTGTTGGGCTTGAGCCTAGACATTTACTATTGCATTTTAGGTTTATATGCTAAAACCCCAAGTGAATACCTGAAAATGATCTCTAGGCTGTCCTAGGCCGCGAGCTTGATACTCTATAAAAGATCAGATTTTATATGAATTTCTTGGCCAATACATAGGTCGCGCCACTCCTGTACACAATGTGTATCTCTTGTAATTTTCTGGGTGTCTTTGTGCTTCTGGGGAGCCTGATATGCTAGTGTTCTATGTTTCACATTATAGGTCATGGGTCCTTGGATGTTTTGGGCTTTCATCTCTTTGCTGGTTGATAAGATTCTTGAAACTATGGTTTTCCTCTTATCCTGCTTTATGGTTGCGACCTCTTCATCATTTATGGTGCTTTGTGCCTATAAGTAGGTCGTGGCCTCTATATGACTTCTGTGTGAAGACATGACAAAATTCTTGATTGAACATAGCAATTTGTCTTCTGTGCGGCCATGTAACTCCTTTGTAATGATAAACTTGTGCAAGATCATGAGATTCTCAGAGAGGTAGAAACTTAAGACAATGTTCCCTCTATAGCTTCTAAATGATACTACTATTTCCTTTATTATGCCTCTGGCTATCTTGTATGCACTAGTAATAAATACTTGCTTGAAAAATTCCATAAAATGGACTGCAAAACATAATACAGTGTAACCGGAAATAATCAAGCCCTTCTGACAGTGACTATCATTGCTATACCTTTCGTTGTAGTTTGTAACGGTATCTTGTGGATTTTAGTGGAAATGGTGACTCTCCCCTCATATATTTGTGTTGTATATTTTTGCAAGTTTTTTGTAGTTGCACCTACTGCAAGTCATTTTCTAGAATTGCAAGATTAGTATTTATATCTCTTGTTTCCAGAAACTCGTTAAGGCTGTAACTACACCTTACAATTCCCTTTTTTTTATTTTGTGGAAAAATAAGTGTAAGGTTTCTATCAAATATTTCTATCATTACAATGGATGTTTTCAACAACATGACTTCATTTGGAAAAAAAATACATCTTCAGCCACTTTGATGCTCAATCACTGTTCAGTTTTAATTTATGATTTCCATTATTCATCTTGAAACTCAATCTGCATTGTATAAATGTCAGCACCTTCAACCACCAATACAAACCCCTTCTGAGTAGATGACATAAATGATTTAGCTCCTGCAAGTTCTTCCTTTTGCATAGATGGATTATAAGGGCTTGATGGTAGCTATTGTAATATGAGTTTATATCATCTTTGGAGACATTCCTCATTTGAGACTCTTGTTTTTTTTTTCCTCACAGATTGAACCTCCTTTATTGTGAATGAAATCTTGCTTAGCCTACTCCTATGGTGACCATGTATGACAATATATGTGTCTCTGGTATCCCTGTACATTATGCTTGATTTGGGCCTGATTAACAACAAACAACAATGAAAAATATGAAACCCTTTTTCATATCATGGTTGTGACTATATTTTGACTGGATATTCCCTATGAGATTAGCATGATGCTTGAAATCTTGCACATTTATTTTAAGAAGATAAAATAGAGCTTCCAGTTGTTAGAAATCATGCCTTTCTTGTACTGTATGTGTCTCATAGGATTCTATGATGTCTGCTTTTAAGACTATTATATGCTTTTGAAGTTATGAAACACTCGAATGCATGAATACTCTATTTCTCTTCAATGTAAAGAGGCTCTATACTTCATTTAGATGTAATGTCAAAATTTAAAGCAGAGCTAAACATAATATCAATGAAAATGATGAGTTCTTCACACTGTTTTTCTGAATCTCTTTGAAATAAGGCTGCTTGTATGATTATATCCTTTAGTTTCAGCAGCTCTCTTAATGACTGTTATCAATATTAATGAACTCTCATATGTAATTTGAGAGTGTGTCCTCCTTGATATGCCAAGCTCAACCCTTGTGGGAGCCTATTTTACTCCACATATCTGATAAAATGATCATGAACATAATGAACCTGTTCCTGCATAGTGAACAAACGTGTTAGCAAAATAAAAGAAGTTGAAAGCTTCCTCTTGAGTTTTATGCCTTTGAATAATGAAATCATTTGATGGATGCCTGATCAATTGTATGTTATATTTTTGTTGATAGCGTAGGCATATGATAGGATTTGATTCACATTTCTCTAACCACACTTCTATCATACTTGCAGGTGCATCGAAGCTTGGAGCTAGAGCTAGATCGATTCAGAGTCACAACTGAAGACCTCAACGTGTCAACGATTCATCATTCCAGGCAATGACGAATCACTTTCTACCCTATGCTTTCTTTATTCTCAGTTGTATAGTTTACCTTACTTCATGCACCCCTTATTTGATTATGAAAATCAAATTAAGTTACTCCCACGGATTGTGTGGGATTTTGGTTTGTACATTATGAATAAAACAACAAACATTATGCAAACTTATAATATCATTTTGAAATGTTTTTGCATAATATCACTGAAATTTACATTGTAATGAAACATTGCACAATAATGAATACTTAGAAAAAAAAAGTTGAACATCTTGTGTACCTTTTGGATTTGAATTTACAATTCAGCTCCACCTGTTTGAGCTGGTAGTGAAAAATAGGTAACAATATTATTTAGGACCAAAATCCTATAACTCAAGTTTCCAAATAGTGTTGGTGAGTCTGTCCACTAGAACATTATGTCAGTTTTACTAACATAGACAAATTGATTTGTCTTGTGTTCTATCACTTTCCCTCTGGAATCTCAAGAGAGTATACATTTCCTATCAATTATGATATCTCTTCATTTTCAGGCATACTAGACATTATCTTGCCACATTACTTGCAGCCTCTTACTCTATCTTTTCCTAGGTTATAGTGGTTTCTCATCCGAAAATTCACTTTGTCGTTCCAATGTCCTAACTTTGATATTAATTTCCTCGTTTCATTCCTGAATCTTCCAAAATTTTGGGTACATAGGTTCTTTTATATGCAATAAAATTTTATTCTTTGACTTAGTGAAAACCTATTTTACAATCTCACGCCATCTTTAATTCCCAAGTATTAATGGTTAGGCTTTTAGCAAAATAAATCTCCTTTATTTTAGGACATCCACAACTTGGATTTCTTTTGTCCTAGGATTATTTCCAAAGGTGCAATTCATCTTTTAACTCAATCTAATTTTCTCGATAAGAATTGGTACTAATTTCAAGTATTAATCCTTGTTCATTCGTGTTGGTCCCTAAAAGATATCAATTTTAATTTCATACCATTTTACCATTCATGAATGTTCCTTGTCAGTTCTGTTGATTCACTTAATCGCATAGGTGAGTCCTAACCTTGGTATATCCTAATTCTAGGATAGAGTCATCATTCAATGACTAGTCTGATATTATAGGTTGCTCTAACCCTATACATTCCAATCAAGACCAAATGTCCAACCCAACCAAATAAGTTATTCCCAACCTATAGGTGTTAATGAGTAGTCTAGTACATATTCCAACCAAGTAGGTAACTTAACCTAAGGTTCCTCTTTTTATTTGAATGAACTTCTCATCCCAATTAGGTTATTCTAAACCTAAGGTTTCATTCAAGAGTAAGGTATGATCAAGTGATCAAATAAAGATAATTGATGTGGTTGTATAGTGTCACATCTTGCATTATCTTTCATCCCATTTCTATGGGCTATTTAGCTAAACCTTATCATCCCCAAGGTTTTTCTATCATAGTTAGGTAATAATGTCAAGTCACTTCACGACATTGACATATCTTCCACTATACACATAGTCGAACTATCTAAGAATAGATCAAAAATATCTATTTTTTGTAAGACAATAGGAGTAGTAAGACTCTTTCTTCCAATTACGAGTAATATAAATCTTTCCTTGTCAATATCATAGACAATGATCTTCCCTATCATGATCAAGTAATCTTCCTATCCTTTCCTTATGGCATCAATGATAATATCATTTGATATTTCAATCAACATATATAAAGTATTGAGTGGTAATATTCCTTTCTCATTGGTCACAATTCTTGACCTTTTTACTATCTTTCAATAACTCCAATACTTTATTCTTGTGGTCATAAAATGTATGACTTAATTGACATCATGACTTACGAAGAAGTCTTTAGTTCTTACAAATCAAAAACATATCTATATTTTTTGTTGGGTGGGGTACTTAACTCAAGTCAATCCACTCTCTTCCTTCCCCCCTTAGTGTTTTCACAATATTCGATCATCTCAAAGTTGAATTCATAGCAAACACTTGCTTCTTTGAAAATATTTATCATTCCTTGTTGTTGGATTTCTTTTTCCTTTTCTTGCCTCAATGCTATACTTTGAATATACTTTTTCCAAATTTAGATTCATCAATGATTTTTATCTCATAGATTTAATATTTTGGATCATCCCATAGGAGATCTAATGAATAATCAACAACTCAGAAGTTAAGAGGAACACTAATATTCCCATTCCATTTCCAATAACCTTTTTATGGAGAAATATCCATACTCTCAAGCCTCTTTTTTTGACGTACCTTTCAACTTAGGACATTATTTTCCTTGCAAATTCTATCGTTTTGACACATAGTGCCATATTGTATTCCATTTTCTTTTGGAACCTCTAAATGAATATTTACTTTTGTTTTCATGTTGGTGAGTTCATCTTATACTCCAACCAATCTATGTACTATTCAAATTTCAAACCTTTGTTGGGCTAACTTGATTTACTTGATTTTCAGGTTTCTTTCCCATAATCACATTTTCAAATGACTTGCCTCACTTCTAAGTAATATTTATAACCTTTAGAGATACCAAGGTTATTTGGTTTCTTTCTCTCATCTTAATCAAAACTCCAAATTGATCTAATAGATTTTGGTTGGTGGAACCATGTCCACTTCATTGATCACTTTATTTCGGTCTTTTCCCTTTTTCCTAGGTACTAACTCTTTTCTTGCAAGATCCTATCCTTATACAAGAATTAGATTTATTTCAAGAGTTCTCCAACCTTGTGGATACCTCCTTCATTGACTCTCTACTTCAATCTAATTTATGTTGGCATTGCATACGCATAGATTCATAGTGTTTTCACTAAATCCAAGAATTCTTGACTCTTTACGACTATAGGTTGCTACTATTAAGGGGTTATCTCATTTATTCCTATCCGCTTAGAGTCATATAACTATTTTTTAGGATAAAGGTATATATTGGTTATTCTTCCTAACCTTCCTCCATAACCCGATTGCATAATCTTCTGCAATCCCAAGAAATATTATAAGTTGTTGGTTTAGGAGTTCCTACTCTAGGGATGAATCTTAATTAGTCCCACATTTACACAACTATCCATTAAATTCTCATCTTCCTTTTCACTTCCCTATGTTCTTTTCTCTTGTCATTGTGGCACAATAACTTTTCAACCATTATCTTTTGATAAGGCTTACACATTGTTGTGTAATGAGCTCATAGGTTTTGGTGTTGAACCTGGTATCTCTGATACCACATGTAACATTCCAACCCTTCAATGACATAAAAAATTCTAAATTTACACCTTGCAAGAAAATAAATTGGGTAACAAGTCATTGCAATAAAAATTTCTTTCTTTATTGAGAATATATGAGCAAGAGCCATATCAAATTACAATAAAAATTCCATTTCATTTCAATAACTTCACAAGTTACAATAATACAAGAATGCATACAATTACATACATAGCTTCAATGAGCTTTAGAACAAATAGTTGAAGATGGTTTAGGATCCTTCCTTTCAAATATTGGTTCTTTTGTCTCTTATTGTGGAGAAGACGCATCACTCAAGCGCTTTTCCGCCAACCAAAGACTCATAATGCGGTCCCCCACACATCTATCATTTGATAGATGGACCTTCCCTTCGACGAAGAGATTGGTAGAGTAACTGATAACGACAACCAACTGAGCATAGTGTTGTGTCCTACATAACTAGAACCTTGTAATCCCACAATCTCAAACTAGCATGTAATACTAGATCACGGTGAACTAACAATGTAGTCTCAGTAGTCACACAATCTAGAGTGGAGTCTTAGGCATTCACACTACTTTGGCCAAAGAGTTCTCATTCAGTACTTCAATTGAAGTTATCTATCACATATAGTACTTAGGACCGATTTGACTTAAGGCTAACTTAAGCTACACATAGGTATTTCCTTCAATGGATAGTCCATCGTCCCAGAGATAACCTATTACCATATTAATATACTTGGAATAAACCTACTTAACATGTAAGTACACAAGCTAGGTATTTCCTTCAATGGATATTCTATTATCCCAGAGATAACCTACATACTTGGAATAAACCTACTTAACAAGTAAGTACACAAGCTCCCTCCCATACTAGATTATCTATCCTAGGATTAAACACAAGCTTTCCTAGTTAAATTAATAACTTAGCTAAGTGTATCACAAGTTCCTTTCATGTTCAATCATACCTAGTATATAATACCTATGATAAATACCCATCTCCTATTATGGAGTACTTAAAAACACATCATGAAAACAACATAAAAGCTTCAATTTCCTTTTCAAGACACTCTAATTTCTCTAATGCACATACTAGAAAATACATCTCAACCATGCATGCAAGACACATCATTCAAAAGTAAAATAACAAAGAAGAAGAGATCCCCATGCTTGTTATCGCTTTATCCAAACAAATGACAACAATGTAGCCTTTTCCAACAACATCAAGCTTGATAATCAGCTTCGCAATTATGTCACAAATAAACTCCATCTCTCAAGTTGATAGCTTACTCCTCTCAAAAATATCCTACTCACAATCTAAATAAAACTCACTCCCTTTCTCTCTCACAATGTAAAATAGAGTATGGTTGGAAATACTACAGAAATAGGAATTGCAAAAGATGTGTAATCTTGTGGAAGAATGTGTCCCTTCCAAATGAAATGGCTTAGCTATTCATAGAGAAAATTGGTAACCTCATAGTCTATAGTTTAGGAATTTTAATGGACAAAAATATCCATGCAAAGCAACATATGAAACACAACAGAAAGGTGGCGACTTCCTAAGTTAATACTCAGCATAATCACCTACAAGTCGACTTGCTCATTGACAACAATCTAAAGACTAATTCAATATGCATATGCTTAATTTTAATTTTAGACATCTACATCAATTTGGTTTCCAGAGGTGGCGCCAACTTCATCCACACTCCCTCTTGTTTGGCGCGGTTTCATTGCCAAAATAAACAGTCAACTACCAATTCATAACAACAAGCATTATTGTTTTGCATAGGAGATGAGATGGCTTAAGCTAATAAATATGTTTGAAAAAGTCTCCAAAAAATTTAAACATCATAGAAAATATGTTTACTAAGTCAAATTTTATCTTTACGAAGGCGTCGACTAAGTCCATCGACATCAAATAGTAACTCAAAATGCAATATAAGTGTTTCATATCATGTGGCAGAAAGAGTGAGAATCGGCTTCTCAAAACAGTCATAAGCTATTTTATCAACCTCTTAAAACATAGTCTTAAATGACTATAATCAACCTCCAATATCATAGTCATTATTGACTATAATCAACCTTTATAAAACGGATTCTATCAAAGTAAGTGAGTCAATTTTTGAGTTTATATAAAATCAGCTCCAAAGCATTGCTTGACCTCCATACATGCTAATGAACTCAACATATTACTTCATAAGTGATTTTTAGGTTTTCTAAGGCTATACCCTATGTTTTCTAAAACTATCATTCCATCTCATAAGTATTTCAAGCGTAGCCCATTATCCTATGCTTCTATTTGATCCTCCACTCTAAAGATTTGCATTCGGCTTATTCTCCACTTGATATGGTGCATGGTATTTTATCCTTTACTCACACCTTTCATTGTTGTTCGAGTTCCCATACATCATGTGTTGCAAGAATGCATTAAGGGAAAGGTTTGCACTTTCTATTTATGCGCTTCTTACTACCATGAAACCATATATAATATCTCCACCATAATATATATATATGTTCTAATAGATAGATATATATATATATATATATATATATATATATAACCATGAATCATCCCCCATGTTATATAATAAATAATCACTTCACAAATACATATATATGTAAATGTATAGGGTATATCGTTCTCATTGAGTTGATATACAAGAAAAGCATATATTTGTTGACAAACATATTCGAAGAATGTATCAATTGATACATGAATGTATGTATCCTCGTTATCACTTTCATACTAATGCACATGTATTTACATATACATATATATTTATACACTTCTCTAGTAAGCATTCACGCTTACATGTATACACGTATATGTAAATACACTCACATATATAAGAATATATATATATATATATACACAATATGTAATACCCCTCCATTTTTTTTGCTTTGTTGTGCGAACGATGTTGTTTCCCCTTTTATGCTTTAGTTTTTGTTGTACTTTGACTATGTACCTATTTTCGATTAATCACTATTTTATCGTGATGTATCTTGATGTGATGATACTATATTTGATGTTATTATTATGGCATGTTTTGAATTAGCATAAGTGGTTATTCAAATTTATGATGTTTTCTGCTTTTGATTATGGTGCTATGTTAGATGCGTTAGTTAGTACTACTGTATTGGTGAAGAGGACGGTATCGCATCACTCGCTTGCGAGCGCCCTGCGATTCCTTGATTTCCTTTTCACGGTGTGCCTTATTTATGACATATTATTGCATGTGGATATACTCTTTGTTCGCAGGTTGACAAGTACAGGACATCGACTCCACCTGGTTTCACAAGTTTGAGTGTGTCCATTGCCCAATGACATTCGATTGGGAGATAGTAGCTAGGTTTTCCGTGCCAAGTCATCACCCTAGTCATAGTGTGTTGTCAGGTGTTAGTCGGGTTAAGTTGCCTTAATTTTTTCATCTGGCTTTGATTTCAGTTTATATTGCAAATTTGAAAAAGGTTAAAATATATGCTTTGGTAGTTGAACTGTTGCTTAACTTTATCCGGTTTAGGTTGAAATGTAATTTATTTTTATTATTAAATTGAATTTAATTAATAAATAATTTAATCGTTGATTAAATCTATTTTATTAATTAACTAAATTTATGATATTGAAATAAGTTAAGTTTTTTTTTTATTTTGAAGTTATTGTATTATTGGTTGAAATTGAAAATTAAAGAGAATGTTTTAAAGTTCATTTTAGGAAATTTGAATTCAAAAATTGGAAAAATTGAGATATTTGTTATTCTATTTTTGAAAATTTATGAGGATTGGTGCATGGATATTTTTGGAGAAATTTTCCTTATTTTGGAGTTTCTTCACAAGATTTCTAAACAAGTTTTGAAAATTGAAAATAGACAGAGGAGGAATTGTTGCATTTTTGTGGGTTTTAGATTGAAGCTGTAAAAATTTGTGGAACTGAATTTGGAAGCAAGGTTGGAAGCTAAGCACCATGTAGATCTTCTGAAGCTCAAAAATAACAGGTTCATTCTTTTTAAATTCATTTGTTTTGAAAATATATTTATCTATATTTTGCAGTTGAAAAATCATGTTAAAAGAACATTTAGATTCATTTGTTTGAATTGCAAAACAAACCCTGATAGATTCTTGTTTTCAAATTGGGAATAAAAAACCTTTGTTTTTAGAAATGAATTGTTTCAAAAAAAAGAAGAGGAAAATGAAAATCCATGACTGTAAATGTTTGTTTCTACTTTGATCTCTCAATTTATTTTGAGAATTTGATTATGGAAGGGTAATATATATATATATATATTTTAAATATGTCAAAGGGGGGGTTATGCTGGCAATTTTTTTTATAAAAATGCCCAGGTTCGGATTTTAAAATGTCTGATTTTTTCTTTTGTTTATTATAAAAAAAAACTTTAAAAAAATAAGGGTTTCAAAATTTGTTTGGGGGCTGGGGGCTCACCCCACAGCCGCCCCCATGGGAGGCGATGTGGGGGAGCCACACCCAACACTCCCCTCTGTCGGTCACTGGTGCAACGACCACCCTTAATGGTGGTCGGTTGTGCTAAACACAGCCGCGCCACCATTAATGGTGGTCGGTTGTGCACAACCACCGCCACCATTAATGGTGGTTGGTTGTGCACAGCCACCGCCACCATTAATGGTGGTTGGTTATGCACAGCCACCGCCACCAAGCCTAGTGCCCAACCAACACCCGCCAGCATTGTCGTGCCCAACCAATGCCACCGCCGCCTGTGAAACCCACGGTCGGCCACCCTAGCAAAGCCCACCCATTGTTGTGCACGCGCTTCGAGGCCGCATGACTCAACCCTAAGGGTTGGCACGCGACCTGAGACGTGAATGGGTTGTGTCAAAACAAAAAGAAAAAAAAAGAAATAATAAATTATATTTTTTATTATTAAATATTATTTATTTATAATATTAAAATAATATTAAATATATATATATATATATATTATATTTTATATTATAGGTATATAACATTATAATATTAATTTAGTTTTATAATATATTGAGTAGCATACTTGTATAATGGTGAATGTAATTTTAATAAATATATACATATTTAAATGTATATAGATTTAAAATGGGTGAGTAAAATAATTTCATATTTTAAATGTAATGGAGAAATTTTAGATCAAGTGCAATAGTTTATATTAATTGATTTATTTTGAAATATTTTATTTGGAAAGAATGATTATTGGATTTGAAGGTTTTTGTGTTTTTATAGCGAAATTAACTCATTTTTAAAAAAGATATATTTTTGCAAAAAGAAATAATTATTTTAAACGATTTATTATGAATTAAGGAAGTAACTGTTTTTACCTTATTATTATTTTCATGCAATGAGGGATTAGATATTTGTTTAAATTTTATCTTTTGTCTAGAAGAGACGTTATTAGATCAGTATTATTAGTGGAATGAATTTGCTGAATTTTATTAAGGGAAATGGATTTAATAGATCCAAAATTAGTTTATTTCCTCGCAATTGCCTTATGTGATTATTTTCCTTGGTGTTCATATTTTGGGAAATGGGGGTCATAGCATTTGACAAGTCTTCTAGTTGAGTTTTCAAGTTGGTAGGTTGTCGTACTGTGTTAGTCAACCTTTGGATTGCCTTGGGTAGTGCGTTTAACTGTAACCAGTTTGTTACCTGGTTATCACAAACAAGAATGTGTTGACCGTATGTCATGGATAGGGATGTGATATCCTTATGTCGCACTTGTGTACCCTTGGGTTGTGGAGTTGTTCCACGTGTTGTCTTGGAGGAGTGGCTTGCAACGAGGGCCGACACACAAAGTGGTGCCAGGATAACTCATTTCAAGTTAGTTAATCTAGTGATAACGTAATTAACTGATTAGAGTATCACGTAGTACCAAAAACTTAATAAGATAATTATGCCTCGCTCATGAACGCAAGGGCTTGTTAAGACTTGGGTTGAGACAAGAAGGCCTGGAATGGCAAGATCGTTATCTTGTCCCTACGAAAGATAACTGATTTTGCATTAGATTACATGAGGGGCTGGAAGTCGTTAGAGGTTACCAGGATAACCCGAGATGGGGGTCGGCGCCTAGGAAGACTCACCAGGATAACCCATGTAACATTGTGATGACACTTCTCCTAAGTCAATAGTATGTTCGCATCGGTGATGCAATTGATTATGTAATTCCAAAAACATTGTGACCATTGTGTTAAGTGATGTGTTTGTATTTATTTCAGTTTGGTTTTGTGTTAGCCTATGTCTTGAGGTAGACGGTCTTGGCTATAAATCCTTGTTACTATCTCCTAGCACGGGGGGTGGACCTTTGGGTTCCACTTGGTTGGGTGGAACGTGCACCTTACTCCATTGGGCTTTTCTTCTTGATTGTGTGGATGAGACTTCCAGTTGGAGAGCTCGTATGATCCAGTTTCATTTCATGCCTTGTTTATTTCAGTTGATCTTGTGTTATATTACCCCTCATTTGTTATCAAGGTGGAAGTTGTAACTGT
Source organism: Sequoiadendron giganteum (assembly GCA_007115665.2). Classification (NCBI taxonomy): domain Eukaryota; kingdom Viridiplantae; phylum Streptophyta; class Pinopsida; order Cupressales; family Cupressaceae; genus Sequoiadendron; species Sequoiadendron giganteum. The sequence continues at coordinate 220,302,350 of CM021109.1, read as the reverse complement.
AACATTTATTGGACTGGCCTCATTCGAGGAATGAGTGATGTAACCATATTGTTTAATTATGATTAAATGAAATTGAAAGTTATCTCTCATGCTTGATGTAAATTATCTTAATTGGAATGTATGTGTTTATTTATTAATTAAATAATTGGCATGGTTTAAATTCATGTTTTATGTTGAGGTTCTATATAACCTATGTCTCGTAACCTTAGAGGTTGTTGGATTTAGTTAGTGAACTTGCTTATTAATTGTATTTAAACCAAAAAAAAAATTAGCCCATTTAAGTAGTTAATTGCAACTTCCTCTAGGGTTGCATGGTGGGGCATTACACATGGTATCAGAGCCTAGGTTTAAACACTGGGTACTCTGGGATTCTAATGGACCCATTAACCTTTTAGTTGTTTAGGTTTTTGATTTGTGTATCTTATCTAATACCTTGATGTGTCTGTGCAGGAATATGCCTCCCAAACGCGGAAGAGGTAGAGGGAATGGTCGTGGCCGTATAGGTGGTCATGGAGAGAGTCAGCATGACTCTCCTCGTCTAGTTCCTCTTATCCCAGATCAGGAGGAAAATCAAGCATCTCAGAATGCACCCAGGGTCAGTGATCATCAACAGGATCCAACAGGGATTGAGGCTGCGCATAGAGCACTTGAGGAGGCTTTGACACTCCTTGGTCTCAGGCAGGTGGAGGTTCAGGTTAATCTAGTTGTGAGGGAAGTTCCACCCCAATCTAAGTCACACATGAGGGACCTACTCAGGGCACATCCTCCATTATATGATGGATTAGGTACTGGTTTAGAGGCCGAGACCTGGCTTAAAGACCTGGATAGGTGTTTTGCCATGCATCCATATGGTAGTAACACCAAAGCTCGTTACGCTATCATGCAACTGAGATGGTTTGCATCCACATGGTGGAGGCTAGAGGAGAAGAAGATCCATATTGACATTCACTCAGTATCTTGGGAGATCTTCTTAGAGCGATTTAGAGCTCATTTCCTATCTGAGCATTGGCGTCAGCGTCGAGGTGACGAGTTTCATGCCTTGTGCCAGATGGCCTTATCTGTTGAGCAATATGAGCGATGCTTTTATGATCTCAAATAGTATGCAGGGATTGGTGACGATGAGAGTATGATGGTGCACCATTTTTTCAGGGGCTTAAATGCTCGTCTCAGCGGTGGTGTGAGGGTTTTCAAACCCAAAACCATGGAGGTGGTAGTAGAGAAAGCACGCCTTGTTGAGGAGAACCTGACCATGGCACTAGGAGGTCACATGAGTGTACCGATTGGCAATAGTTTAGTGGCGAGATCTAGTGCTAGAGGAGGACAGCCTCAAGGAGGTGTACCTCCTAGGTCTTAGCAAGGGCCATCTCAGGGTGGTCAACAGTAGCAGCAGGTATCACAAGGGAAACATAAAGGTTTCTAGTAGAGGCAGGGGGACATAAATTGGAGGCGTGTGAAATGCTTCAGCTATGATTAGCTAGCTCAGAGTTCACAGTCTACCTTCAGGGGTAGTGCGCAGTAGTCTAGCGCACCATCTGGGAGTAGAGGTTATGGCAGAGGTACAGGGTGTTTTTCTTATGGCCAACAAGGTCACATAGCTAGAATGTGTCCCAACAAGGGCACATTTGGGTTTTCTCAGGGACCAGCGACATCTGAGCCGATAATTGGTGATGCAAGCAGAGGGCATCGGGTTCTTGCAGTGGTTGATAACCACTAGGCAGAGCATCAAGGCACTGTCATCGAGTCATATGGTATGTTGATGGATAACCCAGCTACCATCTTATTTGATTCAGGAGTGTCAGAATCCTTCATTTCGTCATCAGTTGTGTCGCGATGTAGATTGGGTACGATAAGGAAAGTCGATAGGTGGCAGGTAGAGTTAGCTTCGAGTGCAAAATTCGTGTCGCATTCCCTTGTGCCAGAGTGTAGATTGGAGGTTGGACCTCTCCAGACTACGATGGACCTCTAAGTTATTTCTTTGGGTTCTTATGACATTGTCATAGGGATGGATTGGTTGGAGGCACATAGTGCGGTCATGGATTGTTGATGCAAGTCGATTCGATACATTGAGGCATCTGGTAGAGAGGTAGAGATAGTGGGAGTCCAGAGGCCAATTTCTTTGAGGGTCATCTCAGCTATGCAGTTGAGAAGGTGTGTGCATCAGGGTTGCCAGCTATTTGTTGTTATAGTGGATGACTTGGATCTAGGTAGTGGAGAAGAGAAAGTTTCTCTTGATAGTCACCCCATTCTTCAGGAGTATTTCGATGTCTTTCCAAATGAGATTCCAGGGATGCCACCTCAGAGGGACATTGACTTCAAGATTGACCTTATACCTGGTTCAGAACCCATTTCTTGAGCTCCTTATCGTATGACCACCCAGGAGCTAAAAGAGCTTCGTTTATAGCTGGAGGAGTTGTTAGAGAAGGGCTTCATTCGCCCTAGTGTTTCACCATGGGAAGCACCAATCATCTTCATGAAGAAGAAGGATGGTTCACTTCGGTTATGTATTGATTACTGACAGTTGAACAAAGTGACCATTAGGAACCGATATCTGCTTCCTAGGATCGATGATCTATTTGATCAGATCAAGGGTGCCACCATCTTTTTGAAAATTGATCTTAAGTCAAGATATCATCAGCTTCGGATCTTTGACTTAGATATCCATAAGACAGTGTTTTGAACACGGTATAGCCACATAGTAGTACCATTCGGGTTGACGAATGCACCCTCTGTGTTCATGAGTCTGATGAATGGTGTATTTCATACATACCTAGACAGATTTGTCCTTGTGTTCCTTGATGACATTCTGATTTATTCCAGGAAAATGGTAGAGCATGAGGAGCATTTGCAGCAGGTATTGCAATGCTTACGAGATAATCAACTGTTTGCTAACCTATCGAAGTGTGAGTTCTTCAAGTTTGAAGTTTAGTACCTTGGGCATGTGATCTCAGGGAAGGGTATTTCAGTGGATCTTGTAAAGATCCAAGCGATCTCAGATTGGCCTACGCCCACGAATGTGGTAGAGATACATAGCTTTATGGGGCTAGCGGGTTATTACATACACTTTGTACAGGGTTTTTTGAGGATAGGGTATCTTATCACTATCCTTCAGAGGAAAGGGAAGAGGCTTGAGTGGTCAAAGAAGTGTGAGGCAGCATTTTAGAATCTAAAGGAGAAGCTGACTAGTGCACCGATACTAGCGATATCGGATCCAACTGGGGACTTTGTAGTTTGTACAGATGCATCCTTGGAGGGTCTAGGTGCAGTGTTGATGCAGGAAGGTCGATTCATTGCATATGAGTCACGAAAACTCAAGGATCATGAGTTGAATTACCCCACACATGATCTTGAGTTAGCGACAGTTGTGCATGCATTGACGAGATGTAGGCATTTCCTTCTTGGCCATAGGTTTGAGTTGCACAGTGATCACAAGAGACTTCAGTATATCTTCACGCAGCCCAACCTTAATGCTAGGCAGAGGCGTTGGATGGAGTTTCTCTATGAATATGACTTCGAGGTGAAGTATATCTAGGGAAAGGAGAATTTCGTAGCAGATGCACTTAGTAGACTGAGACATGAGATATCTGAGTTGACTCTAGTTGTGGATTTGCGGAGTCAAATTCATTTTTCCCTTCCAGCAGATAGTTGGTACCAGGAGGTTAGGACAATGATAGAGGCAGGTAAACCTCTTAAGGGCAGACATTCAGGATATTCTCTGGATTCAGATGAGTTATTGAGACACACAGGATGCATATACATTCCTTCATCAGATGGTCTTCGCACCTTGGTCATGACTGAGGCACATCGTGCACCTTATGCAGCCCATCTTGGGGTGAAGAAGATGCATGCAGATTTGCATCAGTTGTATTTTTGGCCAGGGATGAAGCGTGATATCATGGATTATGTGTCACGGTGTCTAGAGTGTCAATGAGTTAAGGCTAAACACTAGCATCCAGTAAGGCTCTTGCAACCGTATTTAGTACCAAAGTGGAAGTGGGATATAATCTCATTGGATTTCATTGTTGGTTTACCCAACTCTTCGAGATGGCATGATGCGATTATGGTGACATTTGATAGGTTGACGAAGGTGGCACACTTCTCACCTATGTGCTCATCCTATACCGCATCATCCGTAGCTAGAGTGTTCATGCAGGACATAGTGAGTTTACATGGCATTCCACGTTGGATTATTTCTGACAGGGATCCAGTGTTTACTTTAGCTCTTTGGACATCATTACATCATGCGATGGGGACATAATTGAACTTCAGTTCAGCTTATCACCCAGAGACAGATGGACAGAATGAGAGGGTCAATCAAATCCTTGAGGATATGTTGTGTATGTATGTGATGGACCAGCAGACATGATGAGAGGATTACCTCTATTTGGTAGAGTTTGCTTATAATAATGGTTTCCAGAGTTCCATAGGCATGCCTCCATTCCAGGCATTGTATGGGAGACCATGTCGTACTCCCTCGAGCTGGGATCGACTGGAGGAAATAACAGTGTTGGGTCCTGAAATGTTGCAGGATATGGAGTAGCAGGTGGATAGAATTAGAGAGCACTTGGTGGTAGCACAAGATACACAGAAGAAGTATGCAGATGCGCATAGAGTGGATCATCAGTTCGCTGTAGGCGATAGAGTCTTCTTGCGGGTGCGTCCCTGAAAGAGTCCCATCCGTTATGGGAAGGGCTCTAAGTTGGCGCCTCGCTTTTTCGGACCTTTCGAGATACTCGAGAAGATTGGTCCAGTTGCTTACAATATTGCTTTACTACCTAGTCTCTCGCGCATTCACAATGTTTTTCATGTTTTAGTTCTTCGGCCATACCATCTTAAAATTTCTCATGTCCTTGATTGGAATGCATTATAGGTAGAGGACGAATAGCTGGCTTTGGAGCCCGTGGCCGTAATGGAGCGCAAAATGCTCACTCTTCGAGGGTGAGATATTGATCAGGTTAGGATTTAGTGGGATCCTAAGGATGACATGTCAGCCACTTGGGAAGATGCAGCTAGAATGAGGGAGCTTTATCCCTATTTGTTCGCAAGCTTCCAGGAGTAAGCTTGACCCTAGAGGGGGAGGATATAATACCCCTCCGGTTTTTTTGCTCTGTTGTGCGAACGATGTTGTTTCCCCTTTTATGCTTTAGTTTCTATTGTACTTTGACTATGTACCTATTTTTGATTAATCACTATTTTATCGTGATGTATCTTGATGTGATGATACTATATTTGATGTTATTATTATGGCATGTTTTGAATTAGCATAAGTGGTTATTCAAATTTATGATGTTTTATGCTTTTGATTATGGTGCTAGGTTAGATGCGTCAAAAAGTACTACTCTATTGGTGAAGAGGATGGTATCGCATCACTCACTTGCAAGCGCCTTGCGATTCCTTGATTTCCTCTTCACGGTGTGCCTTATTTATGACATATTATTGCATGTGGATATACTCTTTGTAAGCAAGTTGACAGGTACAGGACATCGACTCCACCTGGTTTCACAGGTTTGAGTGTATCCATTGCCCAACGACATTCGATTGGGAGATATAGCTAGGTTTTTCGTGCCAAGTCGTCACCCTAGTCATAGTGTGTCATCAGGTGTTAGTCGGGTTAAGTTGCCTTAATTTTGTCATCTGGCTTTGATTTCAGTTTATATTGCAAATTTGAAAAAGGTTAAAATATATGCTTTGGTAGTTGAACTGTCGCTTAACTTTATCCGGTTTAGGTTGAAATATAATTTATTTTATTATTAAATTGAATTTAATTAATAAATAATTTAATCGATGATTAAATCTATTTTATTAATTAATTAAATTTATGATGTTGAAATAAGTTAAGTTTTTTTTAATTTTGAAGTTGTTGTATTATTGGTTGAAATTGAAAATTAAAGAAAATGTTTTAAAGTTCATTTTAGGAAATTTGAATTCAAAAATTGGAAAAATTGAGATATTTGTTATTTTGTTTTTGAAAATTTATGAGGGTTGGTCCATGGATATTTTTGGAGAAATTTTCCTTATTTTGGAGTTTCTTCACAAGTTTTCTAAACAAGTTCTGAAAATTGAAAATAGAGAGTGGAGGAATTGTTGCATTTTTGTGGGTTTTGGATTGAAGCTGTAAAAATTTGTGGAACTAAATTTGGAAGCAAGGTTGGAAGCTAAGCACCATCTAGATCTTCTGAAGCTCAAGAATAACAGGTTCATTCTTGTTAAATTCATTTTTTTTGAAAATATATTTATCTATATTTTGTAGTTGAAAAATCATGTTAAAAGAACAATTAGATTCATCTGTTTGAATTGCAAAACAAACCCTAATAGATTCTTGTTTTCAAATTGGGAATAAAAAACCTATGTTTTTAGAAATGAATTGTTTCAAAAAAAAGAAGAGGAAAATGAAAATCCATGACTGTAAATGTTTGTTTCTACTTTGATCTCTCAATATATTTTGAGAATTTGATTATGGAAGGGTAATATATATATATTTTGACATATATATATATATATATATATATATATATATATATGTCAAAGGGGTTATGCTAGCAAATTTTTTTATAAAAATGCCCGTGTCTGGATTTTAAAATCGTTTTTCTTTTGGTTTTTAGTTTTTATTATAAAAAAAACTTAAAAAAAATTAGGGTTTCAAAATTTGTTTGGGGGCTGGGGGCTCACCCCACAGATGCCCCCATGGGAGGTGACATGGGGGAGCTGTGCCACCATTAATGGTGGTCAGCTGTGCACAACCACCGCCACCAAGCCTAGCGCCCAGCCAACACCCGCCAGCGCCGCCGCTCCCAGCCAACGTCGTCGCCGCCTGTGAAACCCGCAGTTGGCCGCCCCAGCAAAGCCCACCCATCATTGTGCACGCGCTCTGAGGCCACATGATTCAACCCTAAGGGTTGGCACATGACCCAAGACACGAATGGGTTGTGTCAAAACAAAAAGAAAAAAAGAAATAATAAAATAGCTTTTTTATTATTAAATATTATTTATTTATAATATTACATATATATATATATTTTATATTTTATATTATAGGTATATAATATTCTAATATTAATTTAGTTTTATAATATATTGAGTAGCATACTTGTATAATGGTGAATGTAATTTTAATAAATATATACATATTTAAATGTATATAGATTTAAAATGGGTGAGTAAAATAATTTCATATTTTAAATGTAATGGATAAATTTTAGATCAAGTGCAATAGTTTATATTAATTGATTTATTTTGAAATATTTTATTTGGAAAGAACGATTATTGGATTTGAAGGTTTTTGTGTTTTTATAGCGAAATTGACTCATTTTTAAAAAAGATATATTTTTGCAAAAGGAAATAATTATTTTAAACGATTTATTATGGATTAAGGAAGTAACTGTTTTTACCTTATTATTATTTTCATGCAATGAGGGATTAGATATTTGTTTAAATTTTATCTTTTGTCTAGAAGAGACGTTATTAGATCAGTATTATTAGTGGAATGAATTTATTGAATTTTATTAAGGGAAATGGATTTAATATATCGAAAATTAGTTTATTTCCTCGCAATTGCCTTATGTGATTATTTTCCTTGGTGTTCATATTTTGGGAAATGGGGGTCATAGCATTTGACAAGTCTTCTAGTTGGTAGGTTGTCATACTGTGTTAGTCAACCTTTGGATTGCCTTGGGTAGTGCGTTTAACTGTAACCAGTTTGTTACCCGGTTATCACGAACGGGAATGTGTTGACTGTATGTCATGGATAGGGATGTGATATCCTTATGTCGCACTTGTGTACCCTTGGGTTGTGGAGTTGTTCCACGTGTCGTCTTGGAGGAGTGGCTTGCAACGAGGGCCGGCACACAAAGTGGTGCCAGGATAACTCATTGCAAGTTAGTTAATCCAGTGATAACGTAATTAACTTATTAGAGTATCACATAGTACCAAACACTTAATAAGATAATTATTCCTCGCTCATGAACACAAGGGCTTGTTAAGACTTGGGTTGAGACGAGAAGGCCTAGAATGGCAAGATCGTTATCTTGTCCCTACGAAAGATAACTGATTCTGCATTTGATTACATGAGGGGCCGAAAGTCGTTAGAGGTTACTAGGATAACCCGAGATGGGGGCCGGGGCCTAGGAAGACTCACCAAGATAACCCATGTAACATTGTGATGACACTTCTCCTAAGTCAACAGTATGTTCGCATCGGTGGTGCAATTGATTATGTAATTCTGGAAGCATTGTGACCATTGTGTTAAGTGATGTGTTTGTATTTATTTCAATTTGGTTTTGTGTTAGCCTATGTCTTGAGGTAGACGATCTTGGCTAGAAATACTTGTTACTATCTCCTAGCACGGGGGGTGGACCTTTGGGTTCCACTTGGTTGGGTGGAACGTGCACCTTACTCCGTTGGGATTTTCTTCTTGATTGTGTGGATTAGACTTCCAGTTGGAGAGCTCGTATGATCCAGTTTCATTTCATGCCTTTTTTATTTTAGTTGATCTTGTGTTATATTACCCCTCATTTGTTATCGAGGTGGAAGTTGTAATTGTAACCTTATTTATTGGACTGGCCTCATTCGGGGAATTAGTGATGTAACCATATTGTTTAATTATGATTAAATGAAATTGAAAGTTATCTCTCATGCTTGATGTAAATTATCTTAATTGGAATGTATGTGTTTATTTATTAATTAAATAATTGGCATGGTTTAAATTCATGTTTTTTGTTGAGGTTCTATATAACCTCTGTCTCGTAACCTTAGAGGTTGTTGGCTTTAGTTAGTGAACTTGCTTATTAATTGTATTTAAACAAAAAAAAAATTAGCCCGTTTAAGTAGTTAATTTCAACTTCCTCTAGGGTTGCGTGGCGGGGCATTACACAATATAATATTACTATATATCACATCGACCATATATAAATATATTCATACTCCTCTATGCTCATGTATACATACATATACATGTATTTATGTATATATCATATATATGTATATACATTTGATTGCACCATAGGGCACATACACATGTATTCCTACATACACATATACATACACATACATACATATACATATATAATATGTTTAAACATATATATATCAAGTTACCCTTTTATATCCTATTATTGTCGATACACACCTTCGTTAAGTGTATACAAATATTCACACATATATAATTGATCCCTCATGTGAGTATGTTTGTATGTATTTCTACTTACTCATGCATGCATATGATTATCCTTTTACACACGGATCAATGTATGTATATACTTCTATACGTGCATAGTTTTGATGTAAATATGTATCAATGAAAAACTTAAAGACACATAAACCTCAAACACATAATAGCATCATATGGTTATAAATATATACATTTATATATGCACCTATATATATATGCATGTCAATAAATAGCATTAACACTATCCCGCATGAATATATGTATATGTGTATATATGTACTTATATATATATTTATTTATTTATAGCCCAAGTCAAACAAGTATACATACTCATTCGGTATACAAATGAATACTAATGGGTAAAAATTCATGCACAATAGTAATATTATATATATATATATGTATATACACACTCCTCTATTAAGCTTTTACACTTATGTGTGTATTTGCACACACACACACACACATATATATTATATAACATGTTAGTCGAATGATCCATTCCAAATCTGAATGATCATGACCATGTGATTATACTCTCACAAACATCATAACAAAAATTTATATACATATATGCATATCTTATACATATGTCATCATACTCGTATGGACATCCCATTATATCCATCATACACATATGCTTACATATGCATATATCCCAATTCTCATTCACTCATACAGTCAAGCACAGTAAAACAAGGAAGGTCTCAAAATATCAAACAAATAAACATCACCCAATAATGCACTTGATAGTAAACAAGACCTTTACTAATGCAGATCTTTCAAACTAGAGATGACTTACCAACTTCCCACTTCTATGTCTAGACTCAACCAAACTACTATGTTGTGTGTATGATCATATATTTTACGTTACCAGTTATTCAACCAAGGTCTTCTCTTGAGTGATACTTCCCCTCCACCTGGAGGAATAAAAATTTAGTTGCAACTACTAACACATGCCTCCAATAGTTAGTTGTTCATAACATATGGAATATACCTAAAGCATCTCTAAAGTTAGAATAATAATTCAATTACCATCCATTCACATATATGCGGTACTTTTCCATGAGATAACATCAACTGAGGTAACATCAAATGAGATAACATTCCTATTGATAAGAAGGTACGAGCACAATTTATTCATTTCCAAAATTCACACTTTACCCTACATAGTAATAGTAAATAGTAATTACACAATTGGGGTGTAACAATTTGGTTAAGCATCAAAACTCCAAAAATATTAAAGTTTTCTTATAAATGGTTAGTTCCAAAATAAGTAAAGTAAACAAGACTTTCACTTTTATTTTATGAAGTTTGGATGAATGTTGAGTTTCCTCAAAAGACTTATATAATAATCCTTCATATTTCTACCTTCTGTGAGAATTCCTAAGTGAATTGAACCTTGTGGAAAAATCCTAGTGAATTGGATTTTGGTTTGATTGGAAGATTAAATCGTGCAAGCAAATTTCTCCTTTGTCTTAAAAAAATTTCAGAACAAAATCAAAAGGACCAAGGGTAATTATTTTATTCTCTATCCAATCATTATTTTTTTTTTGACATAAGGATCAACCAAATTTGAGAATTTTACTAATTTTTGAAACCGCTAACACTTGGGACTAGCCTAAACCTAAGAAAGAAGAAAACAGGGTTGGTATTTTTCAAAATAAAAATGGGGCGTGTTGTGAAAAAATACAACACTTCCCTTGTGTGAGATTTCTCCAAGATGTGTGGATGCAATGATTGATTCATGTGCAGGTTAATTTTTTCTTAAAATTTTCTCAAATGGGTCCATGTACTTGGGATGGATGATTTTTCTTATTGTTTTATTTTGGAGGGGGCTTGTTAAATAGACCTCTAATCATGAGGATGAAGGTTGAGTAGTTTCTCAAGATATCAAGGGTGTATATTAAATTGTTGGTTGTGCAAGCTCTCAATGTGACAAGTAGAGAGAGATGATGAGTTGAGGGTGACAATAATAATATCTCACACATGTGTGAAAATTAAGTGTGGAGATTCATTTAGGATCTAGGATGGATGGTGATGATTCACATTCATGGAAGAAGATAAGATGGTGATGTTAAAAACTAGAAGGCTCAAACATGTGAGAGAATATGGGAATATGGAAATGACAACTGGAAGGTCTCAAACATATGAGAGAATGTGAGGATTTGTGCAATAATGACAAGTGGAATATCTCAAACATGCATGATAATGGAAGGTATACATGTTCTTGGGATAATGGACATGGTAGGGATTAAAAGATGAGAAAATGATTTAATTAATTAAAATTTGGGAGAGATTAAAAGAATGGATTATCAATGTTCATTTAATTAATTAATCAAAAGAAAGGTTGGGCTAGGTTAATTAAATAAATGAGACTTATTTAATTATCTAATGGTAAGAATTGATGAAGGGTGGTAGCTTAATTAATTAAATAAATAGGATTTCTTTAATTAATCATTGGAGGAAAGACAACCTAATTAATTAGTGAATATGTGGTGTATGATTAATGATGCAAAATTGGATTTAAGTGTACAATTTTCCCCTCTTTAAGATGACATTGAGACCATGAGTCATGACCTTTTTTTAAAGAATATAACTATACATACTTAGTGAGATTGAATTGGTGGCATGATGCCTTTGTCCTTTGGAAGGATGAAAGTTAGGAGATGGTTTAGTGATGCTCTGTCAAGAGAGTAGGTGGTTCGAAAGGACTTAGGTTGTCTCTCAAAAGGAGAACCAAGTTTGAAGAGATGAAAAATGGATGAGTGGTGTTTGAGTAGATAGAAGGGTGGGAGGGAGGATGTGTTGATGCATGAAGATTAGAAATGGTGTTAGCGAAGGGATAATATGTGCAAAGACTTATGATGAGATGGAAAAGGATATGATGGGGATATGGATAAATATTCATGTGTGAGGACTGGGTATGGCTAAAGGGAGGTAAATGCTAGGAAGAAAATTTTCATGTAGTGCAAGCAACTAATTTTTTGGTATCATTGGGGATTATGCACCATGATAAAAGGGATCATGGTGATGACATGCCAAGTGCATGAAATATGGATATCCAAGCATGCATATGACTTGTTGCACTATGATGTGGAAGATCATGATGATTTTCATCATGAGGTACCCCAATTATTGACTCACAAATTCAAACCACAAAATAAAAATACACAAGCAAGCATGCAAAAAAAAGACAACTAATAGTTTTCCCTTGATCATGATGAAAGTCAATGATTGATTGATTTTATGGTGATGGTAGCATTTTTGATGTGGGAATGATATATCCCAAGGATAGCACAAGGATTATGAATTATATATCTCGATGGTGATATAGTGATAGGTTGAAACTAAACAAGATTTGGATTTAAGTAGCACTAAGGATGGATCTTGTGGATAATTTTGGATATGTGCTAGGTTTCTAAGCTAGATTTGGATATATTTTTTTCTTTTTTTTGTGCTTGGAGGAGTAGGAGCCTTATATTGGCTACATGGATTGGATACTTGGTATGGGATTACAATCTCAGAAGGATTTGAGTACCTAGAATTTAGGATTGTGGATATATATTAGTATTGAATTTTTTTATTTAGAATTAGCATACGTTCAATTTTTTTAAGGAAATAACCCATTCTAGCATCAAGGGTGAAGTTTTTGGATGGATGGGAGGGTGGGATTATGGATGAAAATGAGGGATGAGAATTGTAAGGGATATTTGGGAGGGGATGTAGGATGTGGTTCCAAGGACTATGTCATATAGTAATGATATGAACCACTTGATTATGTGATATTTATGATGTCGTGCTTGAACATATCAAGGGTTTGTCAAAAAAAACTCAAAATCTTGTCCACGCCCTTATAAAGTTCAAAATAAATAATGATAATAGGTATTGATTTCATGGGAATGTAGATGTGATGGGTGGGATTGATACGATGGTGTGATATGGATGACTATCTAATATTTATGAAGAGTGGATGGGATGAGTGAGTGGAAGAAGCTTGAACCCAAATGTAGGATACACATAGGCAGTGGATTTATGCATGACACACAAACATTTTTTCATCATGATACTTTCTCAAGGCACCATAGGAATGTTTTTAATCATTTAACACTTTTCTATTTAATATTTTGATTTTGATTTTGATTTTATTTTAGGATGGGAATTTCTATATTTTGGATTCAAACATCTATTTACAAAGTAAGCTATTAGTATCTCATTTTGAATAGTTGCTTCAAGTGGACTAGGTCATATTGCATATGAAAATGTCATTGTGAGCTTCATTTATTAAGTTAAGTTGGCTTCCCCTAGGGTGTTGCCAAGGAAAATAGAATGAGAGGTAGGTTGGATTAAGGATGTATGGTGGTTATGTGAATGGTTAGATGATGCAGGAGCATCCCGAGCAAATGAGCTATCTACATCACCCAAAAAAATAGTTTGGTTTGATTTTTCCTTCGTTTGGTTTGATCTCAGTCCCATGTTCCATTTTTGGAGTGTGGTCAATTCAAGCTTCAAATAATTTTGGTTTCATGTTCATGGAGGCCAATATGGGTGGAATTCTTGTCATTTCCAATTGATAAAATGTCTTAATTCAATTTCCATTTTCAATTCGTAAAGCAAGGTGATGGAACATACACGCAATAACATGGCAAGTGAAGTTTAATGTCGATAAAGTAATGGAAAATGGAAGCTATACATTGGCCATAGCAACAACAACATCCTCAACTATATCCAGTCTTCAGGCTCATTTAATGATATATTGTACAATTATATAAGATTAGAGAAACCTAGGACAAAATATTTCAGATTGGAACATATTCTTTCAATGTGAAAAAGAACAAGAATAAGGTAGTGGTACATTCTTTTATTTTCTATTTTAATTCAAATAGGAAGCAAGTTTTCTTTAAACATTCATATTATTTCATCCAAACTAGAATTGGCCACGCCACATTGCCTAAGGAAGAGGCTTTGAAAGATTTAAAAAATAAAACACATAAAAGGTAGATTTTGGGCTAACAAGTGGAGAATTGGAAAGTGAAGGGAGAATTTTTAATCAGTTTAGAACAACAAACAAAGTGAATAGAGGGGATGTGTGTGAGAAATTTTTTAGTTTAATTAAATTTAAAATGACATGCTAAAGAGACACAAGGGCTACTCATAGGAAACTAGAGGAGAGGTGTGGAAAATAAGGAAAATAGAATAAGATAGAAGACTGTGAGAAAAGTAGAGATTACAGAGGCTGCAAAGGAAACAGTAAAGTGCGAAAGATTGCATAGTAGAAACTTAGAAAGGGGGTCAAGGAGGTTAAGAAGTTACTTCTAGGTGGAATGGTATTGTGACAGGAAGCCAAGCTGAGAAGAAATGAAAGTGCAAATGTATGAGTGAATTCATGGGACTATGAACAAAGGAGATAAAATGGTGTAATGTTAGAGTATTGAAATGAGAATTTGGATGTTTAAATTTAAATTTCTTACAATTGTTCATTGTTTATTAATCTAGGTTTAAGTCAAATTTAATTGACAAATGTAATTGTCAATGAAAATTATTGCTTGGTTGTGTAATCATGCAAATTTGTAATCTAATTTTAGAATAGTGAATTTGAATAAAGGAGCTATTGTTTTCTATGATTATTTTGGGCAGCATGTTTTTTTTGGTTATTGAGTTGTGGTTTAGTTTGTTGTTTGTTACAGTAGAGGGAGTCCCTTTGCACCAATTGGTATCAAAGAAGGTAGTCCTGAGCATGGAGAGGATCTGCCAAGGCCTACAAGAGTGTGAAGTAGTTGTTGAGAGCTTGAGAGGGTTGTTGTAGGTAGAGAAGCCTTGAGCAATCGAGAGATGAAAGTCACAAAGTAATGTGAGTTGTGGAATATTGTAGCAAACGAGATGGGATGGGTTGTGAGGAAGTGGGAAAAATCAAGGTGAGCATCAAGAAATTGGAAAAGAATGTTGAGAAAAGTGAGAGGAAAGTGGTAAAGAGGATCAAGAAGAAGAGCAAGGAAAATAGCCTGAGATGGAAGGAGAAAGAGGTGAGAGCAACCCCTATTGAAGCAGGTGAATAAGTTGCAACAAAGACGTACCATGAGGAATACATGGAGGAAAAGGAAGAAAAGAAGGAAGTGAGCAACAAAGAGGTTGCAGAAAATGGTGAAGGTGAAGAAGATTTGTTGGTGCAAATATTAGCGATTGAAGAAGAGTGGATATCGAAGCTTGTTGTTGCAACAAAGAGAGAAGAAAGGAAAGTTACAACTGATGTCATAGAAAAGGATGATTTTTTGGTTGCAAAAAAGAAAGAGGTAAATTCTGATTTTAATTTTTTTGTAAAAATGGCAGTAGAAGAGGAAATCACAGAATTGTGTGTAGATGTGGCATGTTTATGTGTGGAAATGGTAAAGGATGTTGCAGGGGTTTGGTGGAGGTGGTCGATCTGCAATGGGTTGAATCCCACAAAGGAGAAGAGGAGAATAGAGGGTATTTAGGAGAGGGGGATGGTTCATGGTGGACATGAGTCCATGAGGGGAAGGATGAAGAGTGTGCAACATTGTGCGAGGAAGATGGCGCATGTTTCGAAAAGGTGCTAGAAAAAGAGGAAGAAGAAATAATTTTGTGCAATTGTTATAATGATGGAGTTTGTTGTAGATTGTTCGTAATATCGAAGGGTGATTCTATCACTCAACTCCATCATTGTGAGCCTATGCACATAATCTTTCTACTTGGCATGTTTAATGCAGGAGCATCCCAGACAAATGAGTTATCCACATCACCCAAAAAAATAGTCTGGTTTAATTTTTCTTCCATTTTGATTTGATCTAAGTCCCATGTTACATCTTTGGAGTTTGGTCAATTTGAGATTTCAAGTAATTTTGGTTTCATGTTCATGGAGGCAAATATGGGTGACATTCTTGTCATTTCCAATTAATAAAATTTCTTAATCTGGTTTCCATTTTCAATTTGTAAAGCTAGGTGATGGAGCATACAAGCAATAACATGGAAAGTGAAGTTTAATGTTGATAAAGTAATGGAAAATGAATGTTATACAATGGCCATAGCAACAACATCCTCAACTCTATTGAGTCTTCAGACTCATTTAATGATATATTGTATGATTATATAAGATTAGAGCACCCTGCGACATAAGATTTTAGATTGGAATGATTTATGTGAAGGAGATTTTTTTATCAAGATTCAATAGTATTTCTCATGTGATTATTCACTAGATTCCTTGGCCACTTTAATAGATTAGATGGGTTTATAGAGAAATGTAGAGCAAAAATCTACTTGTTCTACCACTAGACTATAACCAATCAAATTGTGACATGCCACAAGTCAAAACCACTTAAATCAACTAAATATTGCAAAGTATAATAAAATGATATAAAAAACAAGATCTATGACCATGGATTCAATGGTGAAGAGAAAATAAACTCCAATTTGTTTAACCATTTCACCCCATTATTGACATGTCACCTTAAATTGCCACACGTATTCACCAACCAAATAAGAAAAGTGGGCCCACCATAACTATGTCATTAGTGTATACATGGAAACACTTGGTTTTTTATTTTATTATGTGTGTCCACATGGCCACCTATATATGTACTACCAACTAATAAAAACACAACACCTCAATCTTGGTGGATTTGAAAGGTCTCTAGGCACCCTTTGATTGCAAACCCTAATTGTTAATAATATACATAATTTAATGACTTAGATAATTTAGATGGGGTTAGATGAATAAGTACTAAACGAAGAGGATAGTATGAGATTTGAAAACCTTTATCCATTTCACCTTGTGGATGACATGTAGCCACTACATGCTTGTAGGTAAACACACCACGACCAACCAAACCATTTTCCTATAGGCCATAGAATTGGTTGTTAGTTAAATTTTGTAACAAAGAAAATCACTTACATTATGGGGATCAAGAATAGGTATTCAATACATAATTAGACAAAGAATGCATGGTCTTGAGACAATGCAAAATACTTGGAAAAGTACTTGAGGCCTCTGATGTATGTTTAAAATGAGAAAAGAAACCATGGATGCCTAACATGGAAATATAAAATACATAGAAATTAGGAATTTTTTTGGAGTACTAATGAGAAAATACATTCTCCTAAATTGGTTATCAATAGGGCTCATGAATTATCATAGGCTATACATGAACTAAGGATTCTTAGATCTATATGGCAATTGACAATCAACAAAGGGAAAAAATGGTATATTATAAACCACAATTAAAGCACAAAAGAACATTAAACATTGAATATGGGGTCCCTAAATTATAAATAACCAAGGTGTGTTGTTGAGACAACTAGACAAATATCCAAACGAAAAAAAAATAAAATTGAGCTATAGGTGTAAACATGCCAAAGAAAAATGATACCATGGTGGAAATTTCTTAGATTTTTGAAATCTAGATTCTTTGTTGAGTAAAATTTTTAAACAAGCAACCAAAATCATTCTTTACTAAATATTAAGTAAACCCAACGAATCATAAACACTGTCTAAGGGTGACTACATATTATTTGATCAAACTATGCATGAGAGTATATTAATTTACCCTTTCAAATTTGTAGAGATCTACACCAATGGAAAAAAAGTAATCAATATTATTAAACTTTATACCTAAGAAAGCATAGGCCTATGCATGATATTAAATACATGAACAAACATGCTACCAAATGCCTAGACGTTGCTTCACTACCATCCAAATGGCTATAGTCCTAGTAGATATATCATTGGTTACACTCAAGCATATATTTACTA
This sequence comes from Sequoiadendron giganteum, assembly GCA_007115665.2. NCBI lineage: Eukaryota > Viridiplantae > Streptophyta > Pinopsida > Cupressales > Cupressaceae > Sequoiadendron > Sequoiadendron giganteum. The sequence continues at coordinate 220,284,423 of CM021109.1, read as the reverse complement.
TCAATTGGGTGTTTCTAGCCTTGGTAGAGGTCACTTTAATCCCTTCACAAATTCAATTTGCGTAATTTTATTTATTTTTCTCAAATTTATTATTTTTATTTTATTTGTATTTTTCTCACTTTATAAGCACAAAAGCTCATATTTGAGTTAGAGGACATAATTTTTAGGGCAAGGTGTATTAACCTTGTAATATTAATATTCATGTCTTAATATTTTATATGTATTTCTATTTCATCTTTTGTTCCTTTGATCTCCATTTACAAAATTTGGCGTCCTATTTTGGAGTGGCATAGATTTTTTATTTTAGTGGATTTTGTCCTAACATGAGGATGTAGGCATCTCCCTTTTATCTTTTCATTTTTGGACATGTGTCAAGGTGCGTAATAATATCTTGACTAGTCTTCATGGGGGCTAACTATGACAAATTTTAATGATGTGTAAGAGTATGTAAGAAGGAGATTACATTGGATTCTTAGCTAGCCTTTTGGATAAGTTTTAAAATTATCATGAAGCATCAAATACATAAGAGAATGAGGATAATTGGATGCCCAATTTTTGGATGGTCAAATATTCTTGGTTATGACTCTATGACATCTAAGGAATATGCTAATAATACTTGGGGTATCTTAGACCAAGGCATTGGGATTTGAGTCCAACCATTTTTTTGGCATATCTCCTTTGGTTTGATAAATTAGAGTTTGGACTAGGAGTTTGGATAAGTTGGATTGTAGGTTTTAGTAGCAATTAAGTGCTGCTAGAATTTATAGGGATAATGTGTAATGATGTAACTCATTGTTGAAACATTATCATAACTTGGATCTCTTTGGGAATGGAGTGTTTTTATGCAAGGGTTTCTCCATGTGTATATTGAGTTATGATTTGCATTCTCTTCATTGTTATTTTTATTTCTATTTGATCATAGTTAATGAACTTGGATGGATTAAATTTTCACTATACTTTCCTTGTGTATTTATAGCCTATTTTCTACAACCATGACATATAATAAGATCAAATGTGTGATTTATCATGGTTACTAAAAATTATACTACATCATATAGCTTGGAAATTACTAATGTGTTTATAATTTTGATAAAGAAAATGGTTATACATTCCAAATACAAGCCACATTTAAACCAAATTCACTTGACATAAGTTGAAAACATATTTTATAATTTTGTTTAGAATATTTATACAACTAAGAAATATATTAAAAAAATGGAAAAAGGTGGACCCATAATACCTTGTTCATACTTAGAACAAAAAAATCCTAACTCTTAAAATCAAGTATAAAGGGCAACCCCAACTAAACTAGAATGGAAGACAAACTAAGTTGGAAGCTTTATTCCAAAAATGATGCAAGAGCATCCATCGTGACTAGCAATATTGTATCAACAAAAAGAGAAACACCATTGGTCCTGCCATATTGAAGAGGACCAAATAAAACATGTAAATTTAATTTCATGATAGGGAAGAGTAAAACATGAAAAACCCATTCTTCAACAATGCAAGTTTGAAGAGAAAAGAAGGAGACAAAAAGAGGAAGGGTGGTATTCTTTGTGAGGGTGTTTTTGGTGTGTTATTGCAAGTTTGAAGAGGTATTTTCAGCAGCAAATGGATTGGAGAATCCATGGTTTATTGCAATAGAGGTTTCCATTGAGGGTTGCATATTGTAGGAGAAAAATATTGTAAAAGAAGATTGATTGAAGGAGTTATTTATGTATTTGTTATTTGTTGCCTCTTATCAGTTTTATATCATATTTTTAGTGGAATTAATCAGCCCATATGGCTACAAATAAATTCATTTTTAGTTGTGCCTAATTGATACCTTGTTATTGTAACAATTCAAGAGATGTTGAATGAGGAGTATGAGACATTTCCAACAGATTTGAGTTAATTTCTTGCATTTTTTTTCTAAATTTCATATATGTGTTGTGAGTTTGAGAATGAGGGTTGAGTCTCTACTTTGTTAATGGTATCAGAGTGGGAGTTCTTGAGTGTGCAAGTAGAGCACCAAACTTGAGGCAGTTTGCACCAAGACCTGAGGGTGGAGAATATGTGGATTTTTCTTGCAGATGAATGTGCAAGTAGTAAGATGACATTTATAGAGAATTTAAGGAATTGAGGTTCCCATGATTGTAAACAAATCGCTAAAGGAGGAAATTTATAATAATATTGGTAAATATTAGAAGAGGGTTTTGTAAATAGATCATCGAAGGAGGCAGTTTACATAAGTAAACCAGAGAGTTTGAGGATTTGTGTTGTTAAGGAGTTGAGAGGTCTTAAAAATGGAATGGAGAAAGAGGAAAATAAATTTTGTCATTGGATGGATTTTAAGGATTCCTAGACTAGAGGAAATCAGAGAGAGGCTTTGGAAAATTAGACAAAGAGAAATGATAAAGATGCAATAGCAGATAGATGAAATGAGAGTAGAGATCGAGAGGAGGAAACATGAGAAGAGAAGAGTTAAAGGTAATTTTTATTATTTTTCTAATGATGTTTTGAATGTAGGAAAGAAAGAGGATGCAACAGAGTATCATGCATGTGACATTGAGGAAGAGGAAGAGGATGAGTACGAGAATATTCAAGAACATGAAGTTGAGGGATGTCTATTGGAAGACATGGAGGATGAGACTATAGAGATTGCAACAACAAAAGAGTTTCCTTTGAAGGACGTAGAAGAAAGTGAAGGGGATGATTTATTGATGCGAATGACAACAATTAAAAGAGAGTGGGATGAGTTAATCTCAAGTCAGACAAAGGTTGCAGCATAAGGTGAGATAAAATCATATTTTGATGTTTTCTTTGATGAAGACTTTATTACAACAATAGATCAATTTGACAAAGTTGAATTTGAAGAGTGTAAAGTGAAGGTAAATGAAGAGTTTTATGATAAATCTTTGTTAGAGAAAAGTGGAGATGAAAATGTTTTGATTTGTGACTATGATTCCTTGTTAGGGAAAGTAGAAAATGAGTCTCTTGATAATGGTACTAATACTATTTTGAGTGAAAGAAATCAAATTTCAGCGATGTTATGTCTTATAGAAGATGTTGAAACAGTAAAGTTTCATGGAGGAGATATGGTGGAAGGAGAGGAAAAAGGTAAAATAGCAATAGAGGTAATGAAGCACATTTTTTTTGTTGAAGGTGGAGGTATATGTTTGATTATTAATTTTGATGGAATATATTGGAGTGAGGTCAAATTAAAAGTTTTGAAATATATGAAGAGTAGAGGAGTAAAGATGAAATGATATAATATTGTAATCTTGCAAAATTTGATGAATAAGAAGATTCCAATAGATAAAGAAATCAGGTGGATCCAAGATAGACACCGAGTATACAAATGTTTATGAGTTTCACTCATGAAACATTTCTTTTCTACCATAGGTGTCTAATGCAGGAGCATCCATGGTGACTATCAATTTTGTATTAAAAAAAAGAGCAACACCATGGATTGTTCCATATTGAAGAGGCCCAAATAAAGCATGTAAATTTAATTTCATGACAAGGAGGAGTAAAACAGGAAAAACCAATTCTTCAGCAATGCAAGTTTAAAGAGAAAAGAATGAGACAGAAAGAGGAAGGGTAGCATTCTCTGTGAGGGTTTTTTTGGTGTGTTGTTGCAGGTTTGAAGAGGTATTTGCAGCAGAAAATGTATTGGAGAATCCATGATTTATTGCAATAGAGGTTTCCATTGAGGTTTGCATATTGTGGGAGAAAAATCTTGTAAAAGAAGATTGATTGGAGTTATTTGCTGCCTCTTATCATTTTTATATCAAATTTGTAGTGGAATTAATAAGCTCATATGGATGCAAATAAATTCATTTTTAGTTGTGCTTAATTGATACCTTGTTATTGTAACAATTCAAGAGATTTTGAATGAAGAGTATGAGACATTTCCAACAGATTTGAGTTAATTTCTTGCATTTTTTCTGAGTTTCATATATGTGTTGTGAGTTTGAGAATGAGGGTTGAGTTTCTACTTCATCAGAAACAAATAGAAGAAAAAACAAAAAGAACTAAAATAAAATAAACAAAAAATAAGAATAAAATGAAGCAAAATTCCCTATACTGCTATACAATATAAACATGAAGACTTGAGAAAAATAAATTCAAAACTACCCCTATTTTCTTCTTCAAGGTCTTGAGGAGCAATACTTTTAATATTAGGTTCTCACGTTAGTAGGCACATCTTGAAATTATAAAAAGTAGGGCTCAATCATTTTATCTATAAATTCAAGATGTGTTTAATGTAGGATTACAATTTATGGTAGTTAATTATCCTTATGTTTAATCCACATACATGCATTTTTATCCAAACCACCACAATCAAAATAATAATTAGGACAAAACATAGTTTGGAAAAATAAAGTATCTTTTTTGTGATGTTATCAACTAAAGGTGTTCATTCAACCTCCATTGCTATGGCCTTGATAAGAACTTGTATCTCTTGATGAATTCAACCATGCTCCTTGAATGCATGCAAATCAACCACATGATCACTAGAACATCCCGCCAATTCAAATTAGTAAGAAAATATTTACTATCAGTGTCATCCAAATGGTAATCCATGTCTACACTACTAAAACTAAATGAATCATCATTATGTATACCTGATTTAGAATAGTGTAGATGTACATATACCTACTCACATGCATGTCCATGGTATAAATCCTTTGCTTTATTATTTTCAAAAGTGAAGAAAGAACTATCATTGCGTTCATCCACATCATTAATCTCAATGATCTTGTGCATTACATCTTTAGATAGAACACTATATCTCTCTTCATTTTTGTCATCATTATTTTAAAAATTGCATGAGTTTTTTGTATGAATTGTGGTTTCACAACCATCCAAGTAATCTCCCATTTCAACATATTCAACCTATTATATATTAGATTCACCTACCTCAAGTGGATGAAAAAAATTTATATTTTCAATCCTAGTGTCATCATTTGAGTCAAATGAATAAGGATCTATGTATATTTATTGATAATATAAAGAATAGATTCAAATTTCTTCATGTTATGAGAGAGAAAACTAGGTATATTGGGGTTTCATATCGATTACATTGATAAGTATCTTGATTTTTTTGAGAAACACAAATTATTGTATTTTTAATATATGGTAATGGTGAATAAGACATTAGTTGGTGGTTAAGTTTAATAGGATTTTGGATCAACTATGATCATACAAAACAAGGAAGGGTCTTTTGGTTTTCGGAGCAATTCATATGAAATTTTCCAAATTATAACCTTCAAGTGTGATTTTTTGATCCCCCAATATGGCCTCTTTATAAGCATCCTCAAAAGAAGACACTTTTGGTGCTTGCCTCACAAATATAGAAAATAAAAGATCAGGTGTATGCAAGTAAGAATCTAAAATGGCTAAATCACTTTATGTATAAGAAAACAAATCTTCTCAAACATCTTAATATGAAATCTAAAATTGAAATCTTGGATGAAATTTGTAGGGTCACATTTAGTACTTAATTTTTTTAGAAATTTCTCTTTTGGATTTTTGTTTTCTCTAAATTAGTCAAGAAAATTTGTTTCAAACTCCACCCAATAATGTGTAGAATTGGATGTAAGGTGGATATATCAAGAATATGAATCATTCTCTAATATGGAAAAGAATAATGTATAAGTCACATCCTCATGAATGACTCATAATATCACAAGTATGTTCTTGAATGCTTTAATATGTTCTAATGTAGTCCTCTTTCCATTTTAAGTGTAAGAAGGGAGAAATTTATAAGAATACTTAAGAATATCATATATATTGTGGAGATGCTAATAGGCATAACACCCAACCAAGAAAAAACCATTTTTAAAGGGAGTTGAATCTAGTTTAACTTGCATAGAATCTTGAAGATACAATATCCTACTTTATTTTCCATAAGTTTCCACTATCGCCATTATTCTAGCACCATTTTATTAATGGTTCAAATTACATGTCCTAATTAGGGTTGCATTATTTTGTTGGTGGTTGTGACACACCAACATTGACTTTGAAAGATATTGTGAAACACTTGCTCTCTTGAAAGGAGATTAATCTCCTCAAGATTTATATCATCTAGTCTAGGCACACATGGTTAACTTAGAGTCTGATAATGGTTGTTTTACTTAAGGGTATATTTAATGAAAAATGAAGGAAAACAAAAGAAAATTATTTTCTTCTATGTTTTTATCAATAAATTGAATTTTACATATTAATTTCACTTAATCAGCACTCATTTTATTGTATTTTTATTTTATATATTCATATTCATATGAAAGTAAGTAATGATAAAGACTCAAAACCAAATAATTTAACATTTCAAAAATAAGGCACAATTATAAATAAACTCAAACACTAACTAGAATAAAAATCCAAGCTTAAACCTATTAGATTTAAAAGGAGCCTAAGCTAAAGGGAGAAAGAGTGATAAATTTAAGCCTATATTTATTTGATGCTAAATTTTATTCTATTAGGATTATGTGTGTTATTCACCTTGAAATTCTTAGTCAGTTTGTTGCAACTTAATTGTTCATAGATGGTTAATTGTATATGCCTATATAAATTTTATGAAGTGGGTAAAATGGGATGCCCATGTGAAGGCAAGGACATATGTAGTCATTCATTTCTTCTTTGGTGACTTGGAAATATTTTTATAATCGAGCATTGAGCAAGAAGTTGCATTGGAAAGGTCAAACTTGGGATTAATTTAGCATACTGTATAAGTGGGTGTAAGGTTTAATTAGTGCTTCATGGGGGTTCTTGGGAGTTATATTTTCCAACTATGATGATGGTGGTCAAAGATTCTTGTTTGATTAGTTATATTATTTTTTTGAGGTCACTCTCTTGTAATGAGTCATGAGAATTTTTATCATGGCATTTGTGGACCATTTTTTGGCCCATGATATTGTCTTGTGGTGGTCTTTGGCCTTCTTATGCCTATATATGGAGGGCTTGGGAGGGAGATTGGATGATGTACATGGAGGAAGGTTACTCTACTGGGATGCTATTAGATTAAGAAGAGGATATAGGTTTATTGGTGTAATTTATATATTTTTGAGATTAATATAATCTTGTGTTCTCCTTGATAGTGGGTTTTTACTGAAAAAGGGATTTTCCATGTATGTTGGTGTTCTCATGTTCTATGGGTAATATTGTGATTTTCATAATAATATATTGATCCTCATATTATTGTTGATTTATCATTTATTATGGAGATTTAGTCAAAATTTATTACTAAGTTGTTAGATGTTTTATTGTAACCATTTTTTTCAATAAATATTGTCAAGAAAGAAAATTACTACAAATTCAATCTTAGCCTAAGTAGTCATATATAAACAAGGCATAAATTGACACAATATTCCAAGGATCATTTGACTATCAAGATTGACACAGACAACTACCATATTCCATACATAAATAGAATATACTAAACCTCTCATATCTCAATGAAAAATGTTTATTTAATTAAGCACTCAATTTCTAATTTACCACACTCAAATCAATTATAGATATATACACAAGGTATCGAAAACTAATTTAAAAAACCATGAAAAATAATAGAAAAACAAGAAAAATCATTTATTAAAGGTCCTAGAAATTGGATTACAAATGCTCCATTGGAAAACAACCCAATATATATAGCTTTAGGCTCAAGATGCAACAAAAAAATTCCACTCCTTTTTGGTTGATGATAATAAATATCCCGAGATCATGAAATGCTCAATTTTAACACCAATATGCATTAATTGGTAAATCTCTAACAATTGCATGGTATTTTAATTTATTGACAATAAAATCTTACCAATATTTTATTTTTTGTGCATATCATTACATTTCCCAAAATTATATTTCTTTTTAGGACAAGGGAAGATCATTTTTAGATGTGCACATGTATTATTGTTTTGCAACTTGAACTCATCAATCCTTGGTGACAATTTAATCATAGAAGGTGGCACATACTCCATTAAGTCGTCATCCTTATTGAATTTTATAAGGTTGTCAAATTTTCATTGACTTCAAATACCAACACTACAACCAACAACAATGCCTCTTAACATTGAGCAAAAATAGTCCCATACACCAAGAAAGATCATCAAATTCATTTGTAGCCATTAAAATGTATTCAATTACAAAGATAAATTATTTACATAAGTTATGTTCATTACTTTTCTTTGATTGATTGAAAATACCAAATTTCCTATTATAAATAGTTTTTCACATCGAGGGTTCCTTAAATTTTTTGTTCAAATATATTCATGTAGCTTCATCAATTAAGCCTAGATCAATTCTTCAATAATTTATAAATGACTAGGTCAACAATCATGATCAAGCCCATTATTTGTAGGATCTTTCATATTATAAATATTGTATAGATTATTCTTGTTATAAATAGGTCACAAAGTACTTTTAATATTGGGATAGACTATCAAACCAAATTATTCTCAAAGTAGGTGTCACCCTAACATGTTGACACAACTATGCATAATGAGCTAGGTGGAAAGTCCATACTCTTTTATAACTTCTTTTTTTGGAATCAATGGTTGATGGGCATTATGCTCAAGATTAATGATGATGATAAACTAGGGGGATGAGTTATTGTAAGATAAAAAATCACATGCTTTAAAACTTACTTTGTTATATTTTGGACTAATTTTAATCATCTTGTTGTATGTGTGTTTTTCTATTTTCAATTTTGAAATGAAATTTGGATTCATACCATCTCCAAATTTTTGAATTTTATTTCAAAATTGGAAAAGATTCATGAGATGGTCATCTACTAGATTCATAACTAACCAACACTTATTTTTAACCATCCATCTCTAGATCAAACTTTGTTTTCTTTTAATAATTTCTTTTAAGGGGTTTTTCTTTGATCATGACACATTTTTTAGAAATTTCCCATATTTAAAATTATTTTCTTCCTTCTCTTCTTTAAAGGTTAAAGCTAGTTTCAAACTAAACTATTTGTCCAAGGCATTCATTAACTAGGGATTACTACTTGTATCTAAAATATTATTCATTAAGGCTTTGTATGTATAGGTATTTATACACATCTATATATTTTGACTATGTTAATGGGGACTAAACAAGAACTAATTTGTTGATTTGGGAAGAAATCAATATAAAGCTTATTTTTTGTGTTGGAAATTTGAATAGATATTTTAGGTCAAGTAATGGAGTATGATCTTGATGGTTGTCTCAAGCTTCTTCTAGGAGGTTTTATTTCTAGGATTTTCTCAACTATATACTATTCTAGATTAGTGAGCACGTATATTATCGAAACTCTCCTCCTACACAGTCATAGAGAATTAGAAAGCATATTTTTATGAGGTACATATAATTATCTATATCTAGGATTGTCTTTATGAATGGGGTGTTCTATGATAGGGAAACCAATGTTGAAGCCATTATGATCAATATTTATTCCATAGTCTATGAGGGTTAAATTTTATTTATGGTATGAAATATCTATTGAGAAATTTTAAAAAGGAAAACAATTTTCAACAAGTAGTATATGCATATTCCTCCTACGATGGCATATATAGAACCTAAGGAAATTTCTACTCCTTTGATCTGTGAGAGAAAAGATAAAGCTAAACATATATATTCATCTTTGATAGAGATTGTAAAATTGCCTTGAACCTTACATATTTCATATTTGTTTAGTGTATTTGAATTGTTATACTACAACTTGATCACATATATGAAATCTAGTATCTATAAAGGTGATAAAATATTTCGCTCCAATGTCATAATTAAATTAAGGGTGAACTATCAGATCTACATAAGAAAAATGAACATGAAAAATCATTTATCTTTCTATCTACTGACATCCTTAGCAATCACAAAAGTTAAATATATTGGATAAGTTTTTATACCTTTTACTTGAATACTTAACTCATATTATCTTAATGTTGTTAAAATTTAAGATTTTAAAGCTTTTTCAATATATAAATTTAAAATACTAACTTATGGAAACTTAAAATTACTATTTGAAACAACCAAAATCTCATTATCTTCACAAAAATCATGAATAGGGATTTCTCCTAGAAAAATAATATCCATTGACCTACAACTATGCCATGATAGCAGATATATATGAATTCAAAAGTTAATTTTATTACTTGTAATTTTTGGATCATTTTACTGGTAGACTTTTATCATCTTACTGATACCCTTAACATGTCCTCTTGGCTTTAAATCAGGACTTATATTTTCTATCTTTCCAAATACTTATGATCTTATTCAATACTTTTAGAAGAGATCTACTATCTAAGTTGCATACATAGTTTTGAATAGAATGGCAAGGATAGATCTAATAATTTAAATATTTTTTATATTCATGATTTGGTAAATACATCCCATAACATCTAATAATTTATTTAAGTCAATAAGGAACTAAAAAAAATCCTAAATAGATTTTTTATTAACAAGAACACTATGAACTACAAGCTAAGAGAATACAAATGATCATACCCTAAGACTCTATTACAAATCAAACTAAAACTAGAAAAAAACTTGATGATCAAATGAGCTTATTTCTCTTGCTTTTATATAAAGGATGCAAGAATACTAAAGTCCCATAATAAATAATTGAGATTAAAAAATAACATAATAAAGTCAAAAGCATTATGTAAAAGATGCTCAAATAAGTGGAAGGATCCACTATGTCTTCCACAAAATCTTCAAGTGGCCGACAAAGGTCTTCATCCTCTTTCCTTCTCCCTAACAAAAATCTTAAATATATTTCTAATTAGTAGGATTATTTTGAAGTGCAAGCTTAGAGAATAATTTTGATCATACCCTAAGACTCTATTACAAACTAAACAAAAATTAATTGAAACCTTGTGACCAAATGAGCTCATTTATCTTATTTTTATAGAAAATGTTTTAATTAGAATTTTAAAGCTCTTAACGCTATTTTATAGAGTGCATTTGTCAACTTCCAGAACTCTATTTATTTTCTCTTTAATTTTGTTTGACTCTTATTCTAAGGATACAATTCTAGCCATGACTTTATCTCTCTCCCTCCCACTATTGACTTCCAAGGATTTTTTCCTTCTCTTTAAATCTATGTTCTCAATCTCACTTCTACCTACTTTGGGAAGCGAATTCCAATTTTGATATAAAAGCCTAACATTTTCCAAGTTACTCTATTCACCATTATTTTGTACATTCTCCCATGTATAGACATTTTAATCTTCCATCTAATGATCTCCATGAAGAACCATTTAGTTAAAATGATATGAGACAAAAGAATATTTCTGAGACACCTTCATATTATGTAACATCATATTCATAACCTTATCCATGTCTTCCAATGAGGTAGGTTCCACTTTAGGAATGTCATAGAAGTCTATGTTGTCCAAACCAAGGGTTTGAATCTCTAAGAATGTACCACCTATGTTTATTTCAAGTACAAGGGACACAATGCCTTTCTCCTTCATATCCCTACTTGCATCCTTAGTAGTAGCACCAACCTCTCATATGTCAAAAGTCTTGGTCATGCCTCTCCTTCTTGCTACTTTCCCCTCTATTCCTTTTGAAGCTTTTAAACCCCTAACCATAACCCTTCTTCACCTCTCTACTTATAGTTTCCATAACAATATCCTTCAAGATAGGGGAATTAATTTAACCAAATTCATATTTGGGGTCCATCCATGAATCAATAGGCTAGAAGGGAGGAATTGATGGCCTTTTCATAGTGTCACTAAAATCCACATGCTAAACATTTTTTACCTCTTTATAGTTCATTGTCTTCAAATGGGGGTATTTTGATTTAACAAAGGTATAAATAAACATTATGAGTCCTTGGTGCAAAGGGACCATTCCCCATGCTTTCTTACAATTATTGATCATTTTTTTTTAGAGAGGATAAGAGTTAAAAGAAAAATGAGACAAAATTTCTATGCCTAAAATAATTTAGGAGAACAAAGTGACAAATATAGAGATTTAAAAATATCCTTTCAAGGTGACATATCTTATGAGGCACAAGGGAATTTCATCCAAGGGTTTTAATTGACCATCTCACACGACCAAAATGCAGCTTTATCATTTCTTCCCTTGACTTTAAGAATACAATGATAGCCTAATCACCAACCCTACAATCCTCATAAATCTTGGCACCTTTAGTAGCTAAACCAATGGCCTCTACAATCGAATCTTTAAAAAATTTAAACTCCATACCAAATAGATTCACCCTCCTATTATCAAAACCCTTGGAAAATTAAAATATATTAATCAACATAAAATAATTAGAAATGACAACTCAAAAATTGGAGGCTGATGAGATTCTTAAATCCATACTATTTTCTTGTGTTTTTGTGTAGAAGAGAGAGGGCTTCAAATATTACAATTTGTGTAAGGTATCTTTCATTTTTAGTTTAATTAAAAATAAACTATTTTAATAAGTCGATAGGCTACATATAGTGTGAGATTTGAGCTTGAAACAAGTCTCACGCTTGCAAACCACTCTTGAGTCATAGGAAAACAAGTTTTAGTTGTCGTTTAATGGTAAAAGTCTCCAAAAGATCAAGTAAAAGCCTCCAAAATCTCACTTATCACATAAAAGCAAGATAAATATTGATTTGATAACTGGATGGGAACATTCTATTTCCATTTGTAGTGTTTTTTATCAATTTGATGGCAACTTTCTTTTTCATTTGCATTGCTTTATGCTTTTAATTTGCATGCAAATATTTCATAATCAAATAATACTTAATTTCTTTAAGGAAAAAAATTAGATTTGTCTAAGTTTATTTCATTCCATTATTTAACATTTATTATTAATTGTTTAATCCAACCACACCCATCTAGAATTTGCTTGCACAAACATTTACTCTCTAACATATTAACATACATATATTTTTTATCTGTGTAATCCTTGAACCTCCTTTAGATGCAAGTGTTAATAGTACTAGCACTTGCACCAGGGGTGGTGCAAGGGTTACGTCGATAGAAAAATATATAGAAATAAACATGGAAAGAGAGTGTAGTTTAAAATATATATTCAATCTTATTTGCAATATACACAAATTGTCTATAATACATATTTGGAGATTGAAAATTGAATGAAAGATTTGTAGCAATGTCAATTGTGATTTGCAAAATTTAAAAGATGTATGAATGACATAGTTTATAATATTCTATGTGATGATTTCATGTGCTAGTATGGAATGATCCGATGCAATTGTTGCACAATTATACCAATTTAGAACATCCACCTACATGTAATGAAGTTGTGTGTAAATATACAAATATTAATGTGTATAATATGAAGATGGTAAGAAATAAGACAAAGAAAGTTTAGCAAGTAATAATGATACAATTAATATCATATAAAATATTATATTTAATAGTAACTATAATTATATTATATATGATTTAATGTTCACAATTTTAAAAAATATTGTACATTAATCATATATTATACTATATTTATATTAAATAATTTCTAGTATAAAATATAATTATAAATATAACTATAATATTATTTCAAAAATGAATTTACACTATAAAATAAAATCATTCTTGATTTTATAAACTAGCACTTGCACCAGGGGGGTGCATGGGTTACGTTGATAGAAAGATATATAGAAATAAACATGGAAAGAGAGTGTAGTTTAAAATATATACAATCTTGTTTGCAGGAGGCTGTGTAGTCATCTGCAAGTGTTCCTGGCTCTTTCTTATGTTTACTTTCAATATAATTGTATATTTTGATGTTTATATGATGTAACTAATTCATATGATACAGGCTCTTCGGAATAGGATGGCACACCATTTTTTTGTACCTACTTTGTAAAAGGAAAGGAGGAAAGGATCTGGGGTTCTTTTTGTTGCAGTAATTGGGGGTGATCATTTTTTGATACAATGTATAGGGGATTCTCTTTGTTATACCTTGTAACGGGGATATACAATGTAAGGGGGGGGTGATATGATACTGATAAATTGTTCCATGGACATGCTGATGGGATAACCATCTTATGGATATGTTTTGTATTTTTTGTTCTCCTTATACTTAATATAAAAAAAAAAAATCTCCTTATACTTGATATAAAAAAATAAAATTGAATGAAAGATTTGCAGCAATGTCAATTGTGATTTGCAAACTAGTATGGAATGATCGCAATTGTTGCACAAATATACCAATTTAGAACATCTACCTACATGTAATGAAGTTGTGTGTAAATATATATAAATATTAATGTGTATAATATGAAAATGGTAAGAAATAAAACAAAGAAAGTTTAGCAAGTAATAATGATACAATTAATATCATATAAAATATTATATTTAATAGTAACTATAATTATATTATATATGATTTAATGTTCACAATTTTAAAAAATATTGTACATTAATCATATATTATACTAGATTTATATTTAATAATTTCTATTATAAAATATAATTATAAATATAACTATAATATTATTTCAAAAATAAATTTATATAAAATATAATCAATCTTGATTTTATAAATAAAAAAATTTAAATAAACTATAAAAAATATAATAATGAAAGAATTCGCCAAAAAAGAAAAGATAGGTAAACAAAAGCAATTAAATACTATTTGTTTTACCTTTCAAGTCCAAGTTTAAAAGCTGTAAAAATATGGTGAATATCGAGATATTCACATTTTTAACCATATTAAAGCACGTTCAAATAGTAAAAGATTATTAAAAGTGAATTTATATTTTTGTTTAGTAAACATGATTTTAAAGGGTTCTTTTGTATTTTAAAAATGAATTTATATGATTTATAATATAAATAAGTTTGATTTCATAATTTATTTATTTTTATATTTATATTTTAAATAATAAATCATTATTTTTATTATTAATATATAACTTTATTTTGTTGGATATTTATTCTATATTTCAGTAGACTATTTTTTATGTGAGATCCACTCAGTCAACACGTGGCGGTACAATCATCTAGCCAAAGTAAAATAATATTTGCATCTTGTGCAAGGGCAGTCCAACACGTGTGGGCGTATATTTTCTTTTACATGTCTCATAGTTGGAGTGGAGATTAGAGAACCATAAGACGATGTGTTTGACGATGTCATATATAATGTGTCAAACTTTCTTTTTCATTTGCATTGCTTTATGCTTTTAATTTGCATGCAAATATTTCATAATCAAATAATACTTAATTTCTTTAAGTAAAAAATCTAGATTTGTCTAAGTTTATTTCATTCCATTATTTAGCATTTATTATTAATTGTTTAATCCAACCACACCCATCTAGAATTTGCTTGCACAAACATGTACTCTCTAACATATTAACATACATATAGTTTTTATTTGTGTAATCCTTGAATCTCCTTTAGATGCAAGTGCTAATAGTATAATTTTGTTGGATTGTAATATGACAATTATCATATAAAAATTAGATTATTATATTTTTTTAATTGATATTTTTTAAAGTATTTTTTTAATTATTTATTATGAATTTGATTTTAAATTTCAATATATATATATATATATATATATATATATATATATATATTATTTATAAATATATTTATGCAATTTTAATATATTTTTTTATTATTTAATTTTTCTTTTATAAATTTATTTTTTTATTAATTTTTTTAATGTATGATTTATAAATACCATCCATCCATATATATGATGTTTCTTTATTTTTTAAAATATTTTTTTATTTGTATAAATACTTGCAGATAATTTTAGAGTTTTTTTATTAGATTGTTTAATGAAAATTATTATTATATTCATAAAGACATCTATACTACCACCATTACAATTGAGTTTTTCATAATGATTTTGGCCTTAAACTAAAATTATATAATTTTAATACAATTTATTATTGATTTTTTTATGGATGTCTATAAGTATTTTCTAAATTATACAAAATATATTTTTTTTGTTTTCTTAGGAATAAGACTTTTAGTTTTTAATTTATATTGATGCTTATAGTCAACTTTGGAGTCTTTCGGTACTACTTTGTCTAAAACAAAGTTGTACAAAATATTCATTCATGCTAAGTTTTTGGCTGGAAAGTATTATTCTTATAGAGACATCTATACTCACCACCATTATAGTCGAACTTTACTTTTTCATAATTCATGTCTAGGCCCCATTACAATATAAAGTTACATACATATATTAATACAATTTATTTTATTATCTAAAAATAAAATCATAAACTTGTTTTTTTAAATTATTTTTGTTCTATGCAGGATTTATAAACTGGAGTGTGTTTGGTAAATTTTTTTCACGTGACTCGTGGCGCTGGCGCAACACGCCCTCAGTACCACGGGTTTGGAGGGAGAATAGACCTCGTGACCTCTTGCCTGCAACAGGATGCTTTAGGCAATCGAACTAGGCCCCTCCTCTCCCTTAAGAATAATTTTTTAATTTGTATTGATTAATGTACATAATTTTAGATTCTTTTCTTATTATTTTGGTTAAACAAAATTTTCCTACATTATGTTCATATATTTAATTATTGGGTAGAATATATCATTCTTAGAGAAACATCTACGCTACTGCCATTACAACTAAATCTCAGCAAGAAACTACAGTTTAATCCTCTGCAATAGGTCAGTGCCTTTGCAGTCATATGTGTCTAATAAATTGTTCAGAGCTTGTACAGGTTTGTAAGATAGAATTAGATACGGGTTCTGAAAGTTCCTTTTTTAGCTCTATGTTTACTGTACCTACAGTCTGGGTATGGTTCTGTGTTCTCTCAGGGGTGATTTTATGAGCCTTTACCCTTCATTTAAAGGGCTAATTCCTCCTGGAATTGTTGCAATCTTTAGGTTATTGGGAGCTTTTTATAACAGTTGGTGCATACCCACTAAACTTATGCTTGTACATGAGAACCCACCTAATCAGTGTAGATAGCAGATGAGATTTGAGCCTCACAAGCTTCTAAAGTAAATTGAAAAAATTGTGGTTTTGTTATTTTATATGAGATCTACATTATCATGTCATAGTACTGTAATTTGCAAGAAAAAGTATTTGCAATTTTTTGGCTTTCAATAATTATTTATTCTGTTGTCTGGGGATTTCAATTGTTTGCAGTATTTCTGATTCAGAGTTACCTATCATATCTGAGCA
The DNA here is from genome assembly GCA_007115665.2 of Sequoiadendron giganteum. NCBI lineage: Eukaryota > Viridiplantae > Streptophyta > Pinopsida > Cupressales > Cupressaceae > Sequoiadendron > Sequoiadendron giganteum. Next base: position 220,267,333 of record CM021109.1, on the reverse strand, counting down.
CAATTGAAGCAATGTGGAGAGGTTAATGCACATTACAGCAGGATTTCAGGAATTTCAATAAGCCTTGCAGGTAACAAAAAAGCTGTAACTGCTGTGGAATGGTCACCAACTCATAGTAACAAAAATGAATTAAGCTTCCCTGTATATCTTTCTTTCCAGTTTTTTTCATTTTTTTAAAACAAGTTTTCTCTTTGGAATGTTATTAACTTGGATAAGCATGGAAAAGTTGAAGCTCTGGAACATTTTAAATGGCATGTTAGTTCAATATCAATTTGTGATCTTCACATAATGTGTTTTCCACCATGGACAAGCATTTTGTGCAGGCTGGTTTTTTTTTATTTTTTTTTATTTTTTTTTATTTTTTTGAGATACTTTTAAGGGGGTCCTCTTTAGCTTAGAGTAAAGGTGAGGGGTATCCATTCCACTAAAATTTGTAGGGAAGTGAAAGTTTTACAAAATCAATCTTCTTGGTCTTGAAATCTACATTTGGTAGATGCTTTCCACTTTGTCCAGTTTTAATTGAGATTTGGAATGAGTTATACAAGGTAGCATATGCAAGATAAATATAAAATTTAAATTGATTTTGATGATGGGTAGTTTTAATCATGTGAATATTAAGGTAGCATTTTAAGTAGATAGTTGGCTGACTATTATTGTATAATTTCTATCATAATTTAAGTCTTGTGTTCAACTATTAATTGAAGGATGAAAAATCTTTTAATTCACATATTAGAGGACAAAATTCTATTGGTTTGCTAAGTGCAATCTAATATAGATGTTGTACTTGTGCTACAAGATTTTGTTTTATTTTCCAAAAGTATTTGTATTTGAAACTACAAAATCTAAGCAATCAAAAAAAATTAAATAATAATACTTATTTTGTATATCTTTTTACTTTACCCTCACAAAATCTCAATGATTTAAAAGTGCTAAATGTTTATGATAAAATTTATTAATCATACACTATTACTCACTTTAATTTTTATTTTTTACTTTCTCACTTCTATATTAAAATAGTTCATAATTAGATAATCAAAATAGGGATGAAACTGCTCATCATTTCTATCTCCTTTCATTGAACATTATTTAGATGTATTCATCAACATTATTTACATGTATATATTTTAATATAATATGATTGAGCTTATATAAAAGAAAAAATGGGATTAAATTAAATATTCATTTAATTTTTATATTTATTTATTTTTATAAAAGAGGTAAAAACTTTATTAAACCAAGGAAAAATACAAAGCAAGGCCGTTACATAACCTTATCAAGCTCCACCAAGTGGTCCAGCGAGTCATGAATATGATTTGAAGCCCATTTAGCCAAACCATCAGCAACACCATTCCACTCTCTAGGAATATGAGTGAAGGTAACGAACTCCAGAGAAGTCAAAGGTTGAGAATCTCTTCCACAATCAAAGCCAAATGCCAACTAACATCATCTAAATTCCACCTATTCTTAAATATTTAAAAATTTGACATAATACAATAGTAAAAAAAATAAGTATTCTTTTTATATACTTTTAATTTTTTATTATTATGAATTATAGAAATTTAAAATCTTTAAAATAATTTTTGTGTTAATATATAAAATCTATTATCTATTATAATTTATTTTTAAAAATATAGATAAATATAATAATTTTTAAATTTTTTTTTTAATTATTATTATTATTTTTATCAATAAGGTGTTATCAAGGGGATAGCATCTATTTTGTTACATTTTCGGTATATTCGTCTTTGAAGGCTTGTGATGGATGTGGATGCAAAGTCATGTGGCCACTTCTTCAACCCTAATAATTTGTAGAGGAGATAATAGGGAAGAGTGGTGGCTTAAGTAGAAATTGAAAGTTTTCATATTGTTCCTCTCAACTTCTCCCTGAAACAAGGCAATGGATTGTCTTAGTGACTGCCTCCTTTTTGCAATCTCGATGTTGCAAATGCTTCCCAAGCTCCCAACATTCAATCTTTTATTGAAGACTTAGATAGCCTCTAAGGTAGGCTTTCTCATTATTTCATTGATGAAGGTGATGGCAAGCTTCCCCCATACTTTTCTTCCAAGGGTTAATACTATGCATGATAAGAACCATACTATTACTCTCATTACTTCTTCTATTTCCTTTGTTTCTAGATTGAAGATTCTTCTTATTTGTTTTAATGGATCCTCCCTAAGGCATTGGCAATGAAAACTCTAAATATGGATTATTTTTTTATTTTCTTAAATCTATACAAGAGTTTATTATTGAAAGAGTTTGTCAATTTGAGAAACTAATGGTGTAGGTGAGAGGGGCCAATAGTTGTACATGGTCCAATTGTTGTTATATCACTCGTGCTTATAATATTCAATCTTACTATATATTTATACCATATATTGTAAATACATAGTCCACATGTAAATCAAAAAATAACTAAATATTGGTCAAGATGGACCCATATTTCAACACACGAGAACCCATGAATGTTATAAAAAAACATAAATACATTCATTAACACGTGAAATAAATAATTTTTTGTTTCAAATAAAATATCATAACTATCCACTATAAGTGTGTCATTTATAAAATAAGATACTCATTTAATAAAATAAGATACTTATTTAAACAAGTATTGTTATCATAGTGAAAAATATTGTTCATATGTGTGCGACTATTGGTGTAGAAATGTATATGCATTGGACTATTTCATATTAATAGAACTTGTCCTATCACAAATATAAAAGGTGAACACAATAAAATAGAAAAACCTTTTATTTTCCCATGAAATGTGAAGGATTGTCAAAAAAAAATTAGTGTTCAACTATTCGTCCATTTTTGTTGGATATAAGTTGTATTTTAACTAATAATGTGTTGTTTTATAACAACAAATGATTTTTTGTGTTCAACTATTGGTCCATTTGTGTTGGATATAAAAGAACTAGATATAACCAAAAAAAAATGGTTACCAATAAGTATTTGGTCCATTTAGGATGCATATAAGTTATATTTTAAATAAAAAATATGATATTCTACAAGAAACAAATGATATTTTTTTGTTCAACTACTAGGGGTACCATGATCGAGTTTCGATTGAATCTTTCTGAAGTCAAATTTTGGACACTTCTCAATAGATGTGCTGATGTGACAAGTTATGTGGTGAGTCACACCTCCAAACCTTAGTTATAGATAGATAAGAGGCTAGTCCACATTTTATAAAAAATGGAGGTCCTATGATATTCCATGCAACCGCTACATATTCACAAAGTTAGCTCGCATGACTACTAACCCCTGACCCCTATCATTTATAAGTGTTGGCCATGCTTGAAAATTATGCTTGGGATAGCTCTATTTTGGTGCATTAATCCATCCATGCAACACACAACCTTTTGTTGGAGTGGCAAGTTAATCCATTTATCTTGATTATTTGAAATGTCTATACCTTTTGGCTATTCACATGCATAATTTGCTAAGAAATTTGTTGTGCAATTTCCTTCATGATAACAACAGTTGATTGTATAGTTGTACATTTCTTCTAAGAGGTGCCAAATTGTTTCTGCTATGTTCTATAGTTTTAGTTATGTACTTGATGTATGTAGATTGTTTTAATCCAAATATGTGAATCTCCTTGGATATCCACCTTTGAACTTCATTTTTCCTTACATATTTGTAGACCATTTAGGAGTGTTGAAAATTGTGCTTCATTGTTGATGCCAATAGGTAGTTTCCTCAAGGCTACCCAAACTAGTTCACTAAAATCATTTATGATTACTATTTTGGCTCTATATATTATGAGGTTGCCTCATGTCACACCATCAATATTCAATTTTAACCTACCTAAAGGGGAATGACACCATTTGATGTTTGCTTGAAGTGATTCATTTTGTGGTTTGTTAGTTGTGAATTCATTTGAAATTTTGAGATTTTCCACACCTTCAAAATTGTGACATTCCATCTTGTGAAAGGTTTTGGCCCTGCTAATTGCAAATTTTCCATTATGAATTCACTCATTCCTTTCTTGATCTTCCTTAATAATGCTTATGTGCTAGATTCATCTCTTTTGAATACTCTTTTATTTTGTTCTTTCCATATTTTTCCAATCACCATGGATGGGATGGTTAGCCATAGACCTTCCCATATAGCGAGTTCCTAATTATTGGCCAACTCATAAAAAATATCTTTGATGTCATTTTGTAGTGCTCCATACCAACCTAGTTTCCCACATAACCATTCACGAGCAACATGGCAGTTGGCAAGAAGGTGGTTCACTAACTCTTTACTTGTTTTACACATTACACATCAAGAAGGTCTTGAAATGCTAATTGTTTGCATATAATCTCTAGACATAATTATTTTGTGTAGGGAATTCCATGCAAAGCCTCTATCTTTGAAAGGTTCCATTTGTTCCAATAGAGCTCTATAGGCCATTATGAGCTTTCTTCCATAATATTTTGTATTTGATATCCTATTTTTAGTGATTAATTGTTTGATTTTGAACCCATCCATAAATTAGCTTGTCCTCTTTTTGTTTTATGCAGATATTCCTCTAGATTAGCTTTGATTTAGTGTTTGTGTTAACATTAGTTGAAATGAGAAGGTTGTCCATGCTTTTCCACAAACCTAATTGTTCATTGCTATTTTCTTGATACCAAGGCCTTCATTTTAATTTTTCTTGCAAAATGTATCCCATCCTACAAATGGAATGCATTTCATCTCATTAGAGCCTTCCCAAATGAATTTTTTAAGATATTTGATTTTGAATTCAAACAAGTTGGGAGATTTGAGCCAATTTGGGGATTTGGAATTTGAGGATTTCATCTCTTTGCTGATTTGGAATTTGATTATGATCCATTTTTCTTTGCTCTATTTTTTGGTCGCAATAGTATTTATCTATTTAATTGAACAAGTTATAGAAGGATGTTCTTATTAATTATTATTTTTGTTAGTATACTTATATAAGGTATCTAAGAACCATAAAAAAGGACGATTGAAGCTCGTATAATTGATAATCAAAGGCTTCACTAGATTCATTTAGTTTACATTTGTATTTCACAATATACACAAAAAATCCATCTCATATATGAATCAATCAACTATATTAACCAAACTAACCCCATCACACATATTGAATTGGCAATATTCCACAAAATAAATCCAAAGTAACAATAAGCTATCATATTATTCATATTGTTAATATATGACAGACGATAATGTATTGGTTTATGTTTATAAAATACAAAACCACTAATAATCCTTAAAAATGCCATCATTGTGTATCAACCATACCATACAATATCTACCATATTGCCCAATATAACACATATAATCCATAAAATGTAAAGGAGCGAGAGGGAAAATTACATCAGTGATTTTTTAGTGGCTAATATTCACCAATTGGCTAATAGTTGAAATTTGGGAATCCAAATTTGGCTAATAGTTCAAGTTGTAATGGGACCTAAATCACCACATTTTTACAAAAAAATATTTTAGTCTTATTTAAATTGCCAAAGAATTTATTTTATTAAAAAATATTAGTATATCATAAATATTAGTTGCTTTAAGGCTAAATTTCTAATCTTTAGTTGCCTCCATTATTTAAAATACAATCTAACACCCCTCATTGTATTTCATGAGGTAAAATGTACCTACAATCTGTAATGCTCATGGGGCTTGAAATAAAATAAACTTCAGGCCCCATGAGCATTACAAATTGTAGGTATATTTTACCTTGTGGAATACAACGAGTGTTGTTAGATTATATTTTAAATCAACAATTGTAACTAAACATTATTGAGTCTACCCATTAAACCCATCAATCATTTCCACCCTCAAGCCCCTACTTTTGCATGAGAATTATTTTTCACCATCGTAATTAATGAATTTCCCTATTGTTTTCCAAGATTCGCCAAGATTTTCTACAAAATTTTAGTGATGTAAAAAAGCACCATTAAAATTACTTTTAAAGATTCACCAATAGAAATTAATATTTTTTTCCAAAAAAATGATTAGCTAAGATTTTATATATTTTCTTGAGGGGGGTTTCTTAAATTTATCATTGAATTACATAGGCCCTCCCCCTACTCCAAGGCACACTTACATTTCTTACAACTAGCTTCCCACATAGGATGAGAGAAGTCAATTGGCATCACCTCTAAGTCAAATTCACATCAATGAATTTAGCTTCATAAGAAATCTTTACTCCTTTTTCTTGTTTAGTCACTGCCTTGTGTAGGCAACACATGTTCTCACTCAACCCATGAAAATGTCCTAGGTGATAGTTGAAAAGAGCTTCAACCTAGTTTTCAATATCCTCAATATTGTCATGTAGTAAGTATGTACCTACGACTAAAGATAGTAGGGTGACAAAGCTCAAAGATTTGGACACATCAAACATAATCCTTCTACCCAAAGATTGATGTAGATTCAATATGAATCTTTCCATTGTAACCCTAATCACTACACTAAGGGTACACCATCCATGTTGTTAGCAAGTTCTTAGATTCTCATCATCCATAACCTTAAGTTTAGGTTATCAATCTCATTCTCTAGATATGATGGGAAGCCTTCCAATGTCTCCTCACTAGTCATCCTTGCCTTGCATTTCTTATCATTTAACTAACCTAGATACACTACTCTTACCTTTTCCATCCTAAAAAAAAAGTCATAGTAGAGAACACTACTTTTTGCACATTCAAACAACACAATCTAGTAGAGAACACTACTTTTTTGTGAATACAAACAAAACAACCTTATCATTACATTAAAACATAAAAAACTCACAATGACCACCATGTCTAATCAACATACATCATAACAATAATGTGGCTCATGCTCTCCATAATAACTCCTTGCCACACTTGATATGCCACCTATTCTATCTTCACATGGACACACAATCATCCCACAAGCCAAACATTCATTAGACAAAAAAATATTAATTATTTATAAAGTTAAATTTAATATTGCCTACTCCAAATATAGAGCATATCACCCCATAATAACTTCCTCCCACACTTAGTATACCACCTATTCTATCTTCACATGAACGCACAAACTAACCTTTTATTAGGCAAAACATAATTAATTATTTATAAAGTTTAATTTACTATAATAAAAGATCACATCTTTAAAGATAGATCAGATCCTTCTTATTAATTTATTATCATAATTATAAATATAATAAATTTAAAATAAAAATTCAATTTAAACCCAATTTTTTTTATATCTGACCTTTATAATTACCTTAACAATACAAAAGATTAGACCATGGAGGGAAGATCCTCGTTTGAAAACTTTGCAATTATATAGGACGACGAGTCGTGGCTTTGTATCACTGTTCTGTAAGCACTCAATAAAATTTTGTAAATAGAATTGGAACTAAAACAGGAACATTTCCCTATATGATGTTGAATGGCGGCAAAAATCTGAAACAAGGATTGTTAGGTCCTTACCTGTGAGACGCTATGACGACACGTGAATGAATTGGAATATTACAATGGAAGGAGGGGGTAACCCCAAAATATTTCAGAGAAATTGGACAAGACCAAGAGGAAATCGAAATAAGTAAAAAAACTGAAAATAAAGTTGGCAGAAAATTACAGGGATACTCTAGTTACAGAGTGAGTTCTCAATCACGCCTTGGGTTTCTTATATATAATACAATCCAAGTGGGTATAGCTTTGGTTTATTTAGTTGGGTATTTTCTTAATTGTGATTTGGAGTTTTGCATTAACACCTAACATAACAGTTTTCAAATTGCTGTATTTGATATCATATAGAAGCTTGGGGGTGTATTGTTTAAAATATAAAAAGCTTGGCACATAACTGTTTTGGATATCAAAATCATTTCAGAATCTCTCTTCCCAATGCCAATGTGTTTCTTCAGTAGACATACTAAATAAGAAAATGATCTGATTCTGCTAACTCTGCAATCCTCTGCAATTTCAGATCTTTAGTTCCTCAATCTGAATCACGGGGTGTGATCTCGAAGTGTTGATGCAAACGAAAAAAATACAGTTATTTTAAGAAGCTTTTCTCACTTACTCACATGGACTGTGAAAACCCAGTGTTCTTAAAAGAATATAATATATTGAACTTCTGATCAATTTGGCTTGGTGAATTATCCTAAGGTGCATTTCATACATTCTTACTTCCAAATTCAAAATTGTCGTTCAAGACACCCTGAACTTTAAAAAGTACTTTTTAACTTGTTTTTTGAATTTTTTTGAACAATTTACACTTAGTTCTCACTATGCAACTATGAAAGAACTTAGTGAAGGGCTTATAAGTTGTTTTCCTGGTTAAAACTTTGGTTCTTATAGGGTTTTGTGGGTCATTGATAGTGACTACAAAAACTTGAGGCATTCTCTATGTGGATGGCAAGCGTATTAGTCCTTCATAAATTTTGTCTATATAAAAGCCAAAGAACCAAGAAGGAAATAGGTGAGAGCTATAGCTGAAATCATACTGGCCACTGCTACTGAAAATCCAAGCTACAATCATGGCGTAGTGTGAAGCAATAAAATAATTGGTTTCTAGATATGCGAAATTTATAATTTATTTTTGGCATTCATCAATTATGCACATTGCAAATGTTTCACACGTCATAAATGTCATAGAAGATGACAGGGACTTGACAATGTCTCGAGAATAAGAGACATCATATTTCCAAAGTCCATTATAGTGTTTGAGAGTGCTTCTGGATATAACTGTGCAGTAGTTTTTAGTATCCATGTTCCAGATCATATTCCATAATTCAAAGTTTTTTCTCATTCTGATAATGATTCATAGAGTGTGAACTGAAGTGTTGATACTAAAAACTACTACTCTATTATATCCAGAAACACTCTCAAACAATGTCTCAAGAAGCCAACGGGCAATTCAACTTGCAATTGGCAATGCTTTAACAAGATAAACAGTGAGTGAACATGCAACTGGTTATCATGGAGAAATTTTTGGTAGATTAAATGTGTGGTTGGCAATGCAAAATCTGTTTCGCCAGAAGAAATGTGAAATGTGAGCTTCAGGTCAAGTTTCTTGCAACCAGGGTTTCTGTTGGCAAGCTTTCTTCTCTCCTCTTCCCTTGCATTAGACACACTCCTAACAGCTGATATTGTCATTCTTCCAACTTCCAAGTACCAATTTAACAAAGCGGCAATTCTCATGTCCTAGTGTCAATGTCAACACTGTTTAAAAGCCTAAAAGTATCTGCAGTCATAGTATACAATTTGTCTGGTATACACATTGCATCTGGATTCTTTAAAGAATTTCAACGTATCTCCTTCATATTTCTCGCAGATGGGTGCATACTCATAGGTTTTTGGGAGCATCTTCAGCCATCATCGAAAATATAGTTCCTGATAGGGTTAAAATTTTAGGAGATTAGAAAAGAGTGTAGAACAATAGAATAGAGAACATTATGAGCATCTCCTGGCAATGGAACTGGAATAGGTATTACTGGGAATGGATAGCAAGAGCATTGGATGATATTATTAGTAATGCCAATGCATTCATCATTTGTGGATCAGAACCTCCTAAATTGGTCTGGGTGGCTTGGCAAGAAGCTTCAAATTGGTAATTACATTCAAAGGAATTATAGATGATTTCATTTGCCCATTTGAAGCTAGCCTGTCATGGAATCACATGGTGGAAGTGTTACCAAGATGTGTTGTGATTGAGAGAAGAAGAACTGGAAACGAAATGGGAGGAATTCATACGATTATATCACAATTCTAGCCAAACAGCCGTAAAGAAGATATATTAAATATTGTGATTTTATTTTGATGTAAAAGCAAGGACAAACTCTGAAAGTAAAAACTATGGAATTTCAATAGCAAGATATATGGAATCTTTCAAGATTGATAAAATGCTTGGGAGGAATTTCTTAGTCATATAAAGAGACAAGTTTTACCCTTCAAGCTAAAGAGGGTTGATAAAGCATGCATGCAACATTAGATTTTCCCTGCGCCTATTGTAAGTGGAGGGGCTTTCTCTTTTTAGGCAAGCCAAGGGTGGTACCTGTGTCAATAGTAGCATTGAAGTTGGCTTCCTTGATTTGCTTCCCTTTTTTTGTCAGTACCATTGAAGCTTGCATCTTGGCCAACAATACTTGTCTAGAACAACATCCATCTTTGTATTTTTGTCGCTTTTATGAAGGTTTCACCATTAACTAGTGTGCTTTCATGGTTTTTTATCTAGATCATGTTTCTTGTTGGCACAAAAATCAGTGCATGATCAAGCAATGCATCAAGAAAAATAAATAAAATTTGGCAGGTTCAAAAGACTGTGACCAAGAGAGCTAGCAAAAAGTGCACAAACCAACACAAAACTGATTTGAGCAAATTGCAGAAGGAAGCTATGGTGCTGCACAAAAAGCAGAGAATGCTACTCTGTGTGGAAGGTCAGGGAGTCAGATTGTATGAGAGCAAAATAGTCCTATACCATGTTGAGATGTGTGAAGGAATGCTTGTGTGGTAGGACCTAATCACATCTGTTGGACTGTATGAGATATGTGACAGAAATCTAGCACAGCTACTTGGTGGACATCAAAAGAATCTTCCTTAAGGTATAAGTTTGTGCTAACTTGTTGGTAAGAAATGGAGTGAGGTATGAATGCAATGGAGCAAGCTTTTTGGAGGCAAGTTGAGCAGGTAGATGGAGAAATTCATGGCACTTGTTGGATCTAATTATGAAGGGGCCAAATCTTGAATGCCCAATCAACAATAATGCAAATATCTATAGAAGTTAACTTGACTTGTGGAACCGTGTTATAGAGTGCAAAGTATGTAGCTAGGGTATCAATGAGAATTGATAGAGACCATGCTATTTGCTGTTTTTTTTTAATAATCCGAGTACAAATATATTGTCATGTCCCCCAAAATTGTGATATGAAACATTAAAATATGAATAACAAAATCCCATAAATATCAAAATGTAAATATAAATCAATAATAAAAGCATTGAAATACACATAAATAAAATAAATAAATAATGACAATGCAAATATTAAAATATAAATCTAAATATTAACAATTTAAATATTGTTATTATAATAATATGATACTCTAGAACTAATATAAATATAACCATAAAATAAGAGACAATATATAAACATAAATAATACATATATTAGAAATGGCAGCGATTTACTAATAATGAACAAAGGCAGCGAATAATTTCAAATAAAAGGAAGCAACTCATGTTAGCAATTACAAATAGTTAAATGCAGCAAACCAAAAGGAGCAATTCAAAATATTTGAAGGCTGCGATTAGTCTTAAAGAAACAGAAATTAATAAAGAGACGTGACGGTTTGGAAAGTCATTATTTTGTCTAAAGGGATGTCTCCCTTCTTATGATATAAAAATAGAATGTGAACAATGGGAAATGGGAGGAAAAAGGGAGGAGAGCAGTCAAATAGGACAGAATTTGTCTTATTCAAAAGGGGAAGGAATATATTATTGAATCAGAAATCTGATAAGGCAGCATATGAAAATAAGGATCAAATATATTGTCAAGAATACATTTCAGCTGTAAGTTGAATATTATTTTAAATATAGATATATATACATGTGGAATATATATATGCCAAAGTAATCATTGTAAATGGGAACCAACTAGGAATAATAATATGTATATGTTTATTTAGGATATATAGATATATTATATATGATCATGCTTGCAGCAATTATTAAGCCTTATAAGTAATAATGACTCTTTAATATAAACATAAGTAGATTATGTATATTTATGAATTGTCCTCATCCTATGATCAATCTAGTATAAGGTTGAAAGAGGTGAGTAAGGAATCAAAAAACATGGAGAGATACAACATCTCAAGTGATGTACTCACTTACCAATAATATTTAGCATATTTTGAATATAAAAAACATATATTGCTAACTCGATTATTGGTGTAATGCTTTCTTTAGTATTATCATGATGATATGATGTTGATATTGATTAAAGAATCAGTAATAAATGCAAATGTATTTGATTGCTACAAGATTCTCTTCTTTGTGCTTGTAAGCCTACTAGGGAGGAAGGCCTGAGAAATGTGAAGTTAAAAACCTCACTTAAGGTTCTGTCCCTAGGACCCAAGGCAGGGATGTGCCATGGAGGGGTGGCAAGTCCACTTAAGGTTCCACTAGTCCCAAGGCAAGGGTTGGGCCATGGAGGGGTGGGGGTCCCACCTAAGATTCCGCTGCGGCCATGGAGGGGTGGTAGGCTTGGGCCACTTATAAGCTCTGCTAGCTTCCCCCAATAGGTCATGTGTTTTCCGACGAGATGTCATGGGTGGAGAATGCAATTACAAGTCCCCTAGAGTGGAAGGTTATAGGTTACAACCCCTTGAACTTAGCCAAGGACTTCGAGCGAATCTATCCACATGGATAGAGAATGTAGTTACAAGTCGCTAAGAAGGGAGGTTGTAGGTTACCACCTTTGTACTAGGGACCATGGTGTCGAGCGGATCCATCCATGCCACCCCTCATGTGTTTTCATGATTGCATTTATGAATATCTTATATATATGGATGCCTAGATATTAATGCTAATGAACATGTGCATATGTGGAATATTGCTCATTTTGTGGATGTAGCCAAGAAAACCCCGTCTTAGAGTGTCCATTTGGCCAACCCTAACCCTAAAACAAGCAAGTTCCAAGATAGGACCAGGTAGGGGACATTACATATATTAAAGACTATTGATCCTTAATGCTTACAAATTCATCAACATGATATAACATGCACAGATAGAAATAACATAGCAGAAATAAAATACATGCTATACCACAAGAAGATTGATATACATGGGGAAATTCTCTTTGGGTAAAAAACCCCATCACCAAAGAGAGTGCAAGCTTGTATTAATCACAAATGTAGAGTACATCAACACAACGCCCCTCTTTAGTCCATCAACATTGCAATAGGAACATAACTTGTAAAACGAGAATACAAACTACTATCCCATGCAATCCCAAAATAGTAAACTCTAACTATGAGCCAAGTAGTCAACATGCAACGTAAACCTCATGACATGTGTCTAGGAGTTACAAGAATATTTCAAGAAGCTTCAAAACCTTTCTTATGAATATTGTTGTCCAACTTCACTAGAGGACAAAAATGACTTGCTAGAAAACAAAGTTCAAAAAAGACAACCAACTTTTTACACATCATAATAGATCCTTTCTTACACATCTTACAATGTCATAGATGATCTTTACACCTTTTACAACACCATAAACAGTCGTAGATTCCTTTCCACTTCATGCCAAGTGTCCAATAATTCCTCACAAAGTTTCCTCCCACATTATGCCCCTTACACATATTCCAAGTCACCTACAAAATAATAATTAATTACAAATATCCCCTAACATTATATGGATATCTAAGTTTTCCTTCTCCATGATCCTTGGAGATGTACACATAGTTAATTAACTATTACACAAAATTAAATGAAAAATAATAGTCCTAGGATTGCAAGGCGAATATCACCCTTAGTCCTAACATTCTCTCACTTGATATTTACATTGCAATGGCATAAAATGGAACAAAATAAAATGAATCAAGTGCTAAGAGATTCAAGGTCCATACTCTCCCTACACCAACATAATTTCTCTATTGTCATTGGCTTAGTGAGTGAATCCACAACATTCTCCAAAGTGTCCACCTTTTGAACCATGAACTGTCCACCCTCTACCATCTCATGAACAAAATAATGTTGTACATTAATGTGTTTAGTACAAGCATAATGCATAGGGCTCTAAGTCAAACAAATTACACTTTGACTATCACATCCAATACTCACCTTTTTACAAATAAAACCAATACGTGAGCATAGTTTCTAGAGCCACATTGCTTCTTTACAAGCACATGTTGCAGCAATATACTTTGTCTTTGTAGTTGAAGGAGCAATTGCAGTTATCTCTTACTCATCCAATTAATTGCACCACCAAACAAAGTGAACACATAGCCACTTGTAGAACTCCCGCTATCAAGATCTCCAACCAATCAGAATCAATAAAGCCTTGTTAATTAAGTACCTTGCTCACATCAATAGTCCCATGATAACGAATTTAGTAATTTGAAGTTCCTTGCAAATATCTAAACACCCTCTTAAGATAAGTTCAATGTTCTTTACCAGGGTTACACATAAACATATTTAGAATTCCCATTGCTTTAGTCATATCCACTCTTGTGCATACCGTTGGATATATAAGACTTCAAATAACATAAGAATAAGAAACATTATACATCTCTTCACAATCATCATTTGATTTGTGACATTGTTCCAAAGAGAGCCTAGCGCCTATGACTCAGGGAATACTTATTGGAATTCAATCATGCATTGCAAAGTGTTATGAAATCGTGACAAAATATTTTTTCTCATTTAACCAAAGCATTTTGCTAACCCAATCCCTATAGACTTTCATACCAATGATATATTTAGCAGCTCCAAAGTCTTTCATATCAAAAGTATGAGAGAACTAATTTTTGAGCTCCTTAATCATCCCCTTGTCATTTCCAATAAATAACATGTCATCAAAATACAAGATGATAATTAGTAATCAATCATCAATTAATTTAAAATATACATAGTGATCTACCTCACTTCTAACAAAATTGAGCTCTAATGCAAAAACATCAAATTTCTAATACCAAATATGTGGGATTGCTTCAAAATCATACAAGGATCATTTTAACTTGCAAACTAAATTCTCCTTCCCTTTTAACATAAAATTGTTAGGCGATTTCATATAAATCTCCTCTTCAAGATCCCCATGCAAAAATGCAGTTTTCACATTCATTTGCTTTGCTTCTAAGTCATAACTAGTAGCAATAGATAATAGGAATTTGATAGAGATTAACTTAGCCACAGGAGAAAATATTTCACCATAATCCACTCCTTCAACCTGAGAGTAACCTTTAACCACTAATTGAGCTTTGTACCTCTCCAACTTACCATTTGCTCCAAAACAAATAAATTAATACCCACTTGTAACCAAAGGGCCTCTTCTCCTTGGATAGCTGAACTAGGTCTCAAGTCTCAACTTTGTCCAAGTCTTTCGTTTCTTCTTTCATGGCTTCTAACCAGAAATTATACTCCTTTGAAGATAGAACTTCCTTCACGGACCTAGGTTCATTGTTAGTACATGATAATGCAAATATAAATAGAAATTAGGTGGGCCATACCTTTCAACAATTATCCATTGTCTAATGGACCTTCTTAGAGGTGTAACGAGAGGCTCCTGTTGATCATCATCCAATCTGTCCTTTGAACTTTTTTCTCCTTATACTTGTCCTTCCTGTTGTTCTACACATGCATTTTCCTTTTCTTCATTCTTAGTTTCAAAATGCACAACTTTCTTTGGTTTTTTCTGAGGTTGTTCAACATCTTAGAATACTCTAAGCTCCTTGAAAATCATATCCTTAGAATAAAACATTTTCAATGCTATAGAATTCCAAAGCTTATAAGCTTTTATATTCTCTCCTCAACCCAATAAACACACTTGTTAGCCTTTAAATTTAGCTTAGATTTTTTCTCTTTAGGAACATGAACATAAGCCTTACCACCAAACACTCTAAAATGAGAAATCGATGGTCTCATAGGGTGTCTTGTCAACTAGATCAGAAATGGGAGATTTCTTTACTGGATAACAATTAGTGTTGACAGCCTCAGCCCAAAATGATTGATCTAGCTTAGAGCTATTTAGTGTGCTTTGTGTTCTATCCATCAAGGTCTTGTTCATCTGTTGATTTAGTCTTTTGCCTAATAATGCTTGCATGCCCGCAATTCCTTGGAACAATAGTCACCATTATTATCTGACCTCAAGACTTCAACATTCGTTTCTGCTTGTTTCTCCACCAATGTTTTTAAAAAAATTAAACTTATAAAGCATAGCATATTCATGCTTTAGAAAGTAAATCCAAGTGAGCCTTGAGAACTCATCAATAAAAGTAACAGTAGCAATATTTACCAATGGAAGGAACATTAACCGAACATATCAATCTAAATCACTTCCAATACTTTGCTTTAGAACTACTAGATTTGAAAGTAACTCTATGTTGTTTCCTAATTAAGCAAAGCTCACAGAAATCAAAGTCATTAGTATAACCGAACAAACCATCAACCATCTGTTTGTAAATAAGGGTTTTAAGACCCGTTTCACCAACATGACCCAGTCTATATTGCCATAGTTTAATCTTAAACCCGGGTATTCAATTATAGATGTAGAATTATAATAAGTTGATGCATCTAGATTGAATAGGGTTCCACAACAAGTGCTCCTAGGTAGCACCAAGTTTCCTTTGGCCAATTTAGAACCACTTTTTTCAAAAGTTATATGCACACTAGTATCATTCATTTTAGATACAAAAAATAAATTTCTAGCCAATCTTGGAATGTGCAAAACATCGATGAGATTTTTAACTCTCCCATCATTGAATACTAGCTTTATCTCTCCTTGGCCTACAATCTTTTGAGTGCTATTATCCTTGAGGAAAACCTTCCCACCATCATATGCTTTGTATGCCGAAAACCACTCATTATGAGGAGTCATGGTAGGATGCAACTAGATTTATTAATCAAGAGTTAACAAGACAAGTTCGCTGAAATAAACAAGACATAATTGCCTTCATCATTTGAGGATCTATCTGTAGAGGAATCATCATTCTTTTATTTTCTTTTTCCATGATCCTTTTTAAGATGGCCCCATTTACTACAATTCCAACATCTCAACTTATTCTTAACAAGGGCTTTGGATCTACCCATAGATTCAAATCTATATTTAGACTTATCCTTACACCCTTTTTGGTTACTACCACCTTTCCACCTTTTTCCTTAGGTCTTTCACATTTAATGCTTCCTTTGAACTCTCATCATTTGACTTTCATTACATCTTGTAATGACCTAACCCTTGGGTAATAAATTTTTTTCAATATTTTCGCATAAATAACAAAAGGAAACATGTATAAAGACAAAGTAACATAAACTTTCTTTTCTTTTCTTTGCAACATTTCATTAAAGAACCAATTGAAACAACATCATTACTTTTTCCTTTCAAATAAACAACGGAGTAAGAATACATACAAGTATAAAACACAGCTCGGAGAGCTTTGAGCAAATAGGAATAAGACAGTCCAGGATCTTCCCTTTCAAACCTTGGTGCTTCAGTAGCTTGCTATGGAGGAGAAACATCACTCAGGTGTTTTTTTGCCAACCACGGACTTATAGTGTGGTCCCCTACACGCTTATTGTTTAATAAACGACCCTCTCTTCTACAAAAAGATTGGTTGGGTAATCGATACTGTTTAACCAACTGAGCATAGTGTTGTGTCCTACATAGCTAAATCCTTGTAATCCCACAATCTCAATTTAGTATGCAAAACTGGACAACAGTGAAATGACAATGTAATCATCTCACAATCTAAGTGGATGTAGGTGCATCACACTACTTTGGCCAAAGTGTTCATATAGTATTTTTACCGATAGTCATCTATCACATACACTATGATAGGTTCAGTTTGACTTGGGGCTATCTTATCCTACATGTAGGCTAAGTCCTTCAATGGGTATTCAGTCACCCTAGACTACCTACAACAAACTATCTACTTTAGAAATGAAACAGCCTACAAGTGTCCTTTACGTAACTCCTAGCTCGGAAATCTTTATCCTTAGAGTACTTAGCTTGTCTCAGTTAACCTAATAACTTAAGCTTAAAACCATACTTGGTTCTACCTTCATTTCGGTCCTAATAGATAATAACTACTTCATCGTATTCCTCATATATGGAGATCATACAAAATATGCAATAATCATACAAAATGCATTTCAATCCCTTCTCTTATCTTCTTTAACATTAATTCCCTTTACTTAAATTCCCTTTTAAGCATAGTAATTAAACATTTTCCTTTCCCTTACAACTACATTGCATTCAAGAAATATCTTTCAGCCTTTGCAAACACAACACAAAGAAGTAGAAACATAATAATTCATTATTTCTTTCACACAGAAAAAACAGCTATGACTGATTTTCAACCTATGCACAATGGAAAACACAAAGATTTCTTTTCTTTTGAATAATCAATAACATAGTGGAAAGAGAAGAATTTCCCCATGCCTGTTTTCAAAGCTTTCCTTTAACGAAGACGTCTCAACACTTGCAATGACTGGTAGTTTCTCTTCGAATTGCAGACTTCTCTTCTCAGCTTATTTCACAAATGCCTATTCTTACTCAATTGAATACACTCAGAAATTGATATCCTCCACTCCCAAAATAGGTGAATGCTCTAAGCATAT
Source organism: Sequoiadendron giganteum (assembly GCA_007115665.2). Taxonomy (NCBI): domain Eukaryota; kingdom Viridiplantae; phylum Streptophyta; class Pinopsida; order Cupressales; family Cupressaceae; genus Sequoiadendron; species Sequoiadendron giganteum. Next base: position 220,249,062 of record CM021109.1, on the reverse strand, counting down.
GGTAAACTCACAGTAAATAACAAGCTCACAGCAGTATGGACGCTCTCAGAAATATGAAAACTCGGAAAATAGAAAGAACTCTCTGTGAATATGATTCTCAAGATTATGAAACTCATAGTGAATAAAAACACTCAGAATTATGAATGAGCTCTCAAAAATTTTGAATTCCAAAAGAAGTGATGAAGAAGAGTGGCCAGAGTAGCCTTTTATAGAGTTCCTTGTTCAACAAAATCCTCTTCTCCAGGCATGTAAACTGCCAGGACTGATGTTTGAATAATTCCAACTGAAATGTGGCGAATTTCTGAGGTGAATCGACCTCTAGCAGATCAAGAATGTTTCAACTTGCATATGTTAAAAACTGGTAGCTTGACACCTACAGGCGTCCCTCAGTTTTGGCACGATTCTTCAAAAATTGTTTGATGATTCAACATTTATGAATCAGTCATGGTTGTATGAAATCCACATTGCCATTTTTCAGGGTTTGATTGCCAAGCAATCAGCTGCGTTTTCTCTTTTCCAAGCAACCCGATCATGGCGTGCATTTCAAGCGCGTATTTCTTCATACGCAACTCCATTTTTATTTATTTTTCTTCTTTTCAAAGGTTTCACAAAGTTTGGAATGAAATATTTCTCCTTTACTAGTTGGCGCTATTTATCTCCAAAAGGTTCAATTCACAAAAGTGATAAATATTTCATCATTTGATTTAAATCAGTTTCCATAGTTCGATACCTCATGAATTGATTTATTCATTGACTTTGATATTTTGAAAATAAAGTCCTCATTTAACTATAAGATATATCAATTCCTAATTCATTTCAAAATATATATTTAATTATATATTTATATTATAGTTTTATTTACTTTACTATATATATATATATATATATATATATATATATATATATTATAATTTAAACATATTTACATATATACATATATATGTTTTGGTAAGACTATAATATATATATATATATATATAATATTAAATATATATATTTACATATAAACATATATATACATGTACATATTTATTCATTGAATACATATATTGCGAGCTAGTGAGCATACTTTCAATATATATATCTATGTCTATGTGTATACATGTGTATATGTAAATTCCTCGACAATATTATAATAATATTATATCCACAGATAATAGGTAGCATGTGTATGTATATACATGTGTATAATTGTATATACCTTCGTGTACACATATGTGTATGTATACCATATCAACACATATGTATGGGCATATCCGTTTGCCGATCATACGTATGTATCGCCATGTTTATACATATAGATACGTATACATAAAGTATACATGTGTATACATACCCACTCAACCTATACACATATATCCATTCATGTTTTCCACACATTGATCACAGAACAGTAAGTCAGGTATACCAATAAACATCACTCACAAAGCACAAAGAAGTAACAAGACTCCTAAAGCCTATGGATGACTTATCAAAACCAACATAACTGACTCGGTTCTTCCAAACCCTTAGTGATGTGTGTGTATGCTCAAATGGTTCACTTTACCGGTTATCTGACCAAGCTCCTCTCCCGAGTGATGTTTCCCCTCCACCTGGAGGAATGGTTCACTTTCCCGCATCCATTGACACAAAACCATGGTAGTTACTTGCTCATAACAATTGCAGTACATATGCAAATATTTCAAGTTAAATAGCAAGACTCATTATCCTCCTTCTTGCATTGTTTATCCAAGAATAACATCAATTAAAGTAATATAGAATGAGACAATCATTAAATGCAAAAGACCCTCAAATTGATCACAAGGTACAAGACATTTTATTCATCCTCATTCTCCTTTTACAAACAGAATGCTCTAAGCATTTCCAAAATAGTAACTATACAAATGCGGGGTGTAACACATCTCCTCTATAAGCAAGATAGCAACAAGGGCATCCAATTTTGGATCTCTAGTAGAACCGCTAAGAGAAACAATTAAATTCTCCCAAGAATTGGAGAATGAATAGAGCAATACAAAACATTTATCCTCTTCCTTAATGTTAACATCAATATATTGTAACTGACTCAAGATTAAATCGAAAACATTCAAGTGTTCTGCAATAGAGACTCATTCCTTCATTTTTAATAAATATAATTTTTTTTTAAGATACAATTTGTTAATTGAGACTTTGTTTGTTATATTTCATCTATTCTCTTCCACAACTTAAATGTACTAGCTTCATTAGAAGGAGAACACAATTGGAAAGAAACCTTATAGTACCTTGGGCTTTCTTATCGATCCTTATTCTACATCTGATATACTTTAAGCTTTGCTCTCATTGTTCATTGCTATCTATTGATCCCTTTCTTCCAAGAGATCCTCTATCTTCAGCTTCCATAGCTCATAGCTTGTGCCATGGCACTTCTTAATTTCTATATAATGTGTTGGCCATAATCTCTATAGCTAGAATCTAATTTGCACAAAAAATAGGAAAGCTCCCACAGCAGCAAAAAAACCCAACCAACACTCAAAAAGAGGTGTTCCTCTCTCTAATCAAGCCAACTAGGCTTTGATACCAAATTTTGATAATTTGGGTAGAAATACAGTAAAAATTATTGATCATTAGTGCTTACGAATTCATCAACATGATAGAACTTGTATGGAAATAGAAATAACATAGCAAAAATAAAAAGCCTGCTATACCACATAAAGACTGCTGTATGCAGAAAACACCCTTTTAGTTGAAAATAATCCCACCACCAAAGAGAATACAAGCTTGTATTAGTCACAGATGTAGAGTACATCAACACAACTGCCCCTTTTAGTCCAACAGCATTCCACTAGCAACATAACTTGTAAAACAACCACACAAACTACTATCCCATGCCTGTAATATATAGGCAAATGTAATCTAGGAAACCATAAATAGTTTCCAATACAATCGACTCAAACCATGAGCCAAGTAGTCAACATGCAAAAGAGACCTCATGACATATGTCTAGGAGTTATAAGCATCTTTCTAGAATCATCAAGACCTTTCTCATGAACTTGGTCATTGAACATTCATTAGAGGACAAAAACAGTCCACTAGAGAACAGAATAACAACTCCCCAAGTTCAAAAAAGAAAACCAACTTCTTACACATCATCATAGTTGCTTTCTTACACTAACAACATCACAAATAGTAATAGATTTCCTTCCACTTTATGTCAAGTTTCTAATGATGGCTTACAAAGCTTCCCCCCAACATTATACCCCTTACATATTTCAAGTCACTTAGAGAATAATAATTAATTATAAACACCCCTTAATCTCATGTGGATGTCCAAGTTGGACTCCTCCATGATCTTTGGAGATGTACACATAATTACTCAATTATCAAATAAATTAAATGAAATACAATAGTCCTAACTCCTAGGAATGCAAGGTAAATATCACCGCTAATCCTAACAAATTCAAGAGGGATGATAAATTAGTTGAGAAAGGGCTACCTTCTAGCCTTCAATTGACAATAAAAATTCATGATGTTAGGTGCATGAACATGTTTTGTGTGAGACTTGAAGGAGATTTCCCTTGCCTATAGAGATTTGATTTGATTATGTGTATAGAATGTTGAAAAGAGTAATTGCTTCAATAGAGAGGTTGTTGCAATAAATTTATTCGATACACAATTGAAGTGAGATGTGATGACCAAATAGAGAGGATTGCAGCAGGTTTCTTCAACATAGAAGATCCAGGGCATGCTGGCTAGTTATATATACAAGTTTTTCTTAGGAGAAAAGATCTTTTGGCCATTTTTCTATTGAGCTGTTTATAGTGTATTTGAGGGTGATCAAATGATGTATGTCAAAGCTTTGAGATAGTTGAGAGAGAGATTTGTGTAAAATCTGGAAAAAATATTGTCTTGTAGAAATCCTTTCCATGACTTGGATGCTTTTTTTTTTTTTTAAGGAATTGCTGCATCTAAGAGGGTAGAGAAACCAGTTTTATTTGGAGGGAGTGATGTTTTTGGCTTGAGAAAGAACAATCTCTAGTTATTTGTTTAGAACTGTGTACAAACAAATCGAGATCATGTCTATCCTTCACTGTATAGACCTCTTTGGACACGTTGATTACAAGTGCCATTACAGCAAAGATCCAAGAAGTGAACAAAATATCGCTATTTGCTCTTAAAAATTAAGGTGACTTTGCAGCTACCTTAGCATCCAAGATATCTTTGAATTGAATGATTTGTTTCTTGCAATGAGTGTTTGAAGAAACCCCTGTAGAGATTATTGCAGATACAAAGGACTAAGAGCATCCTAATTTTCACATTAAAAAAAATATTACTTCCTGAAAATACAGGTGAAATGCATAACTGATTAAATTGATGTAATAAGATCACTTCAAGTGCTTCAACTTACATCTCAGTGAAATAAACAATATAACTGGCCCACAAACTGTGAAATACTATTTCCAAGAGATATAGAATTCATAATTCATAGTTATACTGTGCAAAATGGAGAATATTATATTAGAAAATGAAAGAAGTAGATTATAATTAAGATATGTCCATAGACTTATAAATATTAGTACTTAATTTTGGGGCAATTTATCACTTCCTCTTATTCTTGACATCCATTTTTCACTACTACTATTTTTTCTGATATTTCGGTGCAAAATTTGTAAATTAAAAGCAGCCTATATTCACTCACATGTTATTTACCCTATACTAAGATTAACCCTATGAATAAATCCTTCTGAATCTTAAACGCAAGACAAGAAGCATCCTGCACATTGCTGGGTAGAAAAAAATCTCAAGCACTTTGAAAAGAGATAATCATTTAAGCATCAATTTTAAACAAATAGAGAATTAGTCCAGAAACAAAGGAGCAAGGCATGAAGTGGTGGGCCAAAGACCTAACAACTTTCATATCAACATCAGTCCAGAATATGAATGATGATAGAAAGCAATAAGTTTGTAAGATGATGCACAGACAGTGGCTCTGTAATTGCAAAATTCTTAATGGGGTCCAGGTACATATGATATAAAAAATATAATGCATAACCATACCAGCTACAAAGTTGAAATCCCAGGAATAATGTCTCTTAAATTCGACAATAGTTCTTTACTTCAGTTTTACATTACTATATCAGACGATAAGCTCACCCTTTTTTGTGACTAGTGATGTGCGCATTCCAAATATTTTGGGGTTTGTGTTGAGACATTGTCTGATAAACCTTCAACATGAATCATATAACTTGTTAATTACATATATTGTAATATTATATGTTAGCAAATTCTTGAAATAAAAATTCATCACTTACTTTCATGATTTTAGCACATGGATGTTTTTTGCATGCATAATGGCACTCATCTGAGACTGTGAAGTTGACAATATCTAATATTAATGGTCTACTATCCAAACCATCCAGTAAAATCTGAGTAGCCATTACAAGCATATGCAGTATTGTTCATAATCATAATTTGACACCACAATATTTAGAAACAAAATGGAAAATAAGAAATTCAAATCCAAGAGTGTGTTATTTTAAAAATTAATGAGATACCTTGTTCAATGTTGCTTCATTCCAACCTTTTATTGCTTTTGCTCCTATATGATGCTACTTGCAAGTTTGCATGTTTATTAATAACTTCATATTGCTGAAAATCTCAAAGTTAAGAAGAGAAATTATAATTATGTTTTCACTCCAAAGGCACTTACTAGATTTCATATCTCCCATTTTTTATTTTAAATTAACAAAACAGTGTACTCAGACTTACCTGTTTGACTAATGCAACTTTGGGTGCTAGGAATATTATTAGGTAACATAGTTCATAAGGAGAACCATAATCTGTGTTGTTTTGTTTCTAACAGAACAATTGTATTCTTCTCATTCCATCATATTTTTTAACCAATCACATTGAATGAAATCAAGCAAATACTATCCCAATAAATGAAGATTGCAAAAGACATTTTATTTGTTGAACTTTATCAAAGACATGTCATAGAAAGCTCAAATATAACGATGCATTTATGAAGAGAAATTATAATTATGTTTTCACTCCAAAGGCACTTACTAGATTTCATATCTCCCATTTTTTATTTTAAATTAACAAAACAGTGTACTCAGACTTACCTGTTTGACTAATGCAACTTTGGGTGCTAGGAATATTATTAGGTAACATAGTTCATAAGGAGAACCATAATCTGTGTTGTTTTGTTTCTAACAGAACAATTGTATTCTTCTCATTCCATCATATTTTTTAACCAATCACATTGAATGAAATCAAGCAAATACTATCCCAATAAATGAAGATTGCAAAAGACATTTTATTTGTTGAACTTTATCAAAGACATGTCATAGAAAGCTCAAATATAACGATGCATTTATGCTTAATACATTATTTTACATTTACATAGACGAGCGAATGTTATAGAGTAGCAACATATTCAAACAAAAAAGAATGATCATTTTAGAGCTAAAGCTTAGATATTCATAAAAATTTCGTAGCAGACCCTTAATAAATATTAGTAAAAAAGCAACAAGTACAATAGAAAAGAGAACTAGAGACAAATCCAATATTCAGCAGTTACTTTGACCCATCATATCTAACCTTGAATGCATGTGTAATGACCCAATCCTTCAGTAAAATATATTTTTTTCCCAATTTACATCAAAAGTGTAAATAAACGTGCTAACAAGCTATTGCAATATAACTTTCTTTCCTTTATTGATATGAACATGATATCATATTAAAATTACAATAAAGATTCCATTTCATTACAATAACTTCACAAGTAAAAGTAACGATAAAGCATACCTTAACTAACTTAGCTCCAATGAGCTTTAGAACAGATAGTAGTAAGAAGGTCCAGGAATCCGCCTTTCAAATCTTGGTACTTCAGTAGCCTTCAAAGGAGGAGAAGCATCACTCGGGCGTTCTTCTGCCAACCACGGACTTATAATGCGGTCCCCCGCACATCTATCATTCGATAGATGACCCTCCTTTCAACGAAGAGATTGGTAGAGTAACCGATACTGTTAACCAACTGAGCATAGTGGTATGTCCTACATAACTAGAACCTATGCATCCGACAAACTCTCACTCTAGCATGTAATACAGGATCACGGTGAACTGACAGTGTAATCATCGCCCAGTTTAAGAGGATGTAGGTACATTACACTACTTTGATCAAAATGTTTCATACAGTATTTCTACTTAGGGTCAATTGTCACATACACTATTCAGGCTCCATTTGACTTAGGGCTATTTTACACTATGCGTAGGTCTGTCTTCTAATGGGTAATCCGTACCTCAGACATCCTACATCATTTTGTACTACTAGAAATGAATCAACATAATCAAGTAATTCGCATATTCCCTCCTATACTAGAAATCTTTATCCTAGGAGTACTCAACTTACCTAAGTTAACCCAATAACTAAAGCTAAAGAATTTACTTGACTTTTGTCCTCATCTCAATCCTAGTATATAGTAGCTAATGAAAACAATACTCTCCTTATATGGAGATCATATATTTAATGCAAAGTACATCTAGAATTTAACCATTCACTTCCTCTGTACTAATGGTAAATACAAACATAAAACATCCTATGTCCCAACATAGCTAGTATAATTAAATACTTATGTTGTACTTTATGTAATATAGATGAATTCCTCAATCAAGTACTTTCTCCTAACATGGAGTACTTAAAACACATGATAATAGCAGTTCCAAGGTTTCCATGCCTTTTGTCCAAAAGCAAACAAGCTCAGCAAATAGGATTCATGCAAACAACTTTCTCTTACTATGGAGATCATTTGTTTAATGCAATCTCACAAGTATGCATCTTTCTCAACAAGTATATGCCTATTATACTATTACAGTGTGTATGCATCTTTTAACCTTTCATAACGAATAAATACTCTCTTAAACAATCATGCATCATCTATGAGTTATTTACTCAATGCAAGCTTTTGGACAGTCTATTGCAAACATCATACAACAGCAAAATAACTTCATTTATCTAACAAGATATTGAACATGACTTCACAAAAGATCAAAGATGAAATGTATAGAGAATAGTTAACCATGCCTGGTTTAAGCTTTCCTTTGATGATGATGATGTGGTTTGTACTTGCAGCACTTCCAGACTACAAAATTCCTTTGTACTTACTATACTTCTCACAAAAAATGCTCACTCAAAGATTACTACACAGCTGGTCAGCTTCTTGACTAAGGCTTAGAATTATGGCAATTCAAACTTCCAGCAGTATGAATAGGTGAAACTCAGAGTTGTGCATAAATCACACTTCCAAAAATTGATAGCATACTCTTGCAAATACGCAAGCTCAATTTGGCAAAGAGAACAGCTATGTGCAAAAAGAATGATCTTGTTGAATGATCAGTATGAGAATAAGAATGCTAATTCAAATGATATTAAGAATGATAAAATCGAATGCAAATCCGAATAGAAACCGAATGAATAAATCACAGCAGAGGAAGGCTTTATATAGAGCTTTGAAAAGTAGCGCATTCCTCATGGGAATGCATGGCAAATGACATCACATTGCCCAGAAACATTCAAAGAGAAACATGGCAGGTTTCTAACCCCTTACTCATCAAAATTAGAAGTGATTCAACTTCATTTTGAGCCAACAAAACAAGAATAAATCAACTCAGTAAGAGAAATCGCCACCTACAGGAAACTCATCATTAATGGCGCCAACAAGAAAATGATTCATCTTTTTAGGAATTGGTCATGGCTAAACTCAAAACACCTAATCTCCTCACAAGCTGAGTCGCCCCTGTTTCTCAGCTGGGTTGATTTCTTCTCCCAGGCGAAGCGCACTTCACAGGTGCGTGAGTTTATTCTTCTGCCTTTTTCATATTCACGGAAAAACACAGTTTTTCCAAATATTTAAAATCTGACTTTATAAAGTCTAAAGTTTATGAGTCGAAATATTTTCTTCATACTTTAGTTGAGTCCATACTATTCGATTTATTTCATGATGGAAATAAGAAAAGGTCAATTTCCATATTACTTAGGAAATAATTCGATTTTCCTAAATACATGATGACAATTAATCAAATATTGATTTCCATTATATTTAAATTCCTTTAAGTGAAAAGGCTCAATTCTCTTTTACTTGCCATTTATTAATTCTCTATAGTTCCATTTAAATATTTACTTCCAAGTAAAAATTTAAATCTTTTAATTTTTCACTTTAGAGTTTTAAAATATTTTAAACTATATATTTATATATATTATATATTTTATATATATATATATATATATGCATTTGAATTACCAAGCAACAATATCACAATATTATTTATATCCATACATAATAGGTAGCGTGTGTATGTATATACATGTGTTTTACGGTTACCATACATACCTCTATGTATACGCATGTGTATGTATATCATGTCGACACATACGTATGAGCATATCCATTTGCCTATCATACGTTTGTATCGATATGTTTATACATATAGATACGTGTTCATAATGTATACATGTGTATACATACTCACTCAACCTATACACATATATTACTCACATTTTCCACACAATGATCTCAATATAATAAGTCTGATAGACAAATAAACATCACTCACAAAGCACAAAGAAGTGAATCAAGCTCCTAAAGCCTATGGATGACTTATCAAGACCAACTTATCTGACTCAGTTCCTCCAACCCTTAGTGATGTGTGTGTATGCTCAGATGGTTCTCATTACCGGTTAACCGACCAAGCTCCTCTCCTGAGTGATACTTCCCCTCCACCTGGAGGAAAGGTACATATACCTACATCCACTGACATACGTCCACAGAAGTCAAATGTTCACACCATAAACAGTATACATAACATCTCATAAGTTAGAATATTCAATAGTTCATTAATCATCTATTCTCATGCATGCAGTATTTCACCATAAATAACATCAACTGAGACAACATCAAATGAAACAACATCAAGTGATATAACATTCATATTGATAACAAGGTACAAGCATCATCAATTCATCTCAAGAATTTACATTGCATTCACTTTTACCCTATATAGTAATAGTAAATAGTAACCTCACAATTTGGGGTGTAACAGCATGAAAGAGTGAAAGTATTGATTAAACAGTTATGGTAGTATCTTAGCATTTTGTAACAGATATCTGTGTTGATTGCGCAGCATGTGATGGATTTTGAACAAAATGAAGCACAAATGTGCACCTCCATTGCTTGAGAGTATGGTACTGCTCTTAGCTTGACATACAGTTCTTAATGTTTTCAGCCTTCTACACATCAACATTAGGAATATAGGTTTTGATACAATTATTTGTCTTGGTTATAGGAAAATAATTTTGGTAACTAAAATATTGCATGCATTATTATTTCACATGTTGAAAATATGTTTACAAAAGGGCCCTGTGTTATATCAACATCTAAGTGTGCTATTAATGGGATAACGCATAGAGTTACTGTTTTGGTTTCTGACAAAATTGCATAAACTTGTTTTCATAGAAACCATCCATCTCATTTAACTTATCATAATTATAGAGGCGTGGGCAATGCTTATGTGCATAAGGATGGTATACCTGTTTATTAAGCATCAAAGTGAGAACCAGATGGGATTTATTCTGTAGATAAGCATATAGAAAAGATTTATTAATCCTTTTGGAAGTTCAAAATATTTGCAATGCATACCAGCCAATGGTCTTAAGTATTTAGTGCAGATGCCACAAAGTAAGCATTTATTCAACATGAACCTGTATTCCAAGTCTAAATAGTCAATGGGGTGCAAAGAGAGCACCCACAAAATATTTTCTTCCAAGATGTTAAATCTGATAAATCCATTCACAAATTTGAAAAGCATACCAAGGGTATAGGCCCCAAGCTGCTAACATGGATGGGCTATGATAGAATGGGACTTGGTAAGGGAAGGTCAAGGAATAATCAAACCCATCATGGATGAACAAAAGACCTCAATTTAAGATCCTTGGATTCAGGAGCATGGAGATTGGTGAATACTTGAAGGAGTCTCTACTATGCACAAACCAAGGGCGGTCTAAATATAGTGCTCCCTAGATCAGACCTGCAATTGTCTTTTTTGATAGGCCTAACTTGTAGAAAACAGAGCGCATGTTTTCTTCCATTAGCTAGAATACCTGAGAGGAAAACATAAAGAAAGTTTTACGTCCTCTTTCTGCTTAAGATCTGCTTGACCATATTTATGACTTTAGACCATTCATTGAGGTTTGGAACTCTTCACCTTGTAGAGTTATTAGGTCCTTACCTAATTGCCAATTCCTTATGCACGTTGCATTGCCAATGATCATGACCATATTTAGAGAATTATCTCATCCTCCTAGACCTTCTGAATTTGCCCAACTTGAGTTTACAACTCACTATGACATTCAACACTCAACAATTACCATGATGTTATCAGGTACGCATTTGGAAAAATTAACCTTCTGATCAGTCATTCTTCTATTTAAGAGCTTAAGCTAATCATGACAGAGATTTCTAAGTCCAAGGCTCTAACTCACATTACCTGATAAGAAGGTAATGGTTCATAAGAGCCCATTCAACTCTTTAGGGAAGTTTTAAGACTCTAGCTCTTCAAGTGCATTCCAGGACAGCCATTTTGTTTTCCATTTACCAGGTTAGTAAAAAAAAAATTTACAATTTGTGATCATTAGTTTTCAAATAAACCCTTAAAGTAGCTCAGAAACTAGAATTTCAAACAATAAGCGCTCATACTCTTTTCTCAAAACAATACCAAGTACAATCCTAGTTCAGGAATTTTTGTTCAATGATGAAACTCTATCTCGTTGCAATCCAAACACATTTTCCATGACACAACAGATCGTTTTGAGTCATGACAAACATTCTTCCACTTAACATGATTCCATATGTTATCCCACATACATTGAGCATGCAATTTTGTTTAGTGATATATATTATCTGATCATCTAACCAGGCAATTAACCAAACAAAATCATTATTGGAATGGTTTAGCTCATTTACACTATAGCCAAAAAATACTACGCTTAGGATCTCATGAAGCTCAAGGAAAGGAGTTAAAAACTTCTGCATAAATCAACCATCTAGAGAGAGCCATATTCTCCTTACGGTGGAGTGCTTGAACTCATTTATCAGAAATACTGAAAAATTCATTGCAAAGATACTACAGATTATCCATATTACAAATGGTCCTAATGATTAATACATCATTAATAATCTGATAATAATCCCTTAATTTTGGTAAGAAAAAACTAGGCAAGCCTACTATAATACACAGAGTGACCAAAGATAGACATTGTTAAGGTCAATATTGCCCATAAGATAATGTAATCCACATATGACAGGACCAAAAGAACTGCTCTCAAGTAATACAGAAACATCAACTCAAGCTCACTACTTAGACCATGTGTTCACAGGACTGGATACAAATGCTACAGGAAAAAATGCAGTTGCTTGAGGACTGAGTTCTCATTACTACAGAGTATCTCCCTTTTAGTTAGGCAAAGAAAGTGCGTTAAACTTAATGTCATGATAAGAAATCCATATTCGTCCTGTCAAGATCAACAATGCATGTTTCCTACCCAGATCAATGCTGCAGTAGAGTACTGATATCTCAGGACAGAGTACTTAAGAACTCTTTACACATTCATCACTTTGGAGAGCATTGAAACACCATATGCTTTTGCCCATTTTATAGCATATTCCTTTCAAACATATAAGTTACAACATTGACATCCACTTAGCCAAATGAAAAATAAAAGTTTACCTGAGTTACAACAGTCAACTACACATTGCTAAGGTAATTCTACATAAAAATCACCACAGGGGTCAACATAAAACATACCCCTCTCCTGGTTTACACTCTTTCTCAAAAGACAAAAAAAATGCGGAGACCAAGTTCCTTCACACTCCTTTCTTCAAAGATGTTTCCTTATAATCAAAATACCAATCTAAAGCAATGACAGGCAAATACAACCCTCATCATCATATCTGAAAGAGTGTATACCATTTTTCCCTAACATGCTAAGCACTCTAAACAACAAATACAATATCACACTTTCGTTGTTGGATGTCATCCCAATCAACATGTGGTAAGTGGTGTTGTAACAGTGTTCACCCAAGTGCAACCACTTGACCCACACTCTCTGCTGTCTTGAAATGTAATTACGCAAGTACCCCTCAATCCACTTGTTCACTATCTCAGTATGTCTGTTTGTCTGGGGATGATAGCTTGTGCTCGGAGTTAATTCAGTCCCTACTAACCTGAATAACTCTTGCCAGAAAGCACTCAGGAACCTACTGTCCTTGTCACTCACTATATATCTCATCAATCCATGTTATCACGGAAACTAGCAGCACTCGTTCCACGGATAACACCCCTATGAAACTTGTTCGTTTCCTAGGTTCATGATGTTCAAGCACGCAAAATGAGGCGATTTTTGATCCACATCGAAATGCATTCCAAAGTCTTAGATAGTCAATTAGAGCATCCCCCTACGTTCACCTCGCAAAGACCTTCGAAACAAGTACTTGCACGAACGCTCACTGATCATACTTCATGAAACTGCCAAAAGTGCAAAAGCTCTAAAAAAGAGCGCTCAAGAACTTAACCAAAAAATTTCTAAGTATGAAAAGTGCAAAGGCGCCAAAAATCAGCGCCCTTGCACTTAAGTGATTTTTGACTTTGGTGCAAGGGTGTTGATTTTCAGCGCCCTTACACTTAAAAGTGTTTTTAACTTAAAATTTTTGACAAGGGCATTTTTCAAGCTTATTACACGTGCTTGCTCGACTTGAGTTCGCCATTTCACTTCCAAATCACTCAAAAGTGATTCCAAGTTGTTTTTATTTCATTCTTTCACTCCAAGAGTGTTGGGCATCCATTCTTCAAGCTCAACCCGCGTTTTCATGATCTCTTCAAGTTTTTGGTTTGATTTTGCTTGATTGTTTCAAGTATGTTTCTCTTTAAGCTCATTCTCTTAAAGTTTTGATAGTGATTCGTGTTTTTCTCTCAACTTATTTTTACGTTCTAGGGTTTCATTTTTGGTTTGAACGTATCCTTTCTCAAATCGCGTTTTTATTGTTTGTATGTTTCTTCCTTCCTTGGCATCATTCGTAAGATGATCTCTCTCCCCCTTGTTCCGAGAATCACATATCTACATCCTTGTCCTCCGTTTTTGTTTTTCTTTTACACTCCCATGCGTAACAAGTTCTTGGATACATGCGTTTTTGGTAAAAAAGGAGACATTCGTTTTCTGAAGAAGAATACATATACATTGGCTTTGTTTCAAACGTCTTGTTCTTACCTCAGAGGGATCTCCTTTTTTCATGTCAAAGGTGTAAGATCTTTATCCTCTCCTTTTTCAACAATTGCGAAAGCTCCCATTTTCCACGCCTTGACACACTTGTCAAAATTTTCTAAGTTTCAAGCAAAAGTGTCAAGGTGCTGAAAATCAGTGCCCTGACATATTTTGTCAAATCTTTAACACTTGGTGCAAGGGCACTGAAAATCAGCGCCACTACACCAAGTTCACTTCCCTCTAAGTGCAAGGGTGTTGATTTTCAGCACCCTTACACTTTTCCCAATTTTTTACTTAAACTTTCTCGAGTTGCTCTTCCTTGACTCCGGAGCCCGTCTTTCCACTTCCACCTCGTTTTTTGTGCCTCATCCCTCAAATCATGCTTGCTCGACATCATTGCTCGTTGCACGTATCCCAATGTTGCTTTTTGGCTAACAAGTGTTAATTCTTATTTGCAGTTCATTGTCAGATCTCGTCAAGGGATCCTTGGAGATTGTATATCTTGATCCAATTGCTATCAAATGACAGCTAAGAAGCCTCCTTTGTCTTCAAAAGCTGAAGGCAAAATGAAATACAAATACCAAGGCATTTATCTACCAACAGTAGTGATTTCAAAAGTGGACAAGATCAAAGACACTGAGGTTGGTCATCAAGACCTCATTGATTTCGCAAGGAGAACCGAGCAAAAGCCTCTTGAAGACTCTCTGAGAGCTATTGCGCATAGTAACTTGCACCTTGTTTCTACATTCCCCACTTCTGCACATCATACATAATTTGTCCTTGAAGTTGCATCTCACTACATCCGGGAAAGCAGAAGCGTCATTGATTCTTCCAAACATGAGATTTTGAGACTAGATCCAGATTTCTTTGATATTGTTTTCAAAGTCCCGCAGATGGAGAAGTACATTGATATTTCAGTACAATCAGCACAGGAAGTCTATGACTCAGATCTGAACAAGCCTAAATACCTGATAAATAATCAATGGTTGAAAGAACCCAGGCATACTATCTCCAGATGGCCGAAGGGACTTCCGCGAGCTGACTTCAAGGAAGATGTCAGAGACATGATAATACTTTTGAGCAAAGTTAAGGGACTGCCTGAAACGTCTCATTTTCATGATTGGATGTAGGAGTACATTCAAATCATAAGAAGGCAGAAGGCTCATATTGATTGGGGCAAACAAATCAGTGATGCAATTCATGAGCAACTGATAAATGTGCCAACCACCTTGAAGTTTTATATGACTTCTTACCTGGTGTACACTGCAGTCGTGATGAGACAACTCCCAGGTTTATCTACAAAAGGGAACAGTAACCTACACTTGTGTACAATTATTTCTACCAGCTGGAACTGAAGGAAAGCCATCACCATTTCAGGAGAGTCACCAATGCTTTCTTTGCGCCTTTGCTTTTCAATTTTGACCCAACTCTCGAGAAAAAGAGAATGTCTAATGAGGGCTACAAAGTGGTAAGTAAAGTCGGATGCATATATCTCCAATTCCCGACTTTTACTTACATAAGGGTGGGATGCTACACTGGCTACCCTTATATGTTGCCCAAATATCTTTCAGACAAGTGGATATTGATGGAGTTATGCAAACAGCTGATTTCAGTCCACAAGGAACGTCGAAGGATTCATAAACCTGGATTTAAGTTTCCATTGACAATCGATAGGTATACCATCAAGAGTGTGCAAAAGGAAAAATCAGTCTATGCTGAGATGTAGATCATGACAATCAGGACTTACAAATACAAGCTTGATTTTGATTACCCAAATGTCAGGAAGAGGCTGAAAAAGGGGCACAAGCATGGATACCACTTTGAAGACATCTGGGCTGATTGCAGAGATGAAGAAGCTATCCGTAAAATGGATTATTGCAGGTTGACCGTTCAACAGATCAGAGATATTGGTGTTGCTGACCTACCAAAGGAGTTCACAGATCCTGGTGATATCATGAATGTTGCTTATGATAAACAACAAATCTCTAAGAAACCTTTGCCTGCAATTCAATGGTCCAAGAAGGAGAATGTTTCCATTAGATAAAGGTTGGCACCAATTTTGGCTAACATTGTTGAATGGTTACATAAGCATGGCTTTGAGTTGAAGACTTTCAGGACAGAGTCCGAAAGAGAAGAATCCGGAGCACAAGTCAATCTACAACAAGAATCCTGCATCAAAGATAAATCTGCGGCTATTCCCACTTCTTCCAAAAAAGGCCCTAGGATTAAATTCACTATTGGTAAGAAGGATGCTTGAGCCATCCGTGAGGAAGAAACTAAGGAATCTGAACCATCCCGCTCGAAAGGAAAGGAGTCTATTTCTGAAGCGATAGATTCCGATGAAGAAGAAAATTCAAGTGATCAATTTGCTGAAGATGAAGATTCAGAAGAAACAGACTCCGATGAGGAAGAACATTCCGAAGATGAACATGAGTTTGAAGGTGACCAAGAAGATGAGAAAGAGTTAGAGGATCAAGAGAGTGATCAACAGGAACTCAGGCATGATGAAGAACAAGCTATGTCTCCACCCGAGCATGTAGTTGAAGATTTTCCCCAGTCATCATCACCTGTAATTTCAAACGTTACTCATACACTTCCTATTCCAAACACTCCTCTGCCACCTTTTCCCACATTGTCTATTCCTACATCTAAGATACCCGCAGTGGACAGCGGACCACTCCCTGCAGCGTCAACCACACTAGATACTCCTTCGGTAACAAGTATTCAAACGGTTGACGTTTTGTCAGGTTCTCCATCATCTATTCCCAACTTGTCATCCCCATCATATGATCTCAATTCAGAAGCTAAGTTTAACAGGTTTATGAATGAATCTCTACAGAATCGGCTCAATGTGCAGGTTTCTGGAACAGTAATGACAGATACTTCGCCAATTGTTTCTATACTAGTCATTCCTTCAGAAGTGGCGGTAACAAAAGAGTTGACAGTCAACCAGGAAGCTTTTACCTCTTCTCTTCCCCCTTGGTTGATATCTCAAGTATCGAAGCGAAAAAAGCAAATGATTTCCCCAAAAGAGCTCGATCTTGAAGAGATAGCCCCTCCAAAAGCCAAGGGGAAGAAAAAGGCAAAAGTATATTCACGGCTTTAGGTTGACAAAACAGGTCAAAAGTATGCAAAAATTGGCATTCCATCTCAAGAGGAAGGAGATGTTAATATGGAGGACTACACAGTAACAAGAATCCAGCTTGGCAAGGTTACTAATGAAAGTGCCAAGGCAGATGCACAAGTAACTTTGAATATACTGGCAGAAAGACTGGACAAAATGGAGCAAGCTCGAAACTTAACAAACAGAGGGCAGAGCACTATGCCGCTATTGTAAGGAAGCTTGCAGGATCTTCAAGTAGTGCACAACCGTTGGCAATGGTAAGCCCTGAGCACCCAGCTATCAAGAAGGCTAGGAAATTTGCCTCCAAAGGTAAAGCATTGTATGAATTAATTAATAAGGTTGTAGAACATGGTTCTCAAATTATAATTTCTACAGATGAGAAGGCTACTCAGATAGCTCAGCTCAAATTAGAGCTGGATAAAGAAGTTGTCCTTTCCCAAGAGCTCAAAGAAATGGAAACGTGCCTGTCATTTTGGTCGCAAATGAAATAGGAAAAGCTCAGCAAATTTGTGGAATTCGGGGTCATTCCCGACAAAGAGAGATGTGTTGAAGTAAGAAAATCATTGAGGCATTGTATTCAGACGATCAAATCTCTTACAGAAGATCTCCACCAAGTATAGGAAGATGTGGAAGAGCATCAGATTATTCTTGAAAAAAGAGTTAAGGAGTTGCTAGGCAAGCTTCTTGAAGAAAACCATATCTTCCTTCCGGCCACAAAACTTTCTAAGACCTTCAAAGAGGCCATCATGAGTCAAGTGGATAGCGCAAACTTTTCAGATGCCTCTATAAACGATCTTTGTGATACAAGGCTCACTCTTGATAACCTCAAGACGCATCTTGACAGGTGCAAAAAGGTACACTCATCCACTAGGAAATCAATCATGAGGATTCACACCATAGTGGATTACACCATTGGCCTAGATGAGAAGTTCATGTAGGAGACCAAGAAGAAGTATGAAGACTTTCGCACCCAAGCAAGGAACCAAGAAGATTCCTGATCTCCCAGTGTTGAACGTTTTGATGTGTTCTCATATGCATTTTGTAAATAGTTTTTGACATCTTAAATGTCTTTTTGTAAAGTGTAATTACACCGAAAATATGAGATGTAATTCCACGGAGATAAATTACACTTTGACTTAGTCAAAGTTAGGGTTTCCTATTTTTGCTCATCTAACTTCCCTAACTTTACTCAACTGATTTCCTAGATTGGCTCTTCCCTCTTTTCTATAAATAAGAGGGACTTCTATTGTAATATTTACCTTTTAGGATTTTGCAACGAAGTGCTGCCCTTTTGAAAACAAACATTGAAACTTTGTGTTCAATTTTGTTAATCTGAATCTAATCAATAAAGAAGGAAGTTGCAAGCTAGACTTTGTGTTGGAATCAATTCTCTTTTGATTTGAATGAGATTGGTGGTGATTATTGAATGATATTTGAAGGCCTTCAAGTAATTTATGTAAAATTTGTGTTGCATTCCTTATTTGGATTTACGTTATGTTTGGATACTTTGGTTGAAAGATCTACAAGACTTTGTGCTTGTAATCGTTCATGCTGTTCGAGGAATTGTTGCATCTAAGAAGACTTTGTGCTTCTAATGTGACAAACGATACGTCTTTCGCAGATCCATCATTGAAAAAACTACGGAACAACTTTGTGCCTTCGTGAGCTTTCCCTTTTCCTTTATTTGTTTATTATAAATCACATCTAGTATTTCTACACTTTGCTTTGACAAGATAGAGATATTGGCATTACTACTTTTTGTTAAGTTTAAAGTTATCAAATTTAGAACTTCCAAACGGTGGAGCATTGTAAAACATCTTCTCTGAAAAAAAAAGAGAAGCATGAATGTAACACACCCCCCCATTTCGTAAGTGTAGTGTACATTGTGTAAATACTTTGTTAGTTTTACCGTAGCTTTTGTTAGCAGTAAGAAGGGCGCCTCCCCTTTCTAAGAGGAGAGATTCTATCTCACATAGTTGTGGCTGAAGTCTAGGTTGTGTAATCTATTGAAAAGTTGATTACATAATTTTCACCCAACACATGCAACCTAAAAATCTCCCTGAAGAACAATTATGCTACTTGGGGTCCTTATACTTTGAAGATATAGCAAAGAAGTGAGCATATTTCGTCAAACGGTTGACAACCACATATATGCAGTCCTTACCATGAACCTTGGGGAGACCGGTGATGAAATCCATGGAAATACTCTCCCACTTCTTCTCAAAGATGGGTAGAGGCTGCAATAAACCCGTTGGATGTGAATGCTCTAACTTGTTTTGCTAACAAGTCGTACACTCCCTGACATACTTCAATACATCCTCCTTGAGACCCTTCCAAGAGAACCTCTCTCTAACGTTCTGATATGTCTTGAAGTAACCCTGATGACCCGCTAAAGAAGTGTCGTGTGAGGCTCGCAAAATCTCTTCTTTGAGTTTGGATTTTGGCACTAGATAGATTATACCCTTGTAGAAAATGATATGATCCATAACTCTATATCAGTCATCCTATACCTGTCCATCCATCACTTCACATGCAAACTTGTTCTTGGAGTACTCTACCAGAAGATAAGATTTCCAATCTACTGAAATCTCTGTAAGTGAGCAAGCTACTAGTTTTCTGGAAAAGGCGTCTACAACAACATTCTTTTTCCCCTTCACATACTCTATGTCAAAGTCGTAGGCCTGTATTTTACTTCTACTACCTCTCATTCAAGTCCTTCAGCTCCAAGAAATACTTGAGACTATTGTGGTCAGTCCTCACCACAAACTTACCCCCAACCAAATATTGCCTGAACTTTTCCAATGCATGCATTATGGCAAGCATCTCCTTATCATAGATGGAGTAAAGCATCTCAAGTCCTCTCAACTTGCGGCTCTCGAAAGCAATAGGGTGCCTATTTTGCATTAGTACTGCACCTATGGGCTCACCGGATGCATCACACTCAAGGAACGATGGTTGTGTGCAATCAGGAAGTGCCAACACCAGGCAAGTGCTCATCACCTCCTTGAGCTTGTCAAAAGCTCGTTGTGCCTCCTCAAACCAATTGAATGCCCCCTTTTTTGTAAGGTTTGTCAATGGCGCCCCCAATTGAGAAAACCCTCTAACAAAACGCCTGTAGTAGCTGCATAATCCAAACAACCCTCGCAACTTTGCAAGTGTCCTAGGTGGTGGCCAGTCAAGTATTGCCTAGATCTTCTCCTGGTGGCCCTGTACACCTTGTGCACTAATTACATGCCCCAAATATAGTATCTTCTTAAGGCCAAACTCACACTTCAAGGCCTTAGTGTACAAAGACTTCTCCTCCATGACGCTCAAAATACTCTACATCCTCTTTGCTGACACTATCTTTCATGCCTCATTAGCTATACCTCTGAGTACAACTTTCTTACCATACGCTGCCCTAAACTTAAGTTCCATAGTCTGAAATTTTTGTGAGTATTTGCCTAGCGAATGTAACCACTATATGCCTAGGATAGCATTAGTGTCACCCAAATCCACCACATAAAAATCATTAATGATTGTATAATTGCCCAAGGTGACACCCAACTGAGGAACCTTCTATGTACATGCCATATTAAACCCATCTGCCACCATGACACTGAATTCCTTAAAGTCCTGTGTAGGTATACCTCGATTTGCTACTAATGCAGCATCAATGAAGTTGTGGGTTGCCCCACTGTCTATCAACACTGTGACATGTTGGCCTTGCAAACCTCCCCTAACCCTGAAGGAGTTAAACCTAGGGGTGCCTGAAATGGTAGCAATAGCACCACTCTTAGTCTCCAATTATGGTTGCTCATTATCAGTACAGCTATCCTCATTGTTCTGAGTCTGTCCAGTCTCACCTTCGTCCTCATCGTCTAATACCACATCAATAAAATGGACATTACCCATACCCAAACAATGATGACCAAGCTCCTGATGCTCCTTGCAACAATAACACAATTGTTTTCATTTGCACTCCTTGCGCTCTTCCTCCTCTTGCTTGCTCTTTTTAGGCCACTCTTTCTGAAAGGGTTTCTTTGTCCTTGTTCTTTTGTTGGACGAATGGTTTGGATGGAAACTTATTTTTAGGCGTAGAATGCTCCATGTCCCGAGCCCGAATGATAGCATCCTCCAACGAGTCAAAGTTGAAAGCCTTAATCCAATCACGGAGTGGCTCGGAAAGACCCTCAATAAAGAGCATGATTAATTTGTGCTCTAAAATGTCTATCACCATAATTGTCAATCTCTGGAAATCTGAAATATAGGCGTCCACTGTGCCATTCTGTCTAAGCTGAGCTAACTCTCTAAAATGCAGCTTCAGATCCTTCTAATCAGATTTGTCCATCAATCTCTATGTGAAATCCAGATATGAGGTGATGATGGCATGACCCAACGTGACAAGTCCACAGTACCACCACTCATGTGCCTCACCCTCTAGGTGTAGCGTAGCATATTTTATTGCTTTTGTCTCCAACATGGGATTAAGCTGGAAGTAGGATTCCAACTTTTGCACCCAAGCTCTAGTTGTACACTTGCTAGAACCATCGAAGGAGGGAATAGGGAGTTTCCCAACCTTGCATTGCAAATCCTGATTCTAAGGTCCCCTGTTATTATCTTTGGGCTTGTTTTTGTACTTAATAGCACAAAATCTTGTAATGTCATAGCAGCATAAAACTCATCCCCCAAAGACTGATGCCCCCTCAGATAATCTAAAAACCCTCACCTTCTGCCTCCTGCCCTTGGTTATCAATTGGTTGTCCTCCCAAAAATTGAGGCATAAGAGGCCTAGGTGTTATCCTGCTAGCTGTCCTAGCATGACTGTGTGCCAAAATGTGAGTATTACTTCCCTCTACATTATTTCCGTCATTCCCATTACCTTCGTTATGCCCGTTTGTACCATTGTTACCATTATTGCCATTGTTAACCTCATTGTTTCTACCATTCACAAGTTGATTTAGGAGCTACACCACCTGTTGTTGGCTCCTAGCCAGGTCATTAAGGATCTGATAAGTGCTACCTTCAGGTATATCGTGCCTATCTCAAATATAATGTTTCTCACCCATGTTTTCCTCTTTGGATGAAGAATCTGAAGCAAATGGATCAAGCCCTCTTCTCTTGCTCTTCTTCTTTTGTATGTTATATAGGCTTGATCGTCTGGATTCATAACATTTCACGCAGTTGAGGCTCACCAATTTTTCTTTTCTGATTTCACAGGCTGGCAAGAAACCAGCTTTGATACCGCTATAAGGTTCCTTTGCCGAAGGCGTGGAATTTATAATTGTTTTTCAGTTTGAAATATGTTTGTTTTGTCCAAATTGACCATGAATAGATAAATGTAGATTGCTACAGATGAACTAAACATAAACAATATTGATAACATGAACAATGATATTTCTGAGCTCTTTAAATCTACCTCTTGCAATTAATAATGCTCAGAAATATTTATCAGCAAATTACAACTCAGAAATGGCTTCAAACTCAATGGATGATGTCGTTATAGCAGATCAAGTTAATGGTAATAGAACTACACTTCTAGTAACTACAAACTAACTGAAGCAAGGGACTCAAGCGACTTCTATGCAGATTCAGAGACCATGACAAACATTAACTCTCCTTGTTCAGACTGTCATTACATGGTAGGCTGAGACAATCGATTTAACAGTGATTTTCTGACTATTTAAAGACTCACAATGGACACTCAACAATGCAGAAACCTCTCACAGCCGTGTATCTACAGTAAGATATATATACTCCAGACTCGGATATTAAATGTCAATAGAAAATAAAGTTTATCTCCAACCTGGGATCCCACGCAAGTCTGGAAGCAGAGACAATAGCTGGAGGTCAATATTAGCAAAGGAGACTCACACCTCCAGTATATGAGAGCTCAAGTAACCTCCAGAATGCCACGGGGCTTCTCCAGAATGAAACATCTAGCCTTGTTGAGCAAATGTGACTCTCATAGCAGCCTTGAGAATGCTCTAATCCTTCACATGAATAAGATTCAAATCTACTGTGTGATCTTTGTGCATCTAGGATCAGAATGTCATGACATCTTCAAAGAGTAGTCAGAAACAAATAACCACGAATCTGCTCCTCTACACCAAATGCTACGCACATGTCCTCATATGGAACCCACGGCCCTAGCTTAAGATGATACAATCAACAACTGCAAGAGATAACGACCTAGGTATGACTTCCCCTGAATGCTTTCTTGTCCAAACTCTAGCACCACAACTCCACAACCAAAATCACAAACAACTCCACAGAATAACTTCGCAACTGCAACAATGTGATGTCGATTTACCAATAAGCTCATATAAAAACCCTTAATGGCTTCCTCCAAAATCTCCAACGAGGGTAGATAGTTTCACTACTGAAACTAGTGCCCTAGGGTTTTCAAACCCACAGACCCGAAATTCTTTCGAAAGCTTCTCCAAAAATGAAGCGAGAAAATAACATCCAAGAATGAGAGAAATGAGCTCTTTTTTGCCTTTTATATTTCCCACTTAATTTCCCGCTCGAATAATATAAAGTGACTTATTAAAGTACCTTTTAAAATATTTCACTTAAAATCACTTTATAACTTTACTTTATTAATTACTTAATATTACCTTTTAAATTTAACTTGACGCTTTAGGCAATATTAAATAATTAAGTAAAGGATTCCCAAACTTCACCTTTAGCCTCCGGGAATTAAAAAGGTTAAGTGATCATTTTGAGTGGCTACGGAGAAGGGGACATTACAATCACCAACAGATTGTGATGATAATTCCTCAAATTCACACTTTTAACTAACTCTAAGGGTGACAAGACCCAAAACCTTCTTTATTAGAACACCTTTAGGCAAGAGATAGGTGTATGATAGAAAGTCCATGGCTGCAGGACTTCAACCAGGACCTACTCATGTATTCAGTCCAGTAACCCACAATGGATCTACATTGTGAATGAGATCAAATAGTATCTTAATGAAACGTAGTTCTAGATATGCATGCAAATTACAAGAAAGGCCAAATTTCCAGCATTAAGATAAACAAATTAACACAGTTAAATTTTTTTTCAAGAAAATCGCAGAACTCAGCAAAGACATAGTAAAGGTCTCACTCTTAATACTTCATGCCAGGGATGCATCACAGTT
Organism: Sequoiadendron giganteum; assembly: GCA_007115665.2. Classification (NCBI taxonomy): domain Eukaryota; kingdom Viridiplantae; phylum Streptophyta; class Pinopsida; order Cupressales; family Cupressaceae; genus Sequoiadendron; species Sequoiadendron giganteum. Next base: position 220,224,528 of record CM021109.1, on the reverse strand, counting down.
GGAGAACCCTCCACTAGTGTTAATTGCATTCAATTTTCCCTACATGGTTCCATTCCCTAATTTGCAAAGGCAATACACAACCCTTCAACAAAGTTCTTCCCAACAATAAAACTAACAGCCTCATGGCTACAAGAACTCATGATCTCAATGGAAACAAAAATGACATAAATGTTCCCAGCCCGAATCTCTCATTCTTTCCACATGCTTCGAGGAGTTTCCAACATTCAATTGCCACTATGATCTGCAATCGATTTCAATTTTCCTTTAATGCTGGGTACTTTCGAACAAAACACCGCACTGTCCTGCCTTCAAATCTCAAGAACATTTTTAAAGAAAGAAAATTCTAAAGCAAAATAAAAAACCTAAGACTAAATTCCTAAGTTGGGGTCCATGGACTTCAACTTGGACATAGTCTTAGTTCCCTATAGAGAACCACAATACATGACTACTAACCAACAAAACCAAGGGACAACCCTGCACAAGACCCTTTTAATTGGCCAACATTGCTGTCAGCACAAAAGGGACTAAGACTAAACAAGAAATACAACCATAGACATCAAATCTGTACAATCCTTGGTGAAAATACCCCTATAGAACCCTTTTATTTGCACCACTACGCCTGAATTGAGTGTCTAGAAAGATTCCTGCAAGTATGTCAACATCTAGAAGTCAATAGTATTCGCTTGATAACTTCTTGAAAGAATAATCACAACACAATCATATAATTAATTACAAAGTAATCTTCGTATTAACAACCACATGGTCAAACAAATACCAAACAATGAACTGAAAATGTGTGCTTCATGAGGCTCATGATAACTAGATTCAAGAGCATGGAGATTGGTGAATGCTCAAAGATTCTACATCATGCACAAACCAAGTATAGTCCAATGAAGGAAAAAATTCTCTAATATTGTTTATATGAAGGCTCAACATGATTGCAAGTTGCCTCCAAAACATGAGCAGAAAACAATGCTAGTAGAGGAGAGCAAGATTCCACCTCAAGATGACAAAGAGGAGCCTTAAAAGACAAAGACACCTTCAAATAAGGGGGGAGAAAGGAAAGTCTACCCTTTACAACATATGCAAAGGAGAAATGGGTAGATTACACTCCACTCACTTCACTAGTAGCCATGCCTAAGAAAGAGGAAAACCAACATGTGGGAAATCAAGGAAGGTATGCCAAAGGTAAATAGTCCATTAATGTGTTTCACAAGAACACAAGTATCTTCTTGCTTGTACTAATTTATGGAGAAGTACCCATAGCAAGATAATGTGGAAGACAAACACCATGAAGGAGCCTATGTTCCCTAGAAAGGATGAGAAGAGAGAAGTCACTCTCCAAGACAAAAGGAAGAGGAAGTTTAGGACACACTCAAAGGAGATAAGAAGCTGACTGATTTGAGCATGTGCAAATTTCACAACTACTACTATGCCTTTCATTACAAGATTTAAAGGCACAAGGATGACAAGTGTTGGAGACTCATCCAAGACTTCATCTGAAACATAGCAAAGGCAAGATTGGGCAGCCACTAGCTAGTTGCTAGTCTGTGTATGCGTATAGGATTTGGGTATGGTTGTATTGTAACACTCTACTTGTTTACAGTTTAAGAATGCGAACCAAATTCCAAATAAACAGCTGAAGTTTAATCGACTTGCTTTCATGCTAGGTTTCCTTGCAATTTGAACGGGAAAGAAATTCAATTTAAATAAACACATCACATTCAATTCCTCAACTAACTTTCTGAATTTCCATTTCAGCTGAAAGGAAACAGCTAACCGATTTCTTAACTGAAGATTGAAAGGAACAATAACCACCTCTTTCTTGCTTCCCTAATGTAAGAACAATGAAAATAGCTGTCATCCTAGGGTTTAAGAACTGGAAAAATCTAACTGCCACATTTCATCTGACAAGAAACTAACGAATTAACTATTTAACAAATTAACTAATTGAAGGCAAGAAATAACTTCTTATAATCATTATTTGATTTTGAATCTTTCCATTCTGTTGAATAAGTCAATAACTGTCTAACTAATCATCTACAAAATTTTACGCCTTAACACTTAACAAAAGTAATTAACAATTTATTGCATCATTGCAAGTAAACTTAATTGACAAATTTGCATGTACCTGGAATTACAAGAGAGAGAGAGAGAGAGAGAGAGTACAATGAGACATCATCATCAAGCTGAATTACTTGTTTATCTTTATCATTGAGAGAAAGAGAAGCATCATCAGGGGCTTTTTCCACCCAACCAAGACCTACTGGTCTCCCGAGTTTCTTCAACTGAAGAACCTGACCCTTCGCGAGGGTAATCAACAAGGATCTAATTATCATCATGCCTTTCTGAGCCTAGTGTCACGAACCTATACCGCCGGTCGATCCCTCCTCTATAGGTACCTCCTATCTAGAAGGATCATTCTGACCAGCTGTATATCTGGTTCATGATAGCTGACCAATGCTTAACTGGCGTCATACCTTGGCCAAGGATTTATAAACATTACTGGCACTCCTGTGCCATCAGCACTCTCACCCTTGCTCGACATTTAACATTTAACATTTAAATTTCTTATACTTTAGTCACTTTATGTTTTCAAGGATTCTTCAAGTAACATGAGTTTTCCAAACAGGAGAAGTTACTTCAAATTCACAAGGATGAGAAAGGGTTTTTAAGGCTCCATCCCCGAAATTTCCTTTTAGGAAAACATACACATTCTTTCTTGTATCAAAGGGAAAAAACACTTTAGCTATTCCCAACTCAAGTTATTTTCGGTTCAAGGCCTAATTCACAGTGATAGGTTTGATTACCATTCTTACTTATTTCGAGGCTAACATTTCATCCAAAGGATTTATAATACTATAGTCGGGATTGGATTCTTTTCCTTATTTTAAGATTAAGTTATTCGTTAACCACTAAGAAAAGAAAACGGATTCCTATCAATTCCTCTTCTTTATGAAAATTCTATTAAATCAGACTTCGATAGAGGGATAGACGAAGACTAGTTTGAGAGAGACTTCTTCAGATTTTAGCATTTTTAAGACATGCAAGGACTCGGTGGTGATAGAAGTTGCACGACTCCAATAAAGTTGTTAAGAGGGCAAATGAAGGAAAGCTCACGGCTTACTCAATGGCTGACAGGGATCTCCGAGCATTTTAAGAGAAGAATGGAACAAGCATACGAGTTCCGGGAACATTTACGAGAGTGTTTTGGTACCAAAAGGAAAAGAAACCAGATTCAAAAGCTAAAGGCAAGAAGGATCTTCCCTTGGATTAACTTAGACATTGAGCATTTTAACGATTCCAAAGTATTTTGCCCCAAGACGAGAACCAATAAATTTGTTTTCAACACATGAGATATCACACGAGCAAGATTATTACAAAACAAGTAATTGACAAGTTTTAAAGGTTCCCATACATGCCTGGCATTATTCCTGAAGCCTAAACACCGCCTGGCAACTTCTGGCTTGGCGTCAGAATCAACTTCGATGATTGGTGGCCATATCGACATCTCTCTAATGATGGAAAAGGAGACAGCTTGGTAAACAGAGCTATGCGGCCTGAGAAAATGGTCACGATCCTCAAGAAACAACTATAGAATGGTTTCCGTAATGGAATTCGGATTATTGGGAACAAGAAGATCGGACTGTCAAGAGATCCATTCAACTAGGGGACCATGTTCAAGGAAGAAAACTAAGGATGCCGAGGAAAATGCCAGGGAGGTGATGGTCGCTCCTCCCGAGTGGAAGAGATGCCATCGCCAGCAAGGAATGCGGAAAGAAAAAGAGTTTGAGGTCCCTTCCGCCCCGAGGAAGGAGAATTCCCCCAAAGAAAACCAAAAACTCCCCCTTATACTGACCATACCATCTGCCAAGAAACCTCCTCCTCGGTCCCATGATCTTGTGCGTTTCAAACGAGAGGGGATGGCAAGAAGACGGGAGTTATTTCCCACCCTCGACTTTTTCAAAAAAGATAATGACTTCAACCATACTCAATATTATCATTTAATTTTTATCTTTATATATATATATTAAGAAAATCGATGGCATTGGTTTAATATCTTCTAATTTTAATTTAATATTTTACAACCTTTGAAAATTCCTAAAATATAATTAGGAATTGATTTACTCAACTCAACTGGAGATTTTTAATTACTAAATTGAATTAACTTATTTAGCAATAATTAGTATATTAAATTACTTATGGCCAAGGTCATGAAGTGACATCACCGCCTTGCACTGACTCAAGGTTTGATGATAAGATTGATCCATTGTTAACCATGTCCTCTTCCCGATGATATTTCTCTTTCTCTCGTGGTGTTGGCAATCCTGCATCAACTGACAAGAATTACGGTTAGATTGTTCTCCACGGCTATATACAAATATGCATTTAAATATAATCTCATGAACACATTTAATTTCACATGAACAAGTAATTCACTTGCAACTAAAAAGATCGTTAACTTACAGTTACAATAAAGGACTATATATTCCATTCGCAATTTCACATTCACATGAAATCAGTTACTTGCAACTAACTTTGCATCTGAAATACATAACCAATTTTATAGTCTCAAAGTAAGGGATGTAACATGTATGACAACTTTTTCCTTGGGAATGGGTACGAGTTTGGCTATATATATAATATTAAAAAAAAAAAAAAAAAATTGAAAACAATAATGCTCATCTTTTTCAATAAACAAAATATTTAGAAATATCATAATTTGCAAAAAAGTTTAAATAATCATAAATTCACAACTTAATGATTTGTCAAATGTCAATACACAATGAAAAATACAATCAATATATAATAATCTTCATATAGCTCTTTTTTTTAAGGGGTAAACGCTTTTGACCTAGAGCTATGAACCGGTGAGGTCACAAATGGGGGACCTCATTCCCAACATAAACACTCAACAATAACACCCCAATGGTGTTTGAACCTTGGTGGTAAGAACACCACCTTTGAACCATTACACTATGCCAATATTGGCATCTTCATATTGCTCTTCATTCGAGAGCATCAACATTAACATTTGGTTCACTTTCATTTGAATCAAAATCAATTGTAGTGCCACTCCCAACAGCCACGTCATGTGTACAAGTGACCTCATCTATAAAGAATTCGGGAAGTTGTACAATTGGAGTGTCTAAGCTGGCACACACAAGAGTTAGATCCCAATTCTTCGTCATCCACTCATTGTAATCAGGTCTCTTATGTGACAAGAGACACAAGTTGGAGTGCACAAAGACCAAACCCTTAGCTCTTTTTACACCCAATTGATTGTGTTTAATTTCAATTAGTTGAATAACCGACAACCTATTGAATTTCAATACAACAGTTACAATTACAAAACATAAATTATAAAGTACAAATTTATAATAAATAGCAACAAATGGAAAATGAGAAATTTAAAAAAATGAAAATATGCATATTTGAGAGAATTTATATTGCAAGAGGATCTTTTAAAAGTAAATAGAGCCTTGGCCATCTATGTACACCATTCATGAGCATCTTTTTTGTATTTGTCTCGAAGAATGAAAACATCATGATTCTTTGAAGATATGAAATGGCCAAATTCACTCAAGACAATGCCTTTTACATCTATATTTGGGAATATTATTTGAAATGTAGTCTTGTAGCTAGCAAAAACCTCTTCTTACCTATATGGTGCCACCCTCCTTGGCAAGGAAAGTAACTCTTTGCTATAATACTTTGGGGACAAAGAAAATGCTAGGAGATGAAAGGGCATGGCCATCTTGTTCCAATGGTTAGCAATGATTCTTTGCACTCTTTTAAAAAATGCTTCTATTGGGTCATGCTCCTTGGCTTCTATTATGGTTCTTATTTTTTCAAGCATGGAGTCGGTGCTATCATAAATTTCATCCAAACATGGGCAATTTGTATCAACATGCCTAATCATGTTGATGATGGTCTCAATGAAACTCAATACATTTCTAGACAAGCCATCGTTCATCATCTAGGATCAATGCTTTGATTTTTTGTGCTCTTTGTACTTGTTTCCTTCATACACTCCAAAGGGTGTTGATGACCAAAGTGCTCAATGCATCATCTTAATATGATTGTGTGTGATGCAAATTGAGTTTTGGCAACTTTACATGGTGTAAAAGAAAAAATTAAAATATTAAATGGTAGATGGCATGTCATATTATCAACAATTAAATAATTTAAAAAAATACCAAAAATAAAACTTAAATTACTTTCAACAACTCCATTTTGGATGTCTTGAAGATACCTTGTGACATATGATGATTAGTCACAAAGATTTGAATCTCCTGATCCTCCATGCATATTTCTTTGACCCACTTGATCTTTGTGCTAGTCTTTTGCAATATTTAGTTGAGTGAGTGGACAACACATGCTCTCCAAAAAATATGCCCATATGTACCCTCCACTATACAACCAACTGCCCTACAATTTTTTGCGTTAATTTTTTATGACTTGGACAACATTTTTGGGGCCTACCATATCAATGAATTGCATGAAAATGGAAATTGCATCCTTCACTTTTCTTCAAAAACATCTCCCCTTGAGGGGAAACTACAATGACATTAATTAGTGGTCTATTTTGCAATCATTCCATCCATAAAAAAATGACACACCTATTTTGGGCCATGTATCCCTAATTGCTCTCAATGATGCCTCTATTGAAGCTTTCTCCTTGGCCAATAAGGTGGTGCACACCTTTTCATACCCAAGGATAAATGTAACTAGCAGGTGAATTAGCAATGGCCATCACCATATCCCACCAATATGGCGATCTAACAAGGTTGAAAGGAATCCCATTGCTATAAATGCAATGAGAAATGCTCTCATCTACAACCTCCTTCACTTCGTTTTTGAAGGCCTTTCCAATGGGCCTCTTTTATGTGAAAGAAAGGACACACTCTCTTCTTGGAAGGATGGTGGCAATGGCATGAAAGGATGTGGGCTAGCCAGTCGTGATAAGTCACTGGGAGGTTTTTGCAATCCTTTCTTGACAAGAGGATGTGCTCTTTACTTTGATTTATTACTTATCATGTTGACATCTTTTTGTTTTTTAATATACTCCATTATTTGTTGTTTTGGTAACCCTCTTTTATTAGACCCTTGACAATTTTTTATTACTAAGCTGGAAATAGCACACATGTGAGCTTTCACATGATTGTACAAGCTCTTATACTCACTTCCACATTGGCTACAACACCAACAATAACCCCCATCACTAGGAAGTTGTTCAATCATTGTCATATGTCACCAAAGAGGTGATGCTACATCAAATTTGAATGAGCTCTTTGCATTGGCGATAACTGAATTGGGACTACCAACTATTTTGTATGAATATAACAAAACAAAAAAAAATTACAAATTTACAACCCTACAAATTTAAAAAAAACCTTGAGTTTTTTTGAAAAATCTTCAAAACATGAAAAAATACAAGGTTCATTCACCTTTGATGGATAAATCTTCCTCACATAGCTCTTTCTCCTTTATTGGTGTAGGTTTTTCTCTCCTCTAGCCCTCACCTTCAAAGAAAAATGCATTAAACTTTAAAAACCAATGGCAGCTTGGAGGCAAAAAATGTTGTTCTAGTCCCTTGTGTTTGTGAAATGAAACAAAAAAAAGTCATATGGCCCCACTTTTGTAAAGTGCCAAGCTAATTTCCTTTGTATTTTGACAAATGTTTGATGAAATTTCCAATTGACGAATGTTGTGATAGTTCAATTGTATATTTTTTTCTCTTTTATGTGTGTTCCAATTTTCAACAAATGTTTGAGAAAATGTCCATGATATAGCAAACTAGAAATAGAGTTTTTCGTTAATAGTTCAATGTGAAATCACACTCACTCTATTGATTCAATAGAATGATATACATTTTTACTAGATTGGTGAGAATAAATTTCATACTGTGAAATAGATATTTTACAATAGAAATATGTTGTGCCTCTTTACAAACTTCGGCAAATTCCAAGTATGGTGGTGTGCCTAGGTATATGAGGGCTCCATGTCCCCTTAACACTTCAACAACAGCTACAAATACTCTACATCACTCCTCAACAAGTCAAAGGAATACTCAATTGCTGCCCTTTTTACATGGTGTGGCCTGCCTCTTAGGTGATATGTTTTGGTCTATGGCTCCTGAATTCCTCACATATAGTGGTGGCTGGTAATATTACTCATGGTGGTCGCCATGAACATGTATCATAAAATATTTATTTTGGAAATATTATGTCTAGCATACAATCCTTAACCAATATATTTTGATTATATTTGCAAGAAAATGATTTTTCCTTTTTGACAAAATTACCATCTTCAATCTCCAAATCCATTGGAAACCAAGAAAGTAAACTTGGAAAATGATATTTCAACACTCCAACACAAATCTCCAATATTAAGCACAACCATGAATTCTATGTGAATCCACCATAAATTGGCTAGGAGGGTTTTTGTCCCTAAAACCAATCTTTTCCATAGGGTTTTCGTCCTAGAGCAGAAGTTGAACAATTGCTCAATCTTTGCAGTTGGGGTTTTGAAATAAAAATGCCAAGAATGAATTTTCTCCTTTTAATTCTCCTTTTTATATACTTTTTGAAAATAATAAAATATTATTTTCCATAACTTTTTATTTTCTTGCCTAAAGTGACTTAATAATTTAACTTTATATTTTAGGCCCTAATAAAGTCACTTTTTAATTTTAATTGTCCAACTTTATAAAAAAAATTAATTAAACGTAAGTCGTCTAAGAAATGACTTTATTTGGACAACTTAATTTGATTAATTAAGTATTCCCTTTTTACCTCCCAAATAGGCTACTGAAATTAAAATAGGCTAAGGGTCTTCACTAGTCACTTATGCTTGCGAAGGGGACATTACATGTTGATGTTGTAGCTTCGGGCTACATACTTCCACCTTGCTTGTTGAACAATAAATTTCATATAGCCTAACAGCTATTTATTTATTGTATTTATTAAAGTGAAGAGATGCTTCACTTGGCAACATATTATAATTCATTTGGGCCGACTTCCTTAATGTGGCCAACCTATTTAATTATTGCTATTTCTTAATGAAGCCGACCTCATGAAGAGTCACATTGTTTTGTATAAATACAAGGTGATGATCATCTCATTTGATCATCAAGTTCATTCATTCATATTCGCACTCCTAGAAGAAGTTCGCACTTGAGCAGCAGATCATCATATTGTTGTGGCAGATCGAATTCAAGGAGAAACATATTCATTTTGTATCTTCGCATTTAGGAGAGGTGCTATTATTCATTGTATCAAATTCGGCCTTGTGTTGGGCCTGAGTTGTAAGCATATTTCTGCTCTTATTCCTTGAATATATAAGTGATATATTTGCTGGGTTTTTCTCCCTCGAGTAGGAGGATTTTCCCAAGGTATCTTGTGGTGTTCATTGTCTTATGTGTTGCATTTTCTGATTGCTTTCATTTCTGATCCTAAAACTAACATTACAGTCCTCCCTAAAATCGCTTTCCCTCAAGCAATTGTAGATTTGGATGCTACAGTATCTATTCTCCTTCCCAAGTAGCATCTTCTAGAGGCAAATATTTCCAACGAACCAAATACTCTCTATCATGCCCCACATAAGAAAGAGAGATCACAACATTCATAAAGAAATCACAACACTTAAATAGGCAGTTGATGACCACCGCTAATATCCTACGCTAATTAAATTAATAAAAAGTTCAATTAACACTAGACAAAAGAGTATCATGGGCAACGACTCCACAAAAGGATATAATTAACAATAAAAAAAGGTTTTTAGGCAGCGATGGGTTATGAAGGGGTATGTCCCTTACCAAGGTAAGGGTGTTGATGAAATGATGTGACTTTCCCCCCACCATTGAAGATATTAAAGGGAGAACAAATAATTTGTGAGAGGCATGAAGCAAGTAGATTAGAAAATAGAAAGAGAATTGAAATCAGAATAAGAATTAATATTAGCAGCAATTTTTATAAAGATAAATTTGTGAAACAAGTAGAATTATATATATGTGATCATGCAATAGTGGTACTTGCAAAAATTATTGATTATTGTGAGTAATCTAGATGCTTCCCTTGTTATAAATCTGTAATAGTAGATTCATATGGTAGTCCATTCTGAATTTAGGAGAAATGACTTGCAAATAAGAAGGACACCCAGTCTTCTAGGTTCACAAGAGATGAAGGATGACCAGCCTTCATGCTCTTATCAAGTACGCCACCCAGAGGTGGAATGGTGATAGGAAGGGTGACGTGGATTAAGTCTAAGAGCTGTGGAAGATTCAAACTCCCTCTATTGGCTACCACTTCTCCATTTACTAGCCATTGCCACGCTTAGAGATATTCATTATTACTTTGAAACCGCCTCACCATATTAAAGGTGTGAATCTTGTAAAGGGGGCATTGGTCAAAGTGGACGTGGAAATAGTCGAGGAGCTGTCATAGGAGTTGGAAGGGAATCGTGACCCCAAGTACTGCTGCATATCCTTCAAAGACCACCGTACACCACTCATGACTTCCCTACTATATCTTTGGGCACCGTACTATTATTTGGGAAACATATTATATAATGAAGGAGTTTGATGATGCTGAAAGGGATTTTGGAATTATTTAACAGGTCAGCAAATTATATTAAAATATTAAGAACTATTATTTGATGCAATTTTCTGTTTGGAAATTTACTATAATATAGTTTGAACAGCAATGCGTAGGAATTTTATATATCTCTGTTGAATAATATGAATATTTAAATATTCTCCAATGAAAGCTAATCTGAACCCAGAACAGAGAAAAAAAAAAGGGAAACCAACTTGTTTGACACAATGCGTACCCATTAAACATTGGTATAAACAATCCAAAAGTTTGGTATAGAAGATAGTCGGAATTTTATAGTGGAACGTAGCTGTAAGGGTGTCTTTTGGGTGGAATGCAACACTATAGATGCCAAGAACTTAATGTTGGAAAAATAGTTGAAGTCACCGCAGTAAGCATTCTTGTCAGGGGCAGTTTTCAAACAGTTTGGAGTGGACCTCAAGTAGATTTCTGAGTATAATCAGCTACAGGTTAAATTTTAGCATGCTACAGTTGAGTGTTTTGTATGATAGCAGTCACCATTGTAGAAGTTACGTCATTTTGAAGCAATATTTTGATACACAACTGTAATCTCTCTATAATACATCCAATGAAGACTTCTAGGTTATATTGATATGCTCTCTATATTGTAACCTCATTCTTATGACAGCTGAGTGTATTGCTGCTAAATATTTATGCATGCAAAGTGTTTGTTAAAATGTCTATGATATCTCTATGCATTGTGGATTTACTTGTAGAACCAATATTGCCACAAATTACACTTTGAATGATCCCATACTGAAACACATTGAAAATACATTGAATTTCAATTAAATAGAAATTTTTTGATGAAATGCCTACGTGATAGAAGGCAGACAACTTTGTGAGTTTTAGAAAAATTGGTTTCAATTTGGGGGTGATCATTATAGATAGTTCCTCTAGACCCTTGTGAGGGGCATTGCCCCTCAACTCCATTGGGGGTTGCCCCCAAACCGCCGCTAATTGATGTCCCCCCATTGTCCCTAAATCAGGGTCCTTGGTCTCCCCACCCTTGAAACCTGTCCCCCCTTCTCTTCATTCAAAAACTTCATGGAGCTATGATTAATTCTCACTTGAAATTTATATAGTTTGTTGAGAAATCATTATTGACTTTTTTTCTTTGTAACTCTAGCTAGAAACTAGAATACATGTTAGGCTAGTTAGAGAACCCAACCCCAATGTGGGTGTGGGGTACGACCCCTCAACTCCACTAGGAGCTCTACCCCTAGACCCCCACCAAATGACGTCCCCCTAGTGTCCCCAAATCAAGATCCTTGCCCCCCCCCCCAATAAAGATGAATATAATTATACCTGTAATCTCAAAGAGTTTTGTGACCTCCCTCCTGTCAACCAGCTGAATGATTTTACCCAGCTTAAGCAGTTTAAGAAAAAAGGTTGTGGCAGGAAATGCAAATGCACTAACTGCTCTAAAAACATATATGAAGGAGAGTATACCTTCAAAAGAAGTAAACATGGTAAGTATGGCAAAAAGAAATATAAGGTGATTCCTTACAAGCAAAGAAAGTCTTCAAGACAACCCCCACCATGCTTAGGAATAGAAATAAGTAGGCCCCAAAAGGAATTAAATGTTTTATCTGTAAGGGCCCTCATTATGCCACAAATTGTGCTAAGAAGCTAAATCTTGGAACAAAGATTTATGCTGCCTTTGAATTTGAAAATCTTGAGTGGGAAATTGTCCAGAGTAAGCATATTTCTTGAGACATAGACAATTTGTATGAACTCATTGAAGTTGTTCTTGATAAAGGTTATATGATGAATATAAGGATCTGAAAGATAGGATAGAAAAAAAAAGGAGACAAATCTCACTAGAATCAGCATCAGAATAGTCTTCTGAAGATGAAGAGGATTACCTAATCACTCTTCTCAAGGACACCTTAAAGGATGTCCAGTTAATAATTCAGATTGAAAAATCCAAGGATCCTTACAAAATGACAAGAACAAAAGAAGGAAGGAAAAATGCAATTCGTCAGCATCTAGCCAAGCTCAAGAAGTTGGAAGTTGATCAAGAAGAACTCAAGAAACAGCTGAAGCAGCAAAAAAGACCGAAGAAGAATACTGCTAAAAAAATTGATCATGGATATAGAATTCCACCTTGGCAAAAGACTAAACCATCCTCTTCTAAACATTCTTCTAAGCAAAAGACAAGTAGTGATGATGACATTATAACTGTCTTTAAAAAGCTTGACCTTCTCCTTGAGGATGTTGCAGATCTTAAACGCCTCATAAAAACACAGCAAAAGGGAGTGAGAAATCTTTCTGCCTCAATGGGAGAAGTAAAAGAAATCTTGTTCAAAGCAGATCACCAAAGCACTGCACGAATAGAGTCTGAACAAGAAATACAAGAAGAATCTGAAGAAGCTAGTAGCAACAGCAACAATAGGCTCATACAAAAAACCAGAGATAAATCCTACTCTCTATTATTGGCCAATAATGGGAACTATATTAGAATTAATTTATGTTTTCCAAGTTTTAAGAAGATTCCTATGGATGCTTTTGTTGATACAAATTCTTCTAGGTCATTGGCTAAAACAAATGCCATCCCACAAGAATTCTGGAAACCAAGGCCTGACCTCCCACACAACTATGCCATCAATGGAGAACGAATACACATGGGTAGGTATGCACAGGATGTACACGTTGAAATAATGGGGAAAATGTTTGTTACTGATTTCATTGAATATAATGATCTTGAAGATGATGTTCTACTAGGGTACTTGTTCCTCACTAAGTATGAGCCTCTTCAATTCTGGAAACACAAAATTTCCTTAAGACATGAAGATGGCCAAGTAGAAATCCCTACAATCAAAATTGTCAATCATAGATTTGAACATAGTGGGAAGAAGGAAAAAAAGAATTAGTTAAAGAACTGACAGAATCATCTGCAAATATGTTTGATGAAATCAAAAGCAGATTTGAATTTGATTGTTGCAGCATGAATCCTCTATAGTTCTGATCGCAAGAGCATGAAGAATGTGAAATCCAGCTAAGACCAGAATGCCAATCTGTAATTCCACATGAGCCTGCCTGCATATGTCATGAGCCCAATAGAAGTAAAAGAAATGGATGAACACTTAAATGAGCTCCTTGAAGGACTTTTCATTCGTCCAAGCAAAAGTCCATTCTCTTGTCCAGCTTTTCTAGTGAACAAACAAGCTGAGAAAGAAAGAGGTAAAAAGAGATTTTGTATTAATTATAAACCTCTTAGTGATATCATTCTTCCATTTAATTACCCAACTCCATTGAGTGTTGACTTGATACGAAGAGCTGCTAATAAAAAGGTCTATTCAAAGTTTGATTGCAAATCCGGATTTTGGCAAATAAAAGTAAAAGAGTCAAATAGGTACAAAACTGCATTTTCAATTCCACAAGGGCTATATGAATGGAATGTCATGCCGTTTGGTCTTTGCACAACACCAGCTTACTTCCAAAGAAGAATGGACCAGGCACTCAGACATCTAAAAGATTTTTGTGCAGTCTATATTGATGACATTATTGTGTTCTCTGATTCTAAAACTAACCATTTGCAGCATCTTGAAGAGTTGTAAGCAGCTATTAAAAAAAACGGGATATGCTTATCAGCCAAGAAAATGGTAATTGGCCAAGCTCAAATTGACTTCCTAAGACTACACTTGAACAAAGGACAAATTCAATTACAGCCTCATATTCTGGAGGGTATTTAGGAATTTCCTGATATATTACAAGATAAGAAACAAATCCAAAGATTTCTTGGTTGTTTGAATTATGTCTCACCATTCTATAAAAGTCTTGCAGAGGATAGAAAGGAACTCTAGGAGCACCTTAAGGAACACAAAGAAGGATGGTCGCTCAAAGCTACAGAGGCAGTCCAGACGATCAAGTCAAAATGCCAAAATTTACCCTCATTATAGATCCCAGTTCTCAAATTACCATTGATTTTGTATGCTGATGCTTTTGACACAACCTAGTTGGTTGCGCTCATCCAAGAAGAAAGGGATGGGAAGAGAAGTATTTGTGGCTACATATCTGGCACCCTCACAAATACAGAATGTAGATACCATATCTTTAAGAAGGAAATACTGGTAGTAAAAAAAGTCTCAAAATATTTCTTAAACCAGCAAAATTTACAGTCCGAACAAATAGCCAAGCAATGAGGAGTTTGCTAAAGAAGAAACCAAATAAGGAAATTGCCCAAGGAAGAATCGCTAGATGGTATTTTGAATTCCTTGGTTATGATTTTGAAAGTGAATGGATCAAAGGAGAAAATAATCCACTAGTTGATGCATTAACAAGAGAGCTTGCAAGATCAATATATCATGGGATCATATTCAATGAGCCCGATTTCTACAAATTAGATGGTACTCCTATGCTCCATAGGAAAGATGGTGATGGAATTTATACTACTCTGCCATATTTGCCCAATAATATTGTCGAATTACTTCTTGAATCCTATTTCCTAGATAAATGGCTCAGAGACCTTCGGGAAACCATCTGTTGGCATCATGGACAAGTAGTAATGGACCAAGATGAAGAAAAAGAATTGCTTGAACTCCTAGGATTGGATGATGCTCCTATAAAACACTGGTGCAATAGATATGGAGATCTCCATATTCGTATTAAAGGATTCTTTGGAATGAATTGGTCAAGACGCAATAAAATGAATTTACTCAAGAATTTGAAGTATGGTTTCATCAGTAGAATAAGTTTTGACCAAGACTCTTTTGAAGAATACACAAACTTAGTAGGAGCTTGATTCAACCCAGACTTGGAAGAGTTTCTGAAATTTATTCATCCACGCCTCTGGGAAAGAATGTTGAATAGTATGGAGCAGTATCTGATACACTATCCAAGAACTGGATATGAATTTCCTAGAATAGAACTTTATGCTTTGGAAGCTAGATGGCTATCGGAAGTATGAATTGAAAATATGGAAATCCGTCTCAAACCAACATCATTAGCTAGAAGAATTGAATTGGATTGTGCCTATTCCCAGGATTATATGGTACAATTAGATTATGTTTTCCATGCTCACTCTCAAGATTGGGATATTATTTTTACTCCATTACCTGAACAATTATTAGATCCTATCCCCTTTTGATGCTAGCACATGGGCATGTTTGTGTCGTGATGTCACCCACGTTAAGACGTGACAACAAGATGCAACCCTGTCGTAAAAAGCAAGATCCTCGTATCCACTTATGAGTGTTAAGTGGGCCCTTCTCACTCACAGGTGTCCAAAAAGTGATTGTATTTATTCTCCACTAAGTTAGTGTTCACAACAGACTGTGTAACAGTTGTCTACTCCTTAGTGCAGTTGGTGATTCGGACGCGTGTCACTTTTGTATGGTCAGACTCCAAAATTATATTGTATAATGTCGAGGTTGCATTACCCACACTCCCCTGTAAATGAAGGGCAAGAGGGATGCCTTAGGCATCGAAAGTTTCCTAGATTGGAGTCTGGAGTTTCATAGGGCACAAAATCCTTAGAGTCTGTCTGGCATATCAGACGTATGCACTCATCTTGTGCCTCAAGTGACTTGGATGCTCAGAAATCTATATGCATGTTTCAATAAAGTTTGCAAATAAATTTATGCATTTAAAAGTGTACGCAAATTGGTATAGACAGAACTCACATTACATTCATATTTACCCTATGTAGTAATAGTAAATAGTAACTTCACAATTGGGATGTAACAGTTTCCATGTAAATTGTGTGTTCTCATTGTGTTCCTAATTTCTTTGTCTTACTTGAATGATTTTAATTGTGATTGGTTGAGTTTTGAAAAAGAAAAGGATTGTTTGATACTAATCCACCCCGCGCCCCGCCTCCCTCTCAGTATCACCTTGTGCTCAACAAGGTCTATATGCATCAAAGAATGTGACATTGTTGATTTTGGGATTAGTGCTAAGAAGGTAGTATTCCACCCTCTCAACATAGCCTTTCACCTTTTTCCTCTTTCACTATGTCCACACATCTTCTACCACAATATGCTAAAATCTAAAAAAAAAAACTAGCTTGGAACCTATCTGGTCCTATGCTTTCCTAGACCCAAGAGAGAAAGTGGCCACCTTAACCTCATCAAGAGAGAATGGTTTCATCAACTCCTCATTTTGTTCATCCATGATAAGTCTAGGAATAATAATCAATAATATTTCTTGAGTTGCATGATCAACCTCCACCTCCTTCATAAGTAGCTGAGAAAATAACGATTCCTCTTTTTCCTTTGTAACTTTTCCCCTCAAGGGAAGAATGATCTTTTCTATTCTATTATCTTGCCACTTAACAATAGTGGAAAGATGGAAAAACTTGGTATTCTTATTGAACAGAGTGTAACCATACAATAATATATGTTGATCTTAATGCAACCAAATTCAATAACAAATGATAGGTCATAAATGGAAATGGAAATCAGTTGTAAAGTGGATGTACACTTTAACACGGATGTATGTGGAGAAACTCTTTCAGAAAAAAACTCCATACCCAAATAGACCCAAGCCTGTATTTATGATAAACTAAGTTACAATACATCAACTTATCCCTCTTCACTTCAACAGCATAACAGTTCTTGAATGACTTGCAAAACATCACAATCCTACTACCATCTCAAGGCACTAATGTATAGGAGAGATGAATACAAGATACCATGAATGGTATTCCAAAACAAATGGTCAATACCACACACCCAAAATTAGGCATCCAAATCCTCATGGGATGTCTCACTCCTCACCAAATTGGTCAACATACCCTGGATAGTAACTCCTCTTAGGTACCTTACATCCACCTCCTACATCATAAATGTCATATATTTTGTCATAATGGATAAATTGATGAATATCCCAATCTTAGGCACCCCATGGTAAGATTGACCAATTTTTTCATAAGATCCAACAATAGAAGATGCTCTTATGTCTTCTCACATATCTCAATCTTTACCCAATTTTCAATATCTCCCCAAAAGTATCTCTTGACTTAAATGCCACTACAATTACATGCGAGAGGACAAATAATTAATAAATAATTTTCCTACAACATAAAAGGGCATCTATTTCCACTCTCTCCATGTCCCTTGGAGACAAAACAATTACTTATTGACAACATTAAAATAGAAGTATTATAACTTGTCTAGGATTTGCAAGGTGAATGGCACCTAATTCCAACAATTTTGACCCCCTTCCTTTAACCACTTCACCTTGGATTTTTGTAACAAAAACATCTTGTCCATCCTCAACAAAAAATTTGATTCCTTGTGAATGTTTTTCCCCTTCTCTCTACTCTCAACAAAGATCCATGGAGAAGCTATATTTTGCTCTACTTCCTTTAAGCCAACCTTCACAAAATCCTTTCTAGAAAATACATTTCATACCCTCTCCCTATTCCATTTCCTTATTACTTGTTTGACATATTGAAGTTTCTTTATCAGAACACACCTCCTAGATCCTTTGACATCATTGCATCACCATCCCTTCATCGTCTCTTGAAATTATAGTAACTCAACCAATGTAAACTCCATCTTGAAGGGAAAGCCGTCAATTTTACATTCCTCTCCCACCTCTAGCCAATTAGGCTAGTGATCCAAATCAGAAAAAAGCCAAAAGGTAATATCTTGGAAGAAAAACTAGGAGAATCAACTAAATCTTTTGAGTTAGTTGAAAAATGATCTAGTCTTACCTTTATATGCTTTGTTCCAATCCCCTTGTTACACTTGGTAACCATTCTTCTTTTGAAAGAGTATCCAACAATTCCTTGTGTTAATAGAAGGCCCCAAAATCAATTATGCTGGTAGGACACCTTTGAACCTCTATATTTTTTAGAAAAATTGATCATAGCATTAAAGTTTCCCCCTACTATTAATGACCCTTTTGGGAATCTCCTTCGAAAAGAACTCATTTGATTATAATAATTATTTCTCTTGATCATCTAGAACATGGCCATAAACATTGGACATAATTAAAATTGAAATTTGCATGGACTCCATCTAATTTCACATGTATTACTTGTTGATCCAAGTCTAAACAAAGCCCCAGGATTGCTGCCTATCTATCCCATAGCATAATTAGACCCCTTGATGCTCCTTGAGTTGATATTGCAGTCACTTCAATATTCTTCCACAATTTCTTGCTCAACATCTCCATTACCTCTTTGCTTAACTTATTTTTCTAAATGAACACCACATTTGGAGCATTCTCCTCAATCAACTACTTGAACAAGTGGTGTTTGGCAGGGGCATTCAAGCCCTTGACATTCCAACTTAAGAGCCTCATATTAACTTGGTGGTGGTGGGAGGTCTCCTTGCCACCTTGCTAGGAATTTGTTATTGGTACTTGATTTCTATTTATATTCTCTTCCATAGTTGCATCTATAAACTTACTTGCATTAGTTCTTCTCCCTCCTTGTGTCCCATCCCTAGTGTCAGCTAAAGATTTTATAGGAGTCATAAGGAGAATTTTTTGTGTGAAACAAACTCCATGATTCTAGTCTCTCTGCTGGACAAAAGGAATTTCCAAGAGGCCTCCTAGAGATTGGCTATGGTAGCCAAGTAGATTTTTTGTCTGCCCACAAATATTTTGAGCTAATCTCTTTTGTGCACGTTCCCAAAGAATGGAATAGGGTGGCAGATTGTTTAGCTAAATGGACCTCTGGAGGGACTTGTAATCAGAATGTCATTGATTGGGCTGATTCAGGTCATGATAAATCTCAGCAGCCCCTCAAGCTTATTCATGATGATCAAGGAGTGCAATTTCAGCCTATTGGGGTTGGGAAGGAAGTGACTTAGATGGAGCTTTGGCTGTTCTAAGGGTACTGTTTGGCAGTTTTGGAGGACTTCATGGTGGATTCTTCTTCTGTTGTATGTTATGATGGCAATGGCCATCTAGAAATCCTTTCGGTGTATTTGTATTTAAGAATTCTTGAATAATTTTTTTTATTTTTGCCTCCTCCAAAAACTAAATTATCCCATATAGTCCTTGGAGAAAAAAATATTTTTCATATTGATTTTTTTGCCTTTTTATAACTTTATTTATGGTAATTATGCATTTATTAATGGAATTTTCTATCATGATTAATAGATTGTGATATTTGAAGATTTAATTGTCTTATATTATCTTTGTCTTTCTTGAAGGTATATCTAAAATGGAGTTACATTCAACCACTAAAGTAAATGCTTTATCTGATAATTGGGATGAAGAGGACAGAAGAGTAACTTTGCAAGTTTACAATCTGCTTTTTACATCTCAATGCAATGATGAGAAGAAATATTCAAATTTTGTTCTTCTCATTAAATCTGTATTGGATAAGGACATTACAAATACAGAAATAGATCTGTTTTTAACTACAGATAAAATTGTTAAGGCAAAACTTTTGCCAAGTGGAGAAATCACTATGGACTTGACTCAGGTATGGAAAGAGAAGCACACAAATTTCAAGTTCCAATTTATACATGATAATTTCCTTCCAATTATTTATTCACTTCTTTTTGTATGTAACTGATTATAGTTTTGTCATTGTGTATTGAATATTCTATAACAGCTGAGGAAAGTGAAAGATTTTCAAGAAATAATTTTCAATGGAATATGTGGGAATCTAAAGAATATGAAAATAATCACTGAAACGAAAAATCTATGGTGCGGCTCCTATATGTATCTCCTCTTGCCCTTAGAATCCGATAAGTTTGGTGTAACTGGTATTGACTGGAAATGCATTGAAACATGTGCATCAAGTGCTAGAGAATTTAAATTACTTTCAACTATTTCAGAAGAGGACCATAGTATCATTGATATTGATAATATAAAAGAGGTTCCTATGGTAGGAACAACACATTTGCATAGCCAAGGGGAATCTGAAATTTTGATTTTGGCAAATGAAATTTGTGAATCTTCAAATTTGATAGATAGAGCAGTGCTTACAGTTCATGATGGAATGGTTTATCATGTTGTGAAAATTATTCATGACAAAACTGCTAAGAGTCCCTTCCCAACTAAAGTTTCTAAGCCATGTTATGATAGCTATAGTGACTATTTTCAGAAAAGGTGAGTCTTTTTCATCTTTTATAGTCTTAATGCCCATCCAAGTTTATTACATAAAATTGATTGCATAGGTGTTAAATTGCATATCATGATGAGTTGCAGGTATGGAAAGAAACTTAAGAATTTGAATCAACGGCTTCTTTTGGTGAAGCATGCTGAGCAATCCCCCAATTTTCTTGCAAAATGGCAGAAGAAGCCTATTGTGAAAGAAGGAAATTTTGTAGAGCTTCCTCCAGAGTTGTGTTTGAATTTGGGTGTTTCAAGCTCTGTTATGAGATCATTGTATTTGGTTCCATCTGTCATGCATCGCCTGACTTCTTTAATGCTTGCAAGCCAACTCCATAAAGCAATCAGGGAAGAACGCCCAGATTGCCCCCCTGTATCTGTATCACTGGTACTTTTATTCCTAAGAACTTCAAACTGTTATTATGTTTGCATCTCATACTTATGATTACGTGCTCCTCCTTTGTTTTGTCATGGGTCGTAAGTTATATTTGTAACCTCCTACCGACTTTATTTTGCTGGTAGATAATGGAAGCACTCACTTCACGCAAATGCTTAGAGTGTTTTTCATATGAGCGCTTGGAGTTATTGGGTGATTCATTTTTGAAATATGCCATTAGTCGGCATCTGTTTATGAAATATGAAAATGAGGATGAAGGACAGTTATCGGCACGTAGAGCTAAGGCAGTTTGTAACACAACTCTTCATTGTTTGGCATTGGATTGCAATTTACAGGTATTAAACTGTGATATTTCACAAGCTAGTAGCTAAATAAATGTTACATCCCTTACATTGAGACTATGAATTTGGTTATGTATTTCAGATGCAAAGTTAGTTGCAAGTAACTGATTTCATGTGAATGTGAAATTATGAATGGAATAGATAGTCCTTTATCGTAACTATAAGTTAACGATCTATTTATTTGCAAGTGAAGTCCTTGTTCCCTTGAAATTGAATGTACTTATGTGTCGATATTTAAATACGTATTTTTATAGCTGTTGTGAACATTCTAACCATAATACCTGTCAGTGGATGCAGAATTGACGACGTCGCAATGGAAAAGGAGATGTCATCAGGGAGAGGTAGTGGTTGATGAAGGATCGGAAATTGTCATCTTGTCTCGAGTGGGTGTGCTACAAAGTATCTAAGTCGTAACTTGGCCATAAACAATTTAATTAATTTATTTATCCTCTAAGTCAATTCAAATATATATATATGTACCTTTTATAATTTTAAAGGAGTATGCAATGGATTAATAAATAATATAATTAAATATTATAATATTGAAAGTGGAGCGAACCAATTTTGTTAATATATTTAGTAATCGATATTGCATATCGAATTAACATTTGGAAACTTAATTAACGTCGGATCCTTATGGCGGGACTTTCCGCAACTCACCATCCACGTTTGGGGAAATGCCCAAGATTGGGTAGATGAAGAGTTCTTGAAAACCGTCGGGGGAATTCGAGCTTTCTTAAAAAGGAAAATGAGACTTTCATTCGGCTCGCTCACTCAACTTGGCTTCTTTCGGTATTCTCTGAGTCGGTCGAGTAAATTCATGTATTTCCGTTCTTAATCTCTGTGGCAATTTTGATTGAGATCTATCTCCGGTATTGCATTTCACTCTCTGTGCTAAGTCTTCGTTGCTCCGTATAGAAAGACCTTTTATTTCCTGTGTAGTCTTTGGCTTGCAATGCGTTTGGAGTTTGACCTTACTCATCTTCAATCCGGAGGAGTGGAGTCAATATCTTGTCTCACGCCTCGAGTCTTCTTCCTTGTCTGAAAGCGTCGGTGCTCTCTTGGCTTTCTTGAAGCTCGAAGTGAAGAACATTGTTCCAATTTCAACTTAATTGCACAGGCAAGTATCGAGTATAACCCCTCACTGATTTTGGTATCAATAAATAAATATGGAGAATATATTGTTGTGGCCAGCTGGTTAGTGTCCCCAGTTTGGGATTGTAATTTCCTTTGTGTTAGATTATCTCGATTTACTTTTCTTTCCTTAAGTTAATAATGAATGAGTAGTAGTCGCTTAAGTGATGGAATCCGAACTGGGTCTCCTGGTACTAAGTTTCTTGTATAGAAACCTTAACCCTTGTGGGGTCTGGGCAAACCGACCTTGAAGTCAACCTTCAATTAAATTATATTATGTTTTCCTCTGTCGGTTGTGGGTTTAAATTGAAATAATGAATTCCCTATAGAGGAACCTGTTATGATATGGAATCCTTATTCCATTTCATGCTGTGATCTAACCTTGTCTAGGAAATTGAGGAGCCGCTGGGTTGTAATTTGAATTGGTGTGGATTGTTCTCCTCTGTAGCGTCTCTAGCTCAAAACTCAATTCTTGCTTTTCTTACCACCTGTCCGTGTTTAGACTTGTAACCATTATCGACCAGAAGACAAAATTCTCCAACGCTCTTATATCATATTTTACTCTGGCATTGAATTAAATCGAACTCTAGTTTTTCCCTATTGGATAGGAGAATGGAAATCTCTGAACTTTTCTTGTCTCTGTTGTGGTCTAGTTTTGATTCAGATTTAAGAGTCTTACTATATTTAAAACCTGAATTAATTTGGCTGAAGCCTTGGAATCAAAATAAACTTGGAGGAATCTTCAGCATGAGTTCTTCCTTTCATTTAAGTCAAAATAATATTTGTTTATACTTCCTTGATTTTTTTGGAAATCCCTTTGGAAATACTTTATATCTAATTAAGACTTGGTCTGTCTTCAGCTGAATTCTTCTTAATACATTTTCACATTGGTTAAGATCTAACCAAATATAATAAGAAGAGAAACTTAATCTAATTTGATTATTTTAAACTTAAGACATTGTAATCATGTCGAGCAAGGGTGAGAGTGCTAACGGCACAGTGGTGCCAGAGATATCGGCACAAGAGTACTAGCGATATTAAAATCCTTGGCCAAGGTACGATGCTAGATTCAACATCTGTCAGCTATCAAGCACCAGATATACCACTGATCAAAATGGCCTTTCTAGTTGGGAGGTACCCTTAGTAAGGTCGATCAGGAGGTATAGGTCCTTGACACCAGGCTCAGAGACATGATGACAAACGATCCTTGTTGATTACCCTCGAGAAGGGACGGGTTCCTTCAGTTGAAGGAACACGGGAGACCAATAGGTCTTTGGTTGGGCGGTAAAGCCCCTAATGATATCCTCCTTTTCCATGAAGATAGTGGCAAGTTCATAAGTTTTCGGCTTCTTAACTGTAAACTCCCGGAACCCTCTCTCTTATATTTTCTGAATGGTCAATTAGCTTGAATAGATCAGTAGATGTTTTCAGTTAATTCAGTTAGATGTTCTTTTCAGCTGAGAATGAAACTTAGAAGTTAATTGAAGAATTAGATTTTATGTATTTACTTTAATTTGAGATTCTTTCAAAGTATAATGCTAGAAGGTAACCCTAGTTCTTATCAGTCAATGAAAGTTGTGAGTTAGTTAATGATGCCCTAACAGTTGTTCTCTTTATTTTGGAAAAACCCTAGATGGTTAGTTATTAAGTTGCCTTTCAACAGAAGTTGGAAAAAAACTGTTTTTCCGTTAACTGTAAGATGTTAATCGTTACAATAAATCTTGGTAAATACATTTAGGTTAGAAATCCTAACGCTAAAATGAGCTGCTGTTTAGTTTCTTTTACTTTTTACTATTCATTTGCATGCTTTTCTCCATTGTGTATTGTTTGAACCTTCATTATTATGGTCTAAACATTTATCAGGAAATCTAGAGTTAACAGTACCAACAGGAATAGCCAATGTTGAAATCTAACAAACAATACCATTCAAATTCTACAAACAGGGATAACCATTATTGAAATTTAACCTGTAATAATATCAGTTTTTAGCAAAAAGGGATGACTCGTGTTGAAATTTTAATGAGTAAAAGAAAAGAGTAGCTAAGGGTTTTTATTAGTTGTATTGACAAAGGCATAAGTAGACAGGTATTATGGATTTCCACAGGCACAATTAAATTTCTTATAATCACTAATATTAATATATGTGTTCTTAAAAAAAAACTAATCTAAGAAAGACTTATAGGCTTTCCTAAAACTTTTATTTCAATATTTCTAAGTGCTCTCTTAACATTGATTTATCTAATAACAAAATTGAACTAACATTCATATCTTACAATTTGTTAAATACCGATTGACTTTTCTGTTGTGTTTGTCTTCTCAGATTTCCAAGTATTCAGAACCGTGATGTTCTTTTGTCTGAAATTTCTCTTGAAAATTAGTGGCAAGTATAATATGGACCTTAATATGAAGGGAATATATTGATATGTGTCTTCTTGGTGGCAAAAGATGTTTGATTCTTTACATACTTTATTTGGGTTTCTATCTTGGCTGTGTATTTTAGCTGTTTGATTCAATAACAGTTGATATTGATGTTTATGGGAAACCATTACTCACTTATTTGGAAAAATAATCATTTTGATATTGTATTGTCTATGGGTAACTTGAGTTTTTGTCTATTTTATGTTTAGTCTAATGATTTTTCCTTGTTCGTTCTTTACTTTAATTGAAAATATAGTACTGAGATGTTGATTTTTTGTTGTTTGTGAACAAGGGGTACATTCAAGATGAACCATTTGATGTGGATAAATGGGTTGCTCCTGGGTTACTTTGCAGAAGCATTGTTCCTTGTTTTTGCAACCCAAGAGATCCTAACAGTCTCCAGAAGGGAAAAGTTTGTGACAAGGGACATCGATCGATGTACCCAAAAACAATATCAGATGTTGTGGAGGCTTTAATTGGAGCACACTTAGTTGGAGGTGGTACAATTGCAGCCCTTGAGTTCATGAGGTGGATGAACATAGAGGTTGACATTGAAGACAAGTCATTAGAGATTGCATTCAATTGCTCTTTTGCTTATCCTAGTGTCTCGAACACAAGTTTGGATGAATTGCAATCGATCCTAGATTACTATTTCAAGAACCCATGCCTCTTAGTGGAAGCAGTCACACATGCTTCAATTAATGAACATGGAAGATGTTCCTACCAGGTAATTTTGTTTCACCTTTACATTGCACAAGGCAAATAGTACTTTGATAGTTCTAGCAAGATGAAATTCTTCTATAATATAGGATTGAATGTTAATATTACGTGTATATTGCACAGCGGTTAGAATTCCTAGGTGACTCGGTGTTGGATCTTCTTATTACAAGGCATCTATATTCAGCATACCAAAAACTATCTCCCGGAACTTTATCAGATTTGCGGCAGGTAGCTGTTAACAATGAGAACTTTGCCCAAGTAACAGTGAACCATAATATTCAGAACTATCTTTGTCATCAG
Source organism: Sequoiadendron giganteum (assembly GCA_007115665.2). NCBI lineage: Eukaryota > Viridiplantae > Streptophyta > Pinopsida > Cupressales > Cupressaceae > Sequoiadendron > Sequoiadendron giganteum. The sequence goes on along the minus strand of CM021109.1, from coordinate 220,198,579 downwards.
TCAGCTGAAATGAAAAATCAAATAGCAAAGTTTGTAGAGGATTTTGAACAGTATAAAGGTGGTGATTGCCAATCTATATCATTTGGAGGAGGAACGCGTGCTCCCAAGGCAAGTTATTTAGTTTTACATTGTGAAAAGTGTCCCTTGAATTTTAGTTTGGTGCATTTTTATGGAGTGTCAGTCCATTTGTATTTGTTTTTTCACATGAAGTGATTTTTTTATGTACAAATACATGTATGAGGAGTCTTATTTTATACATACAAATATAATTACTCAAGAATTGTTCTGAAGTAGATAAAATAATCATATAATTTAAATAAAATAATTTTAATATTTTTGAATATTTTTATATAAATATATTTTTGATATCTCTATAAATTTATTTGTTTATTTTTATTAAAAACCCATGTGAATTTTTTATTAAGGTATTAATTTATTTTGTTATTTAGTAAGTAGATCATAGGGACTTTGCTTGCAGACGTGATAAGCATTGTACTTTATTTGTATATTAATCTAACTGTCCTCTTCGATTAAAACTAATATAATTTTACCATTTTTCTTGGATGCAGGTACTAGGAGATTTATTAGAAAGCATTTCAGGTGCAATATTAGTGGATAGCCGACTTCAATTAAATGTTGTCTGGGATAAAATAAAACCTATTTTGTCTCCCATTGTTACACCTGAAAACATGGTACCGCAACCACTACGAGAGTTGTATGAGCTCTGTGATCAGCAACATTATGATCACCATTGGAAGCCCATCACTACAAGAGGGAAAGATTTTGTGGCCACTGTACAAATACAGCTCAAGGAATTCAGTATAAATGGAGAAGGGTCAGATATGAATACCAAGTCTGCAAGGACTAAAGCTGCTAAACATGCGTTGACACAGCTACGGGTAATTCAAATATTGCCTTAAAGCTATTCTCTCATGATGCGTCTAGCAAAGAGAGACCAGGCACTAAATTACCAAGAAGTCTTTAGTACATAACCAAAGAAGGCAAAGTAGTTTAATTGCAACATTTAAATTTATTTTTACCATTTGATATCATAATATGGACAAGACTGCTACTAATTGGGAATTTCTGATCCTGAAATAATTGTTTTGTAAATAAGGGGAAGAGCATATATCATGATCACCATACCTTTGTCCAAAGTTCAACGGACACGACGGGGAATGAAGCTCCACATTCATCCAATCTCATTGCTCAAGATGAAAAGGTTTGCCTTTCGTATAAATGCTGAGATTTGTTATGCTAGCTATAATTTCTAATGCATGTAATAGAAATAATGTTTTGATGTTGGGTCAGATAATTGGTAGCAGTTCACAAATAGATTCAGGAGAAGTGGATGTAGTAGAAACAGATCAGGACAAGAATTTACTTTGCAGCAGCAAATCAACGAAAGGTAAAGACCTAAATCCACTTCCACATACAAAGTCCACCAACAAAACGGATAATAGGCTGTCTACTAGAAAGCATAAACTGGAAGAGGTAAAGGCGGGTTTATTTAGGACGGACATGCTTACGCATGAGCTCTTAACTAATAAAGCTATCCGCATACAAAATAAAATAAGCTTTAGGTAGGACAGGTGTGCTATCAACATATAAAGTAGGCAATGTTCCATGGTTTTTTGAGGACAGGAATGGCAGCAAACCCTATTTTTGAGACATTAGGGGATTGAATTTTTTTTTGTTTGGAGATAGTATGGGACTACAATTGACAAATAGGGAAAGTTTTAAAAGGAGAAAATTTTAGCATTCATCATATCATAGAATTCTATTACATATTATTAGAGTTAAATTGAGACTTCATGTGATTTTGGACATACAAATTAATGAAATTTTATTATTTTTACTATTAATGTGTATATATGATAAGTATATAATAAAAGATAAATTAAAACTACAAAACAATTAAAAATAGAAAAACGACATAGCAATTAGATTTTCTATAATTGTACCTAAACTCCATCCAAAAAGTTTGCATCAAAATCAAAGTATAAGTCTATGCCACTCTCATGAGGGACTAACCTTATCCAATGGTACCCCAATCAATTCCTCATGTGCCTTATCATCAATTTATGTGGCATCTTCAAGATCAACATTCTAATGTGTTGCAACCGGCGTCTCATGATACTAAGGAGTGTATTAATCTTGAAGTTGCACCTAATCTTTGCCTAGAGATTTCACATCAAAATCAATGTCTAAGTCTAAGTCACTCCCAATATGAGGGATTCCTCATTTGCCTTGTCATCAACTTATGTGGTATCTTCAAGATCAACATTGTATTGTGTTGTTTCAGTCAATCAATGCCACAAAGGAGAAACAAATCAAGACAAGAATTTACTTTGTAGCAGCAAATCAATGCAAGGTAAAGACCATAATCCACTTCCACATATGAAGTCCACTAACAAAATGGATAATAAGTTGTCTGCTTGAAAGCATAAATTGGAAGAGAGAAAGGTAGGTATATGTAGGATTTATGTGCTTACACATGAGTTCTTAACTAAGAAGGCTATCCACATATAAAATAAAATAAGCTATATGTAGGATGAAATGTTATCCACATATAAAGTAAGAAATGTTTCATGGTGTTTTGAGGATTTGAATGACAACAAACACTATTTTTGGGACATAAGAGGATTGAAGGTCATTTTGTTTGGAGATTCTATGGGACTACAATTAACAATTAGGGAAAAATAAAAAAAAACATTAAGATTATAAGGCATTCATCGTATTCATTATAGAATGATGTTAAATAACATTAGAGTTGAATTGATATTTCACATGATTGTGGACACAAAAATTAACAAAATTTCATTATTTTCATTGTTAATGTGTATATATAAAAAGTATAACCAAAGATGTCCCCCTTGTCCAAATTATTAGGTAGGATGGAAAAGCCAATGTTATGTAGCCTAAGGCCAAGGTCCCTTTCCCCACCATTTCGAACCCTACACCAGATGTGGTTGAGGACTTTACAAATTCATGGCTTCCAATTGGGAACAATCAACATAAGTATTAGGGATAGTGAGGGATGTTGTCTCCCTGCAATATTTATTGACTAAATGGTTTTATATTGAAATTAATCACTTGAATATCAAGATGGATAACATGTACAAAAAGCTTGGTGGCCAAAGTAGATTAACTTGGGAGCAATATGAGAATATCCTTAAGGGGTGGGATGTCGTCCCTAAATTGAGGCACTTCGAGGAGCTAGCTAATTTGAAGCAAGCAGTGATGGGTATGGAGGATGAGAAGAAAGAAATTGATGAAATACTTACTTTTCTAGAAAAAGAGTTAAAAGTTATAAATGGGAACCTAGAGAACATCATATAGGTTAGTAAATGTACCATAAGGAACAACACTACTTAGATCAAGATCTTAAATGAGAAGCTAAAGCAACTCCAAGAGGGGCAAGTCAAGCAAGATGTGAAAGTTGAAGACAATAAGAGTCATGCAAGGCCTATTACAAGGATGTAGGCTAGTTAAAAGAAGCATTTTGGAGACAGTAAAAATGATCTCATTGAGCTCACTAAGCTTTAATAAGACTTTTATTTGCAAGGAATGGACATTGTTGAGACCTTCAAGAACCTTTAACTGGTTGGTGTTGTATTCATTCTTTTTTGGGTGTTACGTCTTTTTTGCTTGGGGTTCTTTTTTGCAAATTTTTTGCTATGTTTTTGTTGTGCTTCTAGTTTTCTATATTTTAAAATAATGGGGTTTTGAGGGGCCTTCAAAACCTAATTTTCCCTTAATAGAAAACTAGTATAACAAAATGTAGAAAGGCTACAACTACATGACAACTAAAAATTAAAAAACAATGTAACATGCCAATCGTTCACGCAAGTAAAATTCCTAAGTTTTCACTTTCAAGTAAATAATCTGTTTCATAACCATTGCCATAAAAAAAAAAATCCAAAGGAGAACAAATGACATAACAAATTCCATTCTTTGATTTCATTTTCAAAGTAATATTCCACATATTACAATATTTCCAAAGGTAGTATACAAAATACATGCATAGCTCAACCAAGCTTCAAAGCAATAGATATAGATGGTCGAGGAATCTCCTTTCAAATCTTGGTCGCCAACTATGCAGGACAAGCATCACTTAAGCGCTTTTCCACAAACCACAGACTCAAATGTGGTCCCCCGCACATCTATCATTTGATAGATGGCCCTACCCTTCGACAAAGAGATTGGTGGAGTAACCTCATAACAAAAATCACTCTGAGCTTAGTGTTGTGCCCTACATAACTGGAACTTGTAGACACTGCAATCCTGAACTAGCATGCATAAAATGAACACGATGAATTGATAGTGGATCCAAAGGCAATCACACTACTTTGGCCAAAGTATTCTTACTCAGTATCTCAAATGACAGTCATGCTATTCACATACACTATTCTAGCTCAATTTGACTTTAGGCCATTATAAACTATGCATAGGTAATTTCCTTCCATGAGTAGTCATTAACCTCATAAATAACATATTCCTTTTTCCCAAAACATAATGGTACCTTTACCCATAAAGAACAAGCATAAGAATACATTACCCCCTTCAATGGATAATCTATCCTAGGAATAACATATGAGCTTTCTAAGTCTACGAATTAGCTTTGCATAATATAACTTAACAAGCTATTCCCATTTTGTCAATCCTAGTATGTAATACTATAGACGACTTTCAATCTCTCCTTAATATGGAGTAAGTACAAGAACTTATAAGGAAATCACAACAATAAGTCTTTTCCTTTCCTACAAGTAAAATGGATTATTTATCTATTTCATGCAACCTATTACAAATTCTACTTTAAACACACAAGGCAATCAATCTTTCACAATAAAGACAAAACATGAAGGCAATAGAATCTCATGCCTAATAACTGCTTATTCCAATTGACCCGCTGGATCTCAAGCTTAGCCTCCTCTTAAAATCAACTTAATAACAAACCATCTCAATTTCTCTCAGTAAATTCCTCACAATAACTCTCAGCAAAATAAGAATTCTCTCAATGGAAAATACAGCAAATTGGAGCAACGTAGTGATACAAAGAAGAATTGTATCTAAATGAGGTGAGAACATATCAACCTTATGCTTTCCAATAACAGTTTGACTATTTCATAAAGTGCATTCTTCATTCAAGAAATCAACTTCTAGGCTTATAATACTTCTAAAGGAAACACATAATTCATATTATGGCGCCAAGTATTCATCACATTTCTTATTCTCAAGATCGTTGTTTAGAACAGAGGAATCATTCAATCATTATATGGTTGCATATTACTTAGTTGACTTGGTCAAGACATGGCAATTGACACCTTACAATGATTCAATCTCCTTCTAATTAGCGTTAATGCTTTGACTCAGCACGTCACATAGTATAGTGTGTTGTGTGCTTTTATTGTTGAGTTTGATAAACTTCATACGACATATTTAAATTTTATATTTTCCATCGCCTTCTATCATTAATGATAACATAGCTTAATACTTAGCATTGTGCTGCTAATATATAGCGCTACATTCATATCAAATCGACCATGGAATTTATACTATAAATCAACCATTAGCATTTTATGTGTATATATATACATATATATCATTAATAAATAACATTTAATTCTATTTATATATATGTATATATTCTTTGACAATAAGTTTGTCTAATTATTCCACTTGATATTTGAATGAATACGATCAAGTTAACATTTCATATACAATAACGTTTAAATATATATATTCGATTATACAATCAAACACATAAACAATTGTTATCTTATTGATAGGTGTATATATACATGTGGTGTGTGTATATATGTATATATACACATACATGTCTCATTGTCCTCTCGATATCACCATGCCCATGAGCAACCCGTCCATAAGTGTGCATAGGTATGTCTATCTATGTGCTCTCATGTATGTATTCCCTCACGTGTATGGGTTATCATCAACATGCATATGTATACATATATATACAATTTTTATATATATCATCAATCAAGTATATTAATATGTAGAAGAACTCACATGCACCAATCACTTAAACACAATAAAAGAATGCACTTAACAGAAATCAAGATCCCTCCTAATGCAAACACACCATGCTTAAGGATGACTTACCAACTCCCAAAACTATGACTTGACTCAACCATTCTATTAATCAGTGTGTGTAAGCTCGGTTAGGTTTCGTTATAGGTTACCCAACCAAGTTCTTCTCCTGAGTGATACTTCCCCTCGCTTTTGGATGATTGACTATGAACCTACATCCAACTTAACACATTTTCATGGTAGTCATTTCTTCATCAAAACAAGCATTTACATTTTACTTTTCATAGTTATAATATCAAATTCAATAACCATTCATTCCATATATGCATTTCATTATATAACATCAAATGAAATGAACATTCATTCATAATTCTCCAATAAACAAAGTGCAACCATATGCATTTACAATTAGAATTCCAAATACATTCACAAATGCAATAATTTACCCTAACATACTAATAGTAAATAGGTAAACACACAATGGGGTGTGACAAACAACATAACAACTAGATCTCTTATAATTGCACTTTATTTTCATCTAGAAAATTTGCATCAAAATAAAAATCTAATTCTGAGTCACTCCCATGAGTGACCAACTTATCCGATGGTGCCCCAACCAATTCTTCATGTGTCTTATCATCAATTTGTGTGACATCTTCGGCATCAGCATTCCAACATGTTGCTAGAGTCTCGTGATACTAAGGAGTATGTCAATCTTGAAGTTGTCCCTAATATGTGTCTAGATATTTTATATCAAAATCAGTGTCCAAATTTGAGTCACTTCCAATATGAGGGACTAACTTATCCAATGGTCCCCTAACCAATTTTTCATGTGCCTTATCAACAATTTATGTGGAATCTTGAGGATCAACATTCCATCATGGTTTTGGTGTCTCATAATATTTAGGAGTCTATCAATCATGAAGTTGCAAGGCACTAATTATATACAAGGACCAATTTCTCCACTTGTTAAGAGATAAGCCTATTCCTCGATAGACTAAATAAATTTGTATGTGGACCAATTCCTTTTTGTAACTGCGTAACTAGAAACCTATGAAATGTGAATAGAAAGCAACTTCAACTCTATAACATCCTTACCATGTGATGTATATCATCTAATAAGGTCACTTTTAGCTCATGTAGCTCTAACTTAGCCTTTTGTTTTGTTGATTTATGGGCCTTGAATGTTACAAAAGTGATTCACTACTCTTGAAGTTTAAATGCCTTGTTAGTGGTACATATTTTGAAGGATTTTCATATTCTATTATTTCACCTCTTCATCTTAAGAATGAGGAATTATTCTAGCCATTGGTGCATACCAATTGAAATTTCTAGAGCATAAGGCACCATATGAGTGGAGTGTTCATAATGTTTATTTCATTGTCACAATAGGCTTAATATACTCCTTAGAAAATCCCAAATTAAAGTCCTTGCTATGAATTGCTTGTTTTTTATTAGAGAAAAAACAAGTTTGATGGGACCCGAAACCCATTACAAACCGGTTTTGAAGGGACCTGAAACCCTATCCAAATAAAGAATGTTGCATCAAAAAAATCAGCAAATAATCAACAAACTAAATAACAACAACCATCTAAAATAAATAATACAATTTGGGCTACAAAAACAAGTAGGTTTTAAAGGGACCTTTAACCCTTACAACCAGGTTTTAACAAGGACCTTTAACCCTAATTAATTGAAATAACAACCTACATTAGCCATACTACAGACAACCAAAAGCTCAGAAAACCCAATATTGAGCCAAGGAAGGCAACCAACTGATTAGTGTAGGAAACCCACACACCCCTGTTATCCAGAGCTTCCAGCACAAGCACACCCCTCTCATTAATGAAGGGGTGAGAGAACAAGAAAAAAGGGCAGCAACAACTCCCAAGCAGCAAGACCATAGAAACAAGATGAGAATCTCATATCACATCCACATTCTCCAGCTCCACCTCAATAGGAGACAAGAGAATGAAAACAAAACAAAGGCAGTGCCAACACACATCAACCTATCTAGCATGCCAAGACTCTCCACCTCAATAGGAGAGTAATAAGACAAAGTAGAATAGGGGGAAGCAAGAACCCATTTACCATTACACCACGCCCCTCCAGCCAAATCAGTCCCTATCTCCATAGGAGAGTGCTCCACCTCTAAAGGAGAAGTTGTAAAGGGCTCCAACTGCAAACAAATAGATCTCTCAAACACATCCACCTCTAAAGGAGATAACCCCACCTCAATAGGAGTCAACATTTGAAGAATTTGAAAGAGAAAAAACATGACAACAAAAAGGGTAGCATCCTCTGTCAGCAACCCAGACCCAAGAAAAACAACAAGAGCCATGGAAGCATGACCATCATCCTCAGCATCAAAAATAACATCCTCACCGTCTCCATTCAAAATGGAACTCCTGCTCATCCACTCCAATCCACCAAGTGGCACCACGTGACCAACTGTAGGCTAGCAACACGAAGAACCCAACACAACATCCACGAAGCAGACAAAACCTAGGAGCCTTCCATCAACACCCAACAAAGCATCAACATCGTCTGGTTTAGACTCTCCATCTCCCTCTCCCTCTGAAGATTCCATAATGCTTAGACGTTGCTATGAATTGATTGTTTCGTCTTGTCAAGTATATAATTAGATGTCTCATAAATCTCTCGAAGGTTAGGAGAGTATGTATCAATATACCTAATCACCTATACAATGGATAAGGTGAAAGAGCAATTGTATCTACATATAATATTAAAGAATAATATTCAAATGATAAAAATAATACATTTTTGTCTAAAATTTTAAACTTTAAATACAAAAATAATTACAAGTTACAAAAATTATTAATTACTTACCTAAGAGTAGACCACCAATCATCATCAAGGATCCTATGCTTCACTCTTTACTTCACTCATGTTGGCCTATATCCACCTATTTCATTCAACACTAACCATCATTACTGATAGAGGCTTATGCACCTGAGCATCCTCTTTAGAAAAATGAATTATTTGATATATAGTTTTCATATTTTTGAGGAATTCCTTCTTTGAAAAAGTCTCGAAGAAAGAAAGTAAGATGTGGTGGTTGGAAATGAGCATTTGTATGTTTAGATTTTTCCCTATGACCTTGAATTAATTTTTATTTCCAATGTCTTTCAATGCATTGTTCAAGACAAACACAACATGAGGTCCAAACTATGTGTTTTTAAGAAATATATATCACCATGCCAACTAATCAATAAACACATGTTTGGTCAGTTATAAATTTGTACATCATTTGAGACTCAACCTTCTACATTAACCCTCAAAATTTAAAATTGGAATTGTGTATCCTTGCACTTTCATGCACAATTGACGACTTTAATAAAAAGAGGAGCTAACCTCAAATGTAACTATAATATTGATGATGGTTGATGCCTAGTATAGGTTTTTTCATCCATGGTAATCAAGAAACACATGCTTAGTCAAGTTTTCCCAATGTCATCCATCAACAAACTTACATTTGAATACTTTCTATCAATGAGGGTGATATATTTTCTATGTTCTCTAGTGGGTATATGAGAAACCAATGTATATATTTGAAATAGGGAGAGTACATCATATGAATTGTGATATCATGTGTATAAAAATTTGGTAATTTCTACAATTGCCTCTTCTTGTGATTATATGTTCAACATCTTTGCAATTGTGCCTAGCCTATCACTAGTAGTCTCTCTTTCTTTTGGTAGAATTCTCTTCTATTTGAGTCTCAACATCCATGTCAAACATAACACATAATATAGATTATATTGAAAAACCCTTAGCTCTTGCCCCATCCTCCATATGCAACCTAGAAACCTTGGCATTCTCAATTAGTTTTTTTGCATCCTAACCCCATGTTTGGGCACACATAAATGATTATTTAGAAATCCCAATACAACTCCCTTTGGAATATCTATTGCACACATGGCATAACTTCTTGACACCTGATTTGAGATTACTTTTTATGGAATTTTGTATTTCTTTGTGGCCCTTTGTGCCTATAATTGTTTGGAGAAGTTTTGATCAAGGCCTTGTGTTTTGTTTCCCAAGCTCATATTTTGTAAAATCCCTTTTCAACATTGTGCTTTTTATCCCTTTGTGTGCTTCTTGGTTCTACTTTCCAATGTGGTAATTTATTTTTTCCAAGAATGAATTAATTGAGCTCTATTGTTGATCTTTTGACTTCTATGTGAAGAGCCCATTGTTGTTATTATATTGAGCTTCAATTATGTAGTCATATTAGCTTGGTTTTGAAATTGCCATAGTCATTTCTTTTATCCCCATGCACTTTTTTCCTTTTTTAGTGTTGACTTGCAATTGTTGGTGGTCTACAACTTAAGTGGACTCTTCATTTTCATGTGGTGGTCCTACTAGAATTCTTATTTGGTGCACTAGCCCTATGTAATCATGTGTTTTCCTTTATTGGAAAAAGGCTCTAGTCATTAATGCATTTAGCATCCAATGTGGAATTATTCTTTTGAAGATAGGACAACTTGTAGTCTTTGGTCGGCCTTGTTAAAATAAGTCTAAAAGGCGAGGAGCTAATAAAATGAAACCATGTGTAGTTAGATGATGAAGATGGTGGGTCCTCTTTTCCTATTCAACAAAGGTGTGGCTAGTGCCCTAAGTTTCTTAATATGCTTAAGGTGGAACAAATGTTCTATTGAATATGTTAGTGGGGCCTAACTTAGTGGCGGAAAAAATCAAGTACTACCATGTGGTCATTGGTGGCAGAGCATAGTGGTTTTGTTTACTTTTTCAAGTGAGACCATCTATGCACTACATGCCATCAATGGATAAAAATAGCAATAGGTAATGACCTACACATTGGTTTTACTCATTTCACCATTATTTGTTGATCTTTAAGTGATCAACCTGCATTTTTTATTCTTGTGAGCATTCAATGACTAAAGTAAAAGCACATGAGTTAAGAAAAATGACCTATGTTCCTTGGATATAAATTGCAAGTGCATTTTATAATGTTTAAGGAAACAATTTGGTGCTTGAACACATCTAATATTTAAGGAAACAATTTGGTGCTCGAACACATCTAATGTTTACTCACCCTACATTTTTATTTTCTCTAAAATGATCATAAATTGTAAAAGAGGTTTGGTGGATTGAATTTCCCCCTTTACATAAGCCTTTAAGACAAAATAAGGAAATTCAAAAGGTTTACTTCCCACTTCACCTACAACACTCCCACATCTAGAAGAACCCCTAACACTTCTTTAATTTTTTTGTGCAATCTCAACCTCTTCACTAAATAACCCTCATCATTTCTCATTATGTTTTTGTAAAGTAAAATAGTTTCAAACTAAAAAGTGACAAAGAGTTTAAATTTTTTAATAAAAAATAAAAATACAAAAATAAACATTGGATACCAATCCTACTTAAAATGATGAAGTGTTGGCACTCTCCTCGCTTATTCTCACTATTGTTCTATTCTCTTCTCACAATGATGTAAAATAATAATATTAAAATAGGGAAGTGAATGCATTTTTTATTTCTAACTTGTATGTGGTTTCTTCTAAGTGTAAAATTTTGAAAATTGATGTGGGAGGCACCCGTTTAGTTTTCTTTTTCAATAAGGAGCTTGGTTGTCTTGTAATGTCCATTATCCACCGGGCAATCAGGGAACATCATGGTCCACTTGTCTCTTGGTTGTTTCTAGATTTTTTGTTCAACCAAGGGCCTAGGGATGGTTTCAAGATATACCTATATCATTGGAATGTGTTAGGGAGGGGAATGTTGAAAAAAACACAAAATAGAGAAAACTAGTCCAAGTAGGTGATATTGTGCATTAGTTCCACTTGTAGGAATTTTAATCATAAGAATTTTATAAGTTGTGCATTTGAGATACTAATTTTTGTATGGCATAAAAATAATTTTGGCTTGTAAATTTCTATACAAATAATTGGATATTCCATTGGAATCAATTGGATGCGGCTATAATTTAAAGTTCATTATTAATCTTGTGGCATGAAATTCTATTATATTTATCTTTAGAGCATTGTTTCTTATAAAAATAATTGATTAATAAGGAGAAGAATTATCATGGTGAACCCCTTTTAACATCATTTACTTAGAACCTACAAGATATACCTTCCAAGGAAGAGGTTTATAAACCTTCATAACTGTGTTAGAGAGACAATAAATAATTATTGAATGATTTATTTTAATTTTTGGAACAACCCCATCTTTTGTTGGCATTGGGACTATTTTTTAGAAGAAGAAACTTGACATACTTTTTAAGTCAATAAAAAAAACTTTGAATAACCACAATATAAAGATGTCAATATTAAGTTCCAATTAATATAATTTTCAAAAATCACTAATTTTCTAGATGGATTTTTAAATACTTAGATACATTTGTCATAAAACATCGATAATCAAATCACATAATTTCCAACATGAATTGTATTTGTTATTTTTTGGATTATAGGAATTCAAATTGATCATATAATCTTACCACTAGTATAACTCAAAAGTAACCTAAATAAAAATAGACAAGCTATATAATGCCACATATAATATTCCAACATAAGAGTGGTGTATGAATATGAAATATTATTAAAAAGTATATAAGCTTTCAAAATAACTATTCATTATTCACTTTTAAAATTGATTAGCTTTATGGAAAGAAAAATTGCTTGGCATCCACAAATTTATAAGATTCTTCTTATAGAATAATATTGTTTAGTACTCAATGGTGTATCTATTTTACAATATACATTTTTCTTGATTCATGAATAGGTGTTCATAGACACGATCTATATGAACTGTGCCAAAAAATGTATTTTGGGAAACCTCAATTTGAGTTAATAGAAGAAGTTGGCATGCCTCATGAACGAAGGTATTTTCTAAACCTTATTTTCATAGTGATTTTGTTGGTACACTCAACTAATGTTCACTTATGGTTTGTTTGTGTAGATTTCTATTTAAAGTTGTGGTAGACATTCCTAATAAAGAAAGCCTCTCAATTGAAGGAAAACAAGAAAAAGGCAAGGCAAATGCACAAGATTCAGCTGCATATAATATGTTGGTGGAACTTCAAAAACATGGATTATGTTCTATACCCTTTCTATAGTTATTGTACTTAAATGATAATGACTATGAATGAAATAAAAAACATATTTTATAAACATCAAGCATTTACAATTTGTAAGGCTCATTTGTTTCGAGACCCTTTTTGTAATTATTATATCTAAAAGATAATTAAAGATTATAACATGATCAATGTATTCCTTTAGAATTTTTTGGGATGATATATATAAGATCATGTGTTGATTATTGTTAATTCATATGATGATGAAATCTAGATTAGAGGGTAACTAGTTATGTTCTTATACTATGACTATTTATATATCATGCAATATGCCTAAATATGTGTTGGATCTATTCATGGCTTATGTTTATTCTACGTTATCATTATGAGATTCACTTAAGTTGTTTGGTGAACATGATGTGATAGTGAAATTTGGATTAAAAATGGAGTAAGAGAATGCAAAACAATCACTTAATCCAAATAACATACACCTTCAATTAGAGCATAAATGGAAACATAACACATAAACGATGTGAAACTCGAGAAATTATTATACCTTTCCTTATCTGAGATTGCTCCAAGATGTGTGGATGTAATTGATTTGTGTGTAGGTTACCTTTTTTAATGTAAGTTTCTCAAATGGACATGTACTTACGATGAATGTTTTTTCTTGTCTTTGTCTTTTAGAGGGAGCTTGTTAAATAAACCTCTATTCATGAAATTGAAAAAGAGGATTCATTTAGGAGATCAAGGGCGGAGATTAACTTGTTGGTTGTGGAAGCTCTCAATTTGACAAGTAAAGGGATATGGTGAGTTGAGGGTGACAATCAAAAGTTCTCAAACATGTGTGAGGATGGAGAATGGAGATTCATTTAGGATCTAGGATGGATGGTGAAGATTAACATTTATTGAAGAAGATAATATGGCAAGGGTTACAAGTGGAAGACTCGCACATGTGAGAGAATGTGGAAATGACAAGTGGAAGGTCTCGCACATATGAAAGAATGTGAGGATTTGTGCAACAATGACCAATGGAAGATCTCTCGCGTGTGTAGGTATGTGGGAATTTGTTTGATAATGACAAGTGGAATATCACACACATGTGTGAGAATGTAGCGTGTAGATGTTCTTGGGATAATGGATAGTAGGGATTAAAAGATAATTAATTAAAAATTAGGAGAGATCAAAGGAATGGATTAGCAAGGTTCATTTAATTAATTAAACAAAAGAAAGGTTAGACTAGGTCAATTAAATAAACAAGATTTATTTAATTAGCTAGTGGTGGGAATTGATGAGAGGGGTTAGCTTAATTAATTAAATAAATAGGATTTGTTTAATTAATCATTAGAGTAAATCTTGCCTAATTAAATAAATAATTTATTAGTGGAGATGTCGCGTAGGATTAATGATGTGAAAGGGGATTTTAAGTGTATATTTTATCCCTCTTTGAAATGACATCGAGACCAAGGGTCATGATCTCATTTTAAAGAAGATAAGTATAGGCACTTAGTGAAACTGAATTGGTGGAATGATGCCTTAATCATTTGTAAGGATGAAAGTTGGGAAATGGTTTAGTGATGCTCCCTTAAGAGACCGGATAGGTTGAAAGAACTCAAGTGGTCTCTTGAAAGGGGAACGCCGTTCAAGGGGATGAAAATGGATGAGAGGTGTTTTAGTGCATAGAAGGAAGGTTGGAGGGAGGATGGTTTGATGCATGAAGATTAGAAATTGTGTTAGTAAAAGGATGGAATATACATAGAGTTATGATGCAAAGGGATGTGATGGGGATATGGATAAAGATATGTGTGAGGATTGGGTATGGTTGATGGGAGGTAACTGCTAGGAAGACAAGTTTCATGTAACAAGCAAATGAATATTTTTTATCATTAGGGATCATGCACCATGATAGAAGGGATCATGATAATGGAATTCCAAGCATGTGAAATATGGATATCCAAGCATGCATATGACTTGATGCACTATGATTTGAATGATCATGATGATGTTGATCATGAGGTGCCCCAAGGATTGACTCATAAATGCAAGCTGCAAAAGAAAC
The DNA here is from genome assembly GCA_007115665.2 of Sequoiadendron giganteum. NCBI lineage: Eukaryota > Viridiplantae > Streptophyta > Pinopsida > Cupressales > Cupressaceae > Sequoiadendron > Sequoiadendron giganteum. The sequence continues at coordinate 220,183,400 of CM021109.1, read as the reverse complement.
GCATAAGCAAGAAAGCATTCACAAACAATGAAAATAAAAGACAAATAATACTTTGCCCTTGATCAATATGGAAGCCAAAGATTGATTGATTTGATGATGTTAATGCATTTTTGATGTGGGAACAATATATCCCAATAATAATGCAAGGATTGGGGATGATATATCTCTATGGAGATATAATGATAGGTTGAAAATGAACAATATTTTGATTTAAGCATGACTAAGGATGAACCTTATGGATTCTTTTGGATATGTGTTGGGTTGTTAATCTAGAATTTTATAAATAATTTTTACTTTAACTATGTGTTTTTAGAACTAGGAGCTTTATATTGGCTACATGGATTGGATATTGGGTATGGGATTACAATCTCAAAAGGATTTGAGTACCTAGAATTTAGGATTGTGGATCTATATTAGTATTGAATTTTCTATTTGGGATTGGCCTACAATAAAAAAATTTAAGGAAAAAACTCATTCTAGCATTAGGGTGAAGATGTTGGATGGATGAAAATGAGGGATGAGACTCATGAGGTAAATGGGGAATGGGATGTAGGATTTGGTTTAAAGGATTTTCATATATGAATGATATGTCCCAATTGGTTATGTGTTATTTATGATTACATGCTTGAACATATAAGGGGATTGTCAAAAACATATTTAAATATATTTTCCACTTCCTTATCAAGATCAAAAGTAAGAATAACGATATATATGATGGTATGGAATGCATATATGATGGATTGGAATGATGTGATGGTATGGTATAGATGACTAGCTAATGGTTGTGAAGAACGGATGGGATGAGTAGGTGGAAGAAGATTGGCGTAAGTTTTGGGTACACAAGAAATGAATTTATGCATGATGCTCACAAACACTTTTTCATCATGGTACTTTCTCAAGGCACCATAGGAATAACTTTCATCATTGAACAATTTTTTCTTTACTATTTTGATTTTTAGTTTTTTTAATTTGAGGATGAGAATTTCTAACTTTTGGATTCAAGCATTTGTTTCCATAGTAAGCTAATAGTATCTCATTTTGGATATTTTCTTCAATTGTACCATGTTGATATTGCATTAGGTATATTTCATTGTGAGCTTCATTGATTTATAAGTTGGATTATCCTAGGCTATTGCTAAGGAAAATTGAGTGGGAGGTAGGTTGGATGAAGGATGTATGGTGGTTATGTGAAAGGTTAGATTAAAGGGATGTGGTGATGTGGTAGATGGGATGATGGATTGGGTTAGCTAAAGGGGTGGATAGAAGGATGGGATTATAGAGGCATGAGTAAACATCATGGGACCAAGGAGAATTAGGAACAATAGTTTCACACACCTTGATGCGTTTTGGAATTGGATATTTTGTTAGATTTGATGATGGCTTTTGTTTTTTTAATTTTTGGACATGTTGACTTAGGTAATTTTGGATTGTGGGATTATTGGATTTTGGGACTTTAGATTTTGGATATGGTATTTGTATTTCCAAACTTTTTGACTCATTATTTTTGTGTTTTAGCTTGTTGGATATTTTCTTGGATATTTAGATAGCATGGATTTGGAATTGCTAGATTTTGGGGGTTCAAATGGATTTCAATTTTTTGAATTTTTGGGAGTGTGGACCATTAAATTTGGGCTTGAGATTTATCTATTTTTTCTTTTGGGTCCTTATATTTTAAAGATTACATTTTTAAAACTAAATGAACTTTGGATGTTGGGTGCAAAATCAACATTTAGAACAACATGCAAAGAGATTAAAATAATATTAAACACTCAATTTAAAGTGAAACCATAATTATGATCAAGCTAAAGAAAGTTCAAATAAAAAAAATGCATGAAAAATATCATCAACGTAAAAACCTCTTTGTTGAAGTTGATTGCTTGATATAGTTTCTCAAGGATTCATACAATATTTCTACAACATGTACCTACCAAGCTCTGAAGGTCATATATTTCTTGATGAAGGATTGGGTTGGATTCATATTTTTTGGTTGAGGATGTAAATAGTGAGGATTTGATCTTGGATTAATGGTGTAGATTGATTGAGATGATTGGAGAAGTCCCATTGGCTAAGAATATTCAAGAAGAGCTATGATTTCTCCTTAGTAGGCTCTCAAATGGGTGAGAATAATTAGTTTTTTTTATTTTTTATTTTGACTAATTAGTTGTGCATGGGTAAAAATATAAGGAAATTGTGGAGTTATGATGAAATATGAATGAATAATTTTATTTATATTTTTTATTATTTATGGAGAAATACATGAAAATAAAATTATTTATTTATTTTAGAATAAATATATGATTATTAGCCTAATTAACTTCATGTTTAACATTCTTCTTAAGCCACAACCAAAATCTACATAACCTTTGGATGAAACAATTGATATTGTATGGGTCGAATCCAAAACACATCCAAAGACAAAGGAATTTAGTTGTGGATCATAATACGCTATGTTGGGGCCCAAATGCATCACAACACATTCTTTAACACAAATTTAATTGAACAAGATCGACCGTAGAGAATGAAACAAGCCATGTCGGCCCAAATTGTATCAATAACCTTAACACTCTCACTATTTGACTTCACATAGTTGGGGAGACACCAAAATAATTATTCAGAGAAAGATTTAGTTATTGTAGACCACGCACAGTATTCATTCAACCTTTTCCTTGATTATTTGATCATGAGATGTTGGCATGGGAGGAGAAATTCACTGAAAGTATAAGAACAAAGAATTTAAAACAATGTGTAGCTAAATGTCATCCAAAATCTATACTTTCAAACCACTAAACTACTTGATATTACTGATTATTAAGATTTTATCATTTTAGAACATATTTACAAGACCGGTATCTCTTAACATCTGAAAGAATGCAGAGCATTCCACTAGGCTTTTGTCATTGCTTTCCTCTATCAAGGTTCATATCAGGATATTGTTACTTGTAAATTTTATTGCAAAAAGTTTGATGATTTGATTTACTGGATGTGGCACCTTAACAACACAATCATATTCCCTTTAGAACTGCAAGAAAAAATTCTTCTCTATGGAAGAATGCAGATCACCATATCATGACTTTGTCATAGATTCTGCCCTGTGAGTGCTTTAGCACTACATATGTAACATATTTTCGTGTGTGACACATTAATCTATGATTATATCAATGTAGACATATTATGAACACAACATGAGTATCAACTTCCACAACATACTTAGTTAACATGTTGATTATTATTCTTCCTTGTACAACCCTATAGACTTGCTCCAACGAATATCACAACATGACAACTATCTTCGGAGAGTGTACACACTTCAACATCATATCTGACATCAATGACAACACCTATTTCCAACACATTGATTTCAAAGGAGAAATGTCAAGTAGTAGTGTCCTTGATAATAGATAGTTCTCATTGATGTCTAAAGAGTAATGTTAACTAAATAGTGAATGTAATAGTACTAGAATTATCATTATCAGTGCATTTTGAGAATAAAAAAGTTTAGTACTTGTAGTAAGCTTGTAATATCATGCTTGCATCTATTCATGTTAATAGAGGAAATCCAAAATTTTGGCGTTAGTTACTCGGGGCAGAGATATTTTTCTCGCAATATAGTCATGTTTTGTATTCCCTTTAGAATGGGAGTTTTTCTCTATGATTTTAAAGAAGAGTATGCCTATACTTGTTCTATCATTCCCAAGCTTCCAAGATTTATGTTCAACATGTAAAAATATTGAAGTGGTTGAAGGTTCCCTATGCTTATCAATTAACTTGTTGGTGTTCTAAAATTGTGTGGTGTGTGGCTTTTGGAGATAGTGTGGGATGTTGATTTAGGTCCATGTTAAGGTTCCTATAGAAGCACATGACATCATGCTCATTTGGTAGCAATATTTTTAATTTAGGACCTATGCGCTACATGTTTCACGTAATTTGGATTTAGGTTCATCCTATGTCAATGTGGTTAATTACGGACCCCTAGCCAACATGAAGTTATGTTAATGTAGTATCTTGTATATGTAGTATAGAAAAGTTTACTTTAAAAATTCACACCTTTTTGGCCTTATTTGCACTTGCATTTAGACACCCCAATCTGGAAAAACCTATTACAAAAATCTTTGCTTGCAACTAGAAACAAAAATCACATACAAAAGCCTAGAATTACAAATTTTCAATTTTAAAAAACCCTGAGCAAGGACCCATTCACCCATGGGAGAATGAATCCTTGTATAGACATTTTGACCAATTCTGAGTGCATTTAAATCTTTGTTTTAGCTTCCTTTTTGTTGTTGTTCAAACTGTATTTTGAAATTTTGAAAAGTAGTTAGTATATGTGCAAGAAAAGGTGTTATTTTATCTCATTTTTGCAAACTCATAAAAATTCTATTGCATTTCAATATTCAAAATCATAAAACCTATAGGAAAAGTGTTACATTCTAAAGCATTGCATAAGTTGGATAGATTGCTTTTCAATTTAGGCACACACTCAAAATTCACAATGTTAGTATCTTTCATTTCCAAGTATGCCAAGAAAAATTTCATTAACAAGCATGTTAGTCCTTCTTCCAATATATTTCCTAGTTATGATATTCTCTTAGTGCAAGAGGGTGAAATTTTTGACACATTCCTTAATTCTATAGCCCCTAATATCTCTCCTATTTGTGAGAAGGTTTCAATGAAAGAGGATGTAAGCATAGACAATCATGAAACTCATAGGTGCTCTTCTCCCAATACCTCTCCTACTTGTGATGAAGGTATCTCGGTGTTAGAAGATACACCCATTAAGAATCATGAAAATCTTGAAAGCTCCTCTCCTAAAAATTCTCCTACTTGGGGGAAGATATTAAGGCACAAGAGAATGAGATCATTGATATGTTTCTTAACATAACTCTATGTAGTCTCCATTCATCTCCCACTAATGAGAATTTTTTAGTGAAATAAGATGCAATCATGGAAAATCATGACAATCACATTCTTCTCCTAATATCTCTCATAGAATATAGTTTGGTGTTAGAAGATACACTCAAATTGAGAGCCATGAGAATCTTGTTTCTCCCTCTCCTAATGCTTCTCTCACTTGGTAAGATATAATTATTGGTAAGCAAGAAAATCATAGTTATTCTTCTCTTGATTCCTCCCCTACTTGTGATGAAATTATCTTACAAAATCTAACCATGAAATGTGATGAACGTCTTGTTTTCTCCTCTCCTAAAAGCTCTCCTACTAGGGGAGATATCATGGTGCAAGAAGATGCTAACATTGATACATGTATTTCAAACAATAGTAAGATGATTTCAAATGATAAGGTGACATTAGACTCTCCTTCACTAAAATATCAGCATAATAAGGATAAGTCTTTTGAGGTTATGAACATTAGATCTCCCTCAAGTCCTCTAATTATTAGACCTCTGACAAGTCCTTTGATTATCAAACCTCCCAAGTCATCTCTTGAGCCACTTCTTACCATTTACCGACCTTCACATCAATCTCAAGTTCAAAATAAACATGTGCTTATCATAGAACCACCTAAAAAGCAACCATTATCCCTAGAACATATCTTAAATTTTACATGGCAACTTAGTAGTAACAATCTTTCAAAGCAATCGAGTTACAATACGATTGCTCACACATATAATACAAGCAACAATCAAAAACCAAAAATAAAGATTTAAATGAATACAGTACCTTCAACTCTTCATCATTTAATGAAGTATGCTTACATCAATAAGGTTTACATGATCAAGTCTGAACATGTACTAGAAATTTGTTTTCACACTGAGAAAGACAGGGAAAGTTCTTTGAAAACATTGATACCAACTTCAAAAGTAGAACTCGTGCAAAAGGAACAAAAAGAGTGTTGCAAGTATAAAGTGTTGTCATTGATGTCAACCGGTTGGTGTTGTCGTTGATGTCAACTATGTGTAGAGGAAGCTGGTTATTGTTGTATATGTTGAGGATATTGAGAAAATTGTAATGAAGAAGGTTTGTTGTCTATGCATGTATATTGAGATGTTGAAGAAGTTCCATGAGTACATGGAGTTATCCTTATGTTGCTATGTTTGGAAGTTTGTTAGAGTGAAGTAATGTGTTGAAATGATGTCTTTGGTACTTGGTTTCCAAGTTCTTTTGAGAAAATTTGATAAATAGAGAAAACAATGTCTTGTAGATATTCATTGTATGCTTTGGGATGTGCTTCGTGTTTCTTCTATATTGATTATATGCTTGTGAAAATTTTAGGTATTATTCATGGTTGTTGGTAGTTTCTATATCCAGAATTTGGGCTTTTGGATCATTGTACAGTGCGAGGTATTTTCACCAGTATGTGAACCAGTTGTTTAGTGATGTTCTCTCCTATTCGGAAGACATGTATTTTATTTGTGTTTATCTGCTATTTGGATTGAGTTTGTGCAGATTTGTGAAGTTGTTTATAATGATTTTATCTTTCTATGTTCAAAGTTTTACTTGATTTAGTGTGGTACAGTGTAAGTTTCATTTATCAATATAAAAACAAGGGTTATCAGTTGTCCTGAGTTAAAGTAGTTGTTGATACAAATTTTGGTTGAAGTGGTTGATAAATATTAAGTAATTGATTTCAAGTGAATTATACTATTTGAGACTTTTGACTTGATCTAAGGAAGCATGTACTTAATGTCTATAGTGTTTTGTACGAGTGTTGGCCAACCTTATGTTTAACACTACATGTGAGGCTTGTAGAAGCATTTTGAAGGGTGTTGGGATCTATTTGGGTTCTAATTAAGGAATTATGTAGGTCATCTTTCATTCCTACCCACCTTGGGTGCTGACCTATTTCAAATTTAATTGTATAATGACTAGTGGTTGACATTGGAAAGAGTTTTGAATTAGAGGTTGATATAAATATGTATGGTGTTGATGCAAGAGTGTGTACGAAAGAGTAAGAAGCAATATAGATGCGATATTATTGTGAGTGAAATGTAGTGAGATGATAATTTGAGCAAAATGGTGAGAATTTCATTTTAGGGTTCTGAGGGTAGTGATTTGAAGGCATATAATATCTTTCATGTGATATTGTGAAAGTATGCGAGCAATTATGGTGCACTCCTTGTTGCATTGATAATTTTTTCTCTATGTAACATTCTTCTTATATCTTCTTGTATTATTTCTATGGTAGCGAGCCTTGGTCGTGAGCCTTTTTTGGATATTGTGTCCTATTATAGCAGTGAGCCTCTATATTTGGTTTTGGAATGATTTATATTGTGAGCTAATCCTCATCGTGGTTTTTCCCTCATTGGGTTTTCCACGTAAATCTGGTGTTCATATGTGCATGGTTTTACTACTTTTAGTATATGCTTTTACATTTAATAATTAAACACATTAGCAGATTAAAATCTTTGGGAATTCTTGTAGATCTAACTTTTGTTGAGGGTTTTAAAGGTTAAAATTTCTACAACTAATTCAACCCCCCTCTTAGTTGTCTTGTTCAACAATTGGTATCAGAGCAAGGTTCCTTGGAAGAAGAGATTAACTGCTTAAGGTAGATCTGGGATGGCAAGCAAGATTACTTTGGATTGCCCTAAATTCGATGGCACAAATTATGCATTCTAGAAAACACATATGGAAGGATATCTGGCATCACATGGATTTGAAGTTGAAAAAGCATATAAGACTACATATGTTCCACCTGAAATTGGTCCAAGTACAAGTGCAAAGATCAAGGCACATGAGTCAAATGCTAAGGCAAGATTTCTTATTACGAATGGTCTTTCAAAAACTAAATTAGTTAAAGTTATGGGTTTGAAGACTGCTAAAGAATTTTGGGATAAGCTAGAAAACATCTATGAAGGAGATGACAAAGTTAAACAAGAAAGGTTTTAGATCTTGAAGGAAAAATTTGAGGCCCTATAGATGTTTGAAGATGAATCAATCGCAATCTACATGAAAAAAATTGATGAGCTTGTAAGTGCAATGAGAGGTCTTGGTGCACAAGTCAAATAATCTAAAGTGGTAAAGAAGGTTCTTAGATCTCTTCCTAATTTTTATAGTGACTTTTTTTTTTCTATTGAGAAATTTATTAATCTTGATAATTATTCTAGAGATCAGATGGTTGGTACACTAACTTCGTTTGAGATGAGGAAACAGGGATTGAAAATAATACAAATATAGAAACTACCTTTAAAGCCAATACATCTAAAAAGATTGAAGAACCAGATACGAAAGGTCTTGATGATGTGGAAGCTAACTTTGTGAGAAGAATGAAGAAGGGCATCGATAAGTACAAGGGTAAATTTCCTTTCAAATGTTTTAGTTGTGGTGATATAGGTCATTATGTTTCAAGATGTCCAAAAAGAACTGAAAGAAATAAACATAGACAAAGCAAGCAAGGAAAATAAAGGAAATATGATCAAAAGAGAATGTTTTGTCAATGAAGATGTTGGAATTTTTATGATGAGTCTAATTATGGAGATTTTTATGATAATGAATGTGTGTTCCTAGCTTTAAAATATGGATCTACTCTTGCTAACACTAAAAGATGTGTGAAGGAAAGTGCTCCAGAGAAAGTTGAAGGTATTATGGTCTCTTCTCTTCATGCTAAACAAGAGAAGAACTACTAGGTTGTTGATAGTGGTTTCTCAAATCACATGACCAGTGATAAAAGTAAGTTTGTTAAACTTGAAAAATATGATTGAGGCTTAGTTAAGTTTGGAGATGATTTTGGTGCTAAGATTTGTGGGATAGGTTCAATCAATTTTGATGGCAAGCATAATACTGATGATGTCTACTATGTTAAGGGTTTGAGACATAATCTCTTGAGTGTTGGACAAATGTGTAGTAAGGGATATAATCTTTTGTTCAAGGATGAAAAATGTGAAGTCAGAAAAGGGTCTGAAACTGTGATTGTTGTTGGCAAGAGGACTGAAGGAACCATCTATAAACTTAAAGGTATTGATGGGCATTGTTTTATCTCTCAGATTAATGACAGTTGTTTATGGCATGAGAGGATGTGCCATATAAATTTTTACAACATGGTGATAATCAGTGTAGTTTAAGTTGTGAGATATTTACCAAGAATCACAAAGCCGATTAAAGTTTTCTACAAAAATTGTTGGTTTGGAAAGCATGCTAGAAACACCTTCAAAACAAAGGAACAATCTACTACCAGACTGTTAGAATTGATTCATATAGATCTTTGTGGTCCTACAAGGGTGAGAAGTCTACAAGGTGACATGTATTTTATGCTTTTGATTGATGATTATTCTAGAATGACATGGGTTACTTTTCTTAGAGATATATCTAATGCATTAAATAAATTCAAGACATTCAAAGCTATGGTTGAAAATGAAATGAATTTGAAAATAAAGAGGTTTGACAGAGGTGTTGAATTTACCTCCAATGAGTTTACTATGTTTTGTGAAGTTCATGAAATAAGAAGACAATTGTCTACCCCTAGAACTCCTTAACAGAATCGAGTTGTTGAAAGAAAGAACAAGACAATTCAAGAAGTTGCTAGAACAATGATAACAGAGGTAGGTCTGTCGGAAATATACTAGAAAGAAGCAATTCACATTTCTATTTATGTGCTTAACCGAGTTCAAGAAAAATCTAATAGCACTAAGACCTCCTATGAGCTATGGTATGGAAAGGTTACTGTTGTTAAGTATTTCAAGGTATTTGGAAGTAAATGTTATATCAGGAGAGATGAAAAAATCTAGGAAAGTTTGATGCATGATGTGATGAGGGTATCTTCCTTGGATACTCTACAAGAATAAAAGCTTACAAATGTTACAATAAAAGGTTGAGAAAGGTTGTAGAAATTACAAATGTCAAGGTTGATGAAGCGTTGGAGGATTCAATTGAAGTTAATGGATATGTGTTAGATGAACATGCTTGCAGAGAAGAAGAACAAGAACAAGAAAAAGTTGAAGAACAAGAAATGCAGAATGAAGAGCAAGAAGCTCCAGAAAAGGCTCCTAAAACCCCTAAGTATGTGTAAAATAATCATTCTGAAGATCAGATCATTGGAGACAAGAGGAAAGTTGTATTGACAAGAAGCAAAGCTACTAAAGTTGAGATAAATTATTGCTTAATTTATAAAATTGAACCTAAGACAGTGAGTGAGGCATGTAAGGATGAAAATTGGATGAAAGCAATGAAATAACTTATGAAAATTAAGAAAAATAAAACTTGGGAATTGGTTCCTAGAACAACAAACAAGAGTATAATTGGAAGCACTACAATAGAATAGGAAAATAGCACCTAAAATAGCACCATATTTTAGTGTATTTCAGTTCACGAATTGGGCAATTTGGTTGGTGCTAAACTTGGTGCAAACAGGCATGTTCATCTCGGTGTCGAATTTGGCGTTGGATGTTACACCAGACTTAGAGCTGAAGTTAGCACCGAAAAATCGTAGTGCCCTCGTTAGTGCCTAAAATAGTGTTGATAAATAGCACCAAAAATAACTCCTAAAATAGCATCAAAAATAGCACCTAAATTAGTGCCCAATTTGGCTTCCGATTTTGCTTTTATGTCTACTCCCATTCTTGCTTCTAGTTTTGCTTCTGATTTTTCTTCCAAGTTTGCTTCCAATTTTGCTTCCGGTTTTACTTCCACTTTTGCTTTCGGTTTTGCTTCCAGTTTTGCTTCCGGGTTTTCTTCCATTTTTGCTTCGGATTTTGCTTCTAGTTTTGCTTCCAGTTTTTCTTCCATGTTTGTTTTTGGTTTTGCTTACAATTTTTCTTCCGATTTTTCTTCCAGGTTTGCTTCTGGTTTTGTTTCTGATTTTGCTTCCAATTTTGCTTCCATTTTTGCTTCTAGTTTTTCTTCCAAGTTTACTTCCAGTTTTTCTTCCAAGATTTCCTCTAGTTTGCTTCTAATTTGGCTTCCACTGTTGCTTCCTTCTTTTATTCTAAAAATGCTTCTTGTTTTGCTTCCATTTATTAATTTAATATGTTTTATTTCAATTTAATTAGTTAAATATATCGTGCCTCTTAAATAATCATATGATTATAGAGTAATTAATTAAATTATTTAACTCATATGATTAAATAACAAGATAATTTATTTTTTGGCTCGGTAACACAAAAAAATTGTATTGCTCGTAAAGATAAAAAAGTATATCTATTGTTCAATGTCATTACCCACCAAAATTCCACTGCAAACAAAAAAAAATAGAGGCACCTTAACGTGCAGAGTAAAACATTAAATAAACCCTGTAACCCTTGTAACTTTTTACTAGTAAAATCCTTACTCCCAGAAACTATAAACATTAAATAAACCACTTAACCCTTGTAACTATTTACCAGTAAAGTTTGTTGTGGAGTTTTTCTTGACCCTTTCCAAATGAAATTAACACATCTTAATCAAGGGCTTGCATTTAACACCATCTTGGATTGCCCATACTGTTATTAATGAAGTACTACTTCACCACCGCCCGCCACCCCTGTCTTCGCTTGTCATTTAAGGCGTTGTCCTCTCCTATGTTTTCACCTAAGTTCGCTAACTTAACCCCACTAAAATCCTCCAACCTGAATTCCCCCATTTCACCAAAAATTAAAGCCCATTTAGATAAGACATCTGCTTCCACATTACCACCTCTTCTAATGTGGCTCACTGCAAAACTTTCAAAAGAGCTTAACACTACCCTGATTTTTTTAATTACGTTTTGGAGGTGCCAAGCATTAATTTTACCTTTCATCACCACTTGAACTATTATTGTAACATGATCATCATCTAAAATTAAAACAAGTGATTCAAATATCTATAATTGAATTGAATTTGAAAACATCCATCCTGAACAGTAAACTAAAATCATCATACGTAATAAATATCCATCCAAAAATCATCGACCACTTTTAATATATATAAATTGACAAGTCAATACTGATAAGATCATCATATATAACTAAAAAAAGTGAAATTCAAATATGCCAGTACATCAAAAACATGTCAAAATGATACATGTCCAACTATCGACATAAGTGAAAATGATACAGTACAAATGATATAAATAAAATTGATAAATTATGTAACTCAAACTGATACAAGTCAAGATGATATATGTCAATATGATACAACTCAATAATATAGTATTGTAGACTGTGAAAATGATACATATGATAGTAACCATGAAAAGAGTCATCATAACGATATATCAGCAATGATCCATGATGCAGTCTATATGATCATGAATGTCACTGGTTACTACCACCAACTATCTCATCATCATCACCATCATGATCATGATCATCATCGTCATCATCCTTGTCATCGACCTCGGTGTCTTCTGTATCTGTGTCATCATCATCCTCTACCATGTAATCTATACCAGCAAAATGAATATTTTGTGGATCTATATCATGTTGAGGATCATCTTGATCTTCTAGAAGACCCGTGTTCTGCAAAAAAAAACATTTAGAATGAAAATTTATTATTTATTTCATGCAATAATTTATTTTTATGCTATATATCTAATACTACAACATATGAGATGAAACCATAATCATATTACATCATATCAAAGTGCACATACCATGATAAAATTTCAAAAAACTTATAGCTACTACTAGTGAGTCAGGAGAAACTCCAGCTTTCAAAAACAAAGCCAATTAGGTTGGTAGACTTGTGGATCGGGCTGACATTTGGTGGAAGAGGAAGAAAGATGACTAAAACTCTGGAGGTCCACCATACGATATTTCAGTATTCAACCACGAGAGAAGAAGAGAGAATTGATATCACGTATAAAAACATTAAGAATGCATTCTTCCAGCCAGCGGAGAAGGAGATGATTACTTTGCTTCATTTTCATTTGCATAACCATATCATGGCATGGGAACCAAGAAGACCAAGGATGTCCAGTTTTATGTGGAGGTAATGGATGTGGTCCAAACTTTAGAAGGGGAAATATGGTCAATGCATGATCTTGATGAAATTGAGGAAGAATATCAAAAGAGGGACAAGAAAAATAAAATCATTACAGAGTTTCAAGGATTTGTCAAGCGAATAAGAGAGTTATAGGAGCAGCCTCATCTAAAATATTTTGAACTAGAGTTTTACATACCATTTAGAGATCTTGGTTTTCATAGAGTTCCTTTCAAAGCCTCTACTTTTATTGTTCCTATGGTAAACTATTTGGTAGAGTTGGTGGAACTACCTTTCTTAGTAATCGCTATTAGTGAGATTGAGATTGTTAACCTTGAGAGAGTATGACTTGGGAAAAAGGAATTTGATATGGCTATTGTTTTCAAAGACTTCAAGCGGGATGTACTTCACATGTACATCATTCGTCAATCTTCACTTGATGGCATCAAGGAATGGCTGAACTCCACAGATATAAAGTATTATGAAAGAAAAATGAACTTGAACTAGAGGCCAATTTTAAAGACTACTACTGATGATCCAAATAAATTTATTAAAGATGTTGGTTGGGAATTTTTGAATATGGAAGCTAGTGATTTTGATTCTGATAATTCAAAAGAATCAGATCAAGGATACGAACTCTCTGATGTAGAAGAGGAATCAAAATAAGATTTCATGTAGCTACCATCAAGAGTGTTACAAGACAATTAACAAGATGGAGGGAATTATTATATAAGGATATTTTCAATGTTGCAGGTACCAAATTTAATGCCAACTACAATGGCAACATTGAAATTCCCTGGTAGTATTTATGTTAAGGAAATTTCCTTTAGATGCAAGGATTCAAAGCACATCAACCATGTGGTACAAATGATTAAATCCCATTGAAGATCTGTAGTAATGAAAGAGTCTGAAAAGGCGAAGAGAGCTACACTGGTGACTCAAGAGAAACTTCAGCTTTCAAAAAAAAGTCAATTAGGCTAGCAGACGTGTGGATCAGGCCAGCATTTGGTGGAAGAGGAAGAAAGATGAATGGAACTCTAGAGGCCCACCATACTAGATTTTGGTATTCAACAATGAGATCAGAAGAGAGAGCTGATATCATGTATCAAAACATTAAGCATGCATTCTTCCAACCAGTGGAGAAGGAGATGATTACGTTGCTTCATTTTCATTTGCATAACCATATCATGGTGTGTGAACCAAGAAGAGCAAGGATGTCCAATTTTATGTGGAGGTAATGGATGTGGTCCAAACTTTAGGAGGGGAAAGAAGGTCAATGTATGATGTTGATGAAATTGAGGAAGAACAACAAGAGAGGGACAAGAAAAATAAAATCAATACAGAGTTTCAAGGATTTGTCAAGTGAAGAAGAGAGCTATGGGAGCAACCTCATTTAAAATATTTTGAACTAGAGTTTGATATACCATTTAGAGAGCTTTGTTTTAATGGAGTTCCTTTCAAAGCCTTTGCTTTTATTGTTCCTATGGTAAACTGTTTAGTAGATTTGGTGGAATTACCTTTCTTAGTAATCGCTATTAGTGAGATTGAGATTGTTAACCTTGAGAGAGTAGTATTTGGGCAAAAGGCATTTGATATGGCTATTGCTTTCAAAGACTTCAAGTGGGATGTACTACACATGTACGCCATTCCTCAATATTTGCTTGATGGCATCAAGGAATGGTTGAACTCCATGGATATAAAGTATTATGAAAGCAGAATGAAATTGAACTGACGACCAATTTTGAAGACTATTACTAATGATCTAGATAAATTTATTGAAGATGTTGGTTGGGAATTTTGAATATGGAAGCTAGTGATTTTGATTCTGATAATTTAGAAGAGTCAGATCAAGGATACGAACCCTCTGATGTAGAAGAGGAATCAAAATCAGATTTCATGTAGCCACCATCAAGAGTGTTACAAGCCAATTAACAAGATGGAGGGAATTCTTATATAAGGATAATTTTAAATGTTGCAGGTATCGGCTTTAATGCCAACTACAACGACAACATTGAAATTACCTAGCAGTATTTATGTTAAGGAAATTTCCTTTAGATGCAAAGATTCAAAGCACATCAACCATGTTGTACAAATGATTAAATTCCAGAGATGATTTGTAGCAATGAAAGAGTCTAAAAAGGAAAAGATAGCTACATTGGTGACTCGGGAGAAACTTCAGCTTTCAAAAACAAAGCCAATTAGGCTGGAAAATGTGTGGATCAGGCCAACATTTGGTGGAAGAGGAAGAAAGATGACTAGAACTCTAGAGGCCCACCATATTGGATTTATGTATTCAACCATGAGAGCAAAAGAGAGAGTTGATATCATGTATCAAAACATTGAGAATGCATTCTTCCAGCCAGCGGAGAAGGACATGATTACTTTTCTTCATTTTCATTTGCATAACCATATCATGGTGTGGGAACCAAGAAGACCAAGGATGTCCAGTTTTATGTGGAGGTAATGGATGTGGTCCAAACTTTAGGAGGGGCAAGAAGGTCAATGTATGATCCTGATGAAATTGAGGAAGAACAACAAGAGAGGGACGAGAAAAATAAAATCAATACAGAGTTTCAAGGATTTGTCAAGTGAGTAAGAGAGCTATGGGAGCAACCTCATCTAAAATATTTTGAACTAGAGTTTGATATACCATTTAGAGAGCTTGGTTTTCATGGAGTTCCTTTCAAAGCCTCTTCTTTTATTGTTCCTCCGGTAAACAATTTGGTAGAGTTGGTGGAATTACCTTTCTTAGTAATCATTATTAGTGAGATTGAGATTGTTAACCTTGGGAGAGTAGGACTTGGGAAAAAGGCATTTTATATGGCTATTGTTTTCAAAGACTTCAAGCGGGATGTACTTCGCATGTATGCCATTTGTCAATCTTCGCTTCATGGCATCAAAGAATGGTTGAACTCCATGGATATAAAGTATTATGAAAGCATAATGAACTTGAACTGGCGGCCAATTTTGAAGACTATTACTGATGATCCAGATAAATTTATTGAAGATGTTGGTTGGGAATTTTTGAATATGGAAGCTAGTGATTCTAATTCTGATAATTCAAAAGAGTCAAATCAAGGATATGAACCCTCTGATCTAGAAGAGGAATCAGAATCAGATGAGGAGGGTTCAGAAGATGAATCTCTTGTGGAGTCAAAGGAGGATGAAGAAGAAGACAAAGATTTTGAAGAGGAGGAAGGTAAAACATGGGATGAATTAGAAGCCGAAGCCAAAATGCAGATAAGGAAAAAGGAGATGAGTCTAACAGTGAAGAGGAAAGGCGACAACGAAAGGTAAAAGCTACAAGGAAGTCTCGGGCACCTGATATTAGAGATTCAAGAGGAATGCCTGCCAAGAGGTATAAATTCAGATGAATTGAGCTCATCTACATCCTTCTACTATTTATTCATGCACATAAATGGTCATCTTGTAATCATAAGATTTGAGCTCTATTTACTCATCCTATGCATCAATAAACAACTCAACACAAGAGATGCAAATTGACATATTAACACAACAATATCCAGCTAAGTTATTGAAACTCAACTATTGATACCTCGTTCTCCATCTAGATTATAAAATCTTTCCACTTTTTGTTTTGTAGCATATTCTTTTCAAATTGTTTTGGATGGCGGTCATATTTCTCCTCCTGTCAAAACATGGCACATGGACTAGTTAAACTAATTAATATGAAATCATTTACTTTTTCCAAGGAAAAAAAATCATTTAACATATTAAATAATCTTACAAATGTACAGATCAAGGCCTGTAAACCTTTCTGGCCACTGCGATGCGTGGCATGAAGTTTCTCAAGCCTAGCCTTGGAGGCCTTGTCCTAAAACATATACTAATTCAATTTAACTATGCAAAATAAAATTTAAATATTGTTTAATAAATTTGATATAATCTTATGAGAAAATTCAAATACCTGCGTACTCTCCTCATCAGACTTCCTCCATGTATCAGACTTCTCATATGCTTTTACAAGCTATTTCCATACTTTCACACTTACATCAATTGGTCTTTTTTTCTGCCTTAGCTCAGGAGGTATCTTTTTTATCTTCTTTGTTTGGTTGCACCGAAATCTCTTGTAGTTTTGAGAAATTCGTAGCTTTATCTTCTTTACAAACCAACCTATGCCAAATTCATTCTCCATGTCACGGATAATAGTTTTTTTTCAGGTGCATGGGTATCTTTGAGAATGGAAAATGTAGATGGTATTTGAACCGCTAAAGGAATGATTCCTTCAACCTATTCACAAACGTTTTTCCAACATCCATCATTTGGACTTCCCTTGAAACCACCTCGTATTCTATCTTCGTATTGTAGCTACCAATGCAAGATTGAAAATGTGGCGTGGTGGAAGAAGTCTATGTACCAAGAGTGGAAGTCTCTGCTCCCTGTTCCACATTCTTAGAGTTTACTGTCACTGATTTCCTCCTAGATCTTTTGCTCGATCCAAGACTGGTTGGGGAATCAATTGATTCCCTTTGACACAATTGATTTATTTGAGATGTTTGAGGGGCATTACCAAATTATTTTTCTATGTATCTGGCAAGTGTTGTCCAGTCCACATTAACCAATTTGTTCACTGCCTTTACCCCCAATATGGAAGCCAATTCCTCTTTATCTTTGTTAGTCTCATGTCCCTATATATATATATATATATATATATATATATATATATATATATATATATTTTAAATTATATTTCTTCTTTTAAATTTAGAAACTAGCGACTCTATCTATGGTTATGTGTAATATGTATGTGTGGGTTTAAGTAATCCTAACCTTGTAGCCTTAGAGGTTGTTGTTAACTAGTAAGTGAATGTGTATGTTAAATGCACTTTATAAAAAAAAAAATTGGTTCATTTATGATATTAATTGCAACTTCCTTTAAGGTTACTTGGCGGGGCATTACAAAAAGTATCAAGTGAAAAATCTTATTCATTTAGAAAAGTTGCAAGAAAAGTTGTTCAAAACTATTGTGTTGTCCTTAATGGTTTTTCACATCATGTGTTGCCATCAATAAAAAAGGGGGAGATTATTGAAATTATAAAGTGTTTTCATTGATGTCAACTATGTGTAGAGGAAGTTGGTTATTGATTGTATATGTCAAGGATATTGAGAAAATTGTAATAAAGAAGGTTTGTTGTATGTGCATGTATAGTTGAGATGTTGAAGAAGTGTCATGAGTACATGAATGTATCCTTATGTTGCTATGTCTAGAAGTGTGTTAGAGTGAAGTAATGTGCTGAAATGATGTCTTTAATAGTTGGTCTCCAAGTGCTTTTGAGAAAATTTGATAAATAGAGAAAGCAATGTCTTGTAGGTAATCAGTGTATGCTCTGGGATGTGCTCCACATTTCTTTTGTGTTGATTCTATGCTTGTGTGGATTTGAGGTATTGTTCATGGTTGTTGTTAGTTGCTATATCCATAATTTGGGCTTCTGGATCATTGTACAACGTGAGATATTTTCATCATTATGTGAACTAGTTGTTCAGTGACGTTCTCTATTGTCTGGGAGAAATGTATTTGCTTCACATTTCTTTTCTATTTGGATTCAAGTTGTGCAGATCTAGGAAGTTGTTTATAATGCTTTTATCTTTTTGTGTTCTAATTTTTACTTGATTTGGTGTAGTACAATGTAAATTTCATTTATCAGTATGCAAACAAGGGTTATCAGTTATCCTAAGTTAAAGTAGTTGTTGATGAGAAGCTTGGTTGAAGTGGTTGATGAATCTTAAGTGATTCATGGATTGTTTTAGAGAAATATTTCAAGTGAATTATGTTGTCCAAAACTTTCAAATTGATCTAAGGAAGCCTATACTTAATGTCTATGGTGTTTTTCATAGGTGTTGGCCGACCTTGTGTTTAACACTACATGTGAGGCTTGTAGAAGTCTGTTGAAGGGTCTTGGGATATATTTGGATCCTAATTAAGTAATTATGCAAGTCACATTTCATTCCTATCCATCGTGAGAATGCTTGGGTGCCGACCTATTTCAAATTTGAATGTATAACGACTAGTGGCCAAAATTGGAGAATTTTTTGAAGTAGAGGCTAATATAAATATGTATGGTGTCGATGCAAGAGTGTGTATGAAAGAGTAAGAAGAAATAAAAATGTGATATTGTTGTGAGTGAAGTGTAGTGAGATGTGAATTTGAGCAGAGTAGTGTGAATTTCATGTTAGGGTTCTGAAGGAAGAAGGCATCTGATATCTTTTATGTGAGACCATGAAAGTGTGAGCAATTGTGGTGGACTCCTTATTGCATTGAGAAGTGTTTCTAAGTGTAACATTCTTCTTCTATCTTCTTGCATTCTTTCTGTGGTAGTGAGCGTTGATTGTGAGCCTTTTTTGGATAGTGTATCCTATTATGGCAGTGAGCCTCTTTGGTAGTGAGCCTGTGTATTCAATTATGGAATTCTTTATATTCTGAACTAATCCTCATTGTGGTTTTTCCCTCATTGGGTTTACCACGTAAATATGGTGTTCATATGTGCATGGTTTTACAATTTTTGTTTTTGCATTTAATAATTAAACACATTACTAGAGTAAAAGTTTTGGGAATGCTTGTAGATCTAACTTCTATTGATGGTTTTAAAGGTTAAAATTTCTACAACTGATTCACCCCCCTCTTAGTTGTCTTGTTCAACAAAGAGAACAATATTAAAAAATTCACAAAGCTATTGGATGATGATTGGGGTTCTTTAGATTTCACACCTACATTCATGGGAGAATAAAAGATTACACACAAACTAGAAAAGAGAAAGAAATAAACATAATATCAACACAAGTTGATTTATCAAAAGCATGTGAGTCGACAACTTTTAGCAAAGAAGAGGAAAACAAAAACTATACATCCACATATGAAGAGTGTGATCATGAGAAACCGCCAGATTCAAAAGCGATGGAGAAGCTTTATGGAAGAGGTTATGAAATTTTGAAACAACTTTGTTATAATGGAAACGGATGTGGTAATAGAGAACAAGGTATTCATGTCCCTATAGAGCCTTATACACAAGAAAAAACTATTGGTCTTGGTTATTTTCCCTCAAAAGAAACAAAAGCATCAAAAGAGCCTTCACTCAATACCAACACTATTACAAAAGATTCTTCTAAGACAGATTTAACCTTGGTGCATCCTGAACTAATGGAAACCACTAATGATCTTGGTTATTGTCCCTCGAAAGAAACGAAAGAATTAAAGGAATCTTATCTTAATATCAATTTCATCATGCAAAACACTCCTAGGACATTGTCAACCACATGTCCTAGTAATGATTGGGGTTCATCAGATTTTACACCTTCCTTTAAGGAAGAATATAAAATATCACAATCTAAAGAGTCTTGTGTATGTTTTACACCTAGTAGTAAGCAAGAAATACCTTTGAAACAAAAGAAAGGAACATCTTCTGCTATTGATCAAGAGAGTATCTTGTTGATACTTATACTTCTACAAGATCACTCAATATTTCTCCCTCGAAGAACACAAAATAAATTTTACAATAAAATTTCATTTTGTGCATATCATAGAGTTTATGGTCATTCTACTAACGAATACAAGGCTTTGAGTAATAAAATTCAACATCTTAAGGATTGTGGTGCTCTTCCTTGTGTTGATACACCTATTTCCTCTAATTGATACTAATTTTCATCCTATCACATTTCTCATCACTATGTGGCATTAGTAGCTTTATGTGTCTTGCTCATTGTCATTCATGGTGGTACAATATTAGGTGTAACCATATTTCTCTTGGAAGTAACATGATAGTTCTTGGTGGTTTTCTTTGTCTCTATGGTTGGGGGGCAAGGATAACAATTCTTTGGGAGGTGTGCATTCTTTCCAAGGATCCTCTCATTCTCTCTTTCTACTTAAAATACCAACATAGCAAGTATGTTGACATTTTAAGTGGGAGGCATATTATCCCCCATTCATTGTTTGCATATTCCCTTCTTAGTGATGATATCATACATCTCCTAGGAAGTATGAACTTTTTATTCAAAGTGTGGTCCTCTCAATTCATGCGATGTGTCTTCTTGGTGGTGTCATTGGGTTTGTTGTCCTTCAAGATTACAACGTTTCTGATAATATGGCATTCCTCTTAGTGGTAATGCTATAGATTGCATTCCCTAAGTTGTGAATCTTTTATCCTTGACTAGTCCTCTCTTGGAGACATTAGGCAGGATGTTCCCTAAGGTGAGACCTTTCATGAACTAAGAAAAACCCCTTTGAATATCCTATTGCATGTATCAAGGCTACCAAGCATAACACAACTTGCTTGCCAGTAGAGCCTTTTTCATGAGTGCCTAGCATAACGCAGCTTGCTAGCATTGTGACCATTTCTATGGCACCTTATCAAAGTTAGTAAGAGGTATAACTTTGGTATGGTTGATAAATGGGAGCCTATAGACCTGGCATGACTTTCCCATTAGCCACCTTTTTGTGGGTACATACTGACTGTGTGCGTGTCTCACTTTCTTGGGGGCTCACCTAGTGTATATCAAACTGCACTAGCCTATGTGAGCGTATTTTTCATGGCCACCAAGCATAACACAACTTGCTTGCCTTTGGAGCCATGTGTTTCATAAGTGATTTTACATCCTTATGAGTGTATTTGATGGATGTGGCATAATACAACTTGCAAGTTCATCTTTCTTTCCTCTTTGCATTAACTTTAACATTGTATATTTGTACATATCTTGTCTTGCTACTTCATATTATACATCTCGTGTATGTCCCTTTGTGCTTATGTTGGTTTTTCATGGGATCTCAAGTCCTAGGGGCTTGTGCAACCTCCTTGATCCTTGTCATCCTATCCCATCATCATTTGTGCACTTGGACCCCTCTTGATTCTTATTTGTCTACTTTAGTGTGATTGTGCGCTTATGCTCATCCTCTCACTAAAGTGGGGGCTAAATTTAAAGTAGAAAAATGTACTCCTTTACATTTTCACACTTTGTTTGGGTCCCCTCAACTAAATTGCACTTAATTATGCCTTAATAAGCCCTATTTTACATCTACACTCCTAATAAATTATATTTAACAAAGGAGAAACCTAACAACAATTAATGCCAACACATAACACATTACCTTGAGCAATGTGTGTTCCAAGAATAGGGACTT
>CM021109.1:220140845-220156823 GCA_007115665.2 Sequoiadendron giganteum | reverse complement strand
TGATTTCTTTTGTTTGAGGGCAACAAAGGTATTTTATGAAACACAAGATACCATCATCTCCCACCTCTGACCAATTGTTAAACACTATATATTTTCCCAAGCAAAAATAAAACTCATAGATAAAAAGGGCACATTATAGTAGATCTTCATCTTAGAAGAATAAAGTTTAGTTCAAAGTTCCTATAGTTGCATTAGACATACACATTCCCCACTCGGAGAATTTCACAATGTGAAATGTAAGTCCACAGAGAACAATAATTAGTATCCTTGAAAGGAATAGACAAGTCAATGTCAAGCATGTACCCTTCAAACACTCGAATCATATTGATCATTAGAATTCATATCACTTCAGAGAGAGGCTCATCCTGCAGTTGTTCAAAAAAATAAAATTGTGGGTAGAAATTCTTAATCTTAAGAACATTCATGTTGTAGAGCTAAGCATATTCTGTAATAATCGCATACACAACATATTATAATATAGTATATGCAGTATAATGCAGAAGGTGATAGAGACAACAACCACAGAAACATGGTATGGCAGAGGAAACTTTTGTGAGAGAAGTGATATGTATCATACACAGGTTGTCCTTTAAATTTGGGAAGATACCTTGGTCATTCTGATGAGATGTGAATATTTTGTTCCATTATCTAAGAAAATTCAAATTGTGAGTAAATGCATAGAATATTTAGCCTACATCGGTTGCATCGAAGTTCTTAATCCTGAAAAGAGAAATGTAAAATCAACATAAAGCCAATTTTTGAGCTATCTATTTTGGTTCATCGAGGTCTCAATTGGAATCAACTCTCTTATCTCATTTAGTGGATAAGGGAGTATCTTGCACACTATTGACAAAACTCTCCCTCTCTTATCCCTTATACACTCCTGGCAAAATTCAGTCTCTTTGTAGTGTTCTTAGATTATTTCATTTTGTGGTAGACATGTAGGAACTTTTGAAGCACATTGAAAAAAATATTAGTTGTATTTTACCCAATCATATACTTTAATAGTTGAAACACATTTGTTTGAAATCTAATCATCCTACAAGGCGACAATGAAAAAAACTTACTATGTAATAGAAGCCAGTGTGAATACATGCAAAGTAATAGCTTTTTGAAAGCAAAAAAATGTTGTGTATATGTAATAAACTGAAATTTCAGGAATATCTTTTATGGGTTGAACATGGAAATCTTCAATACTGGCAGGTTATCCATGGTTTGGAGAAAATTGTAATAGAATATCAACATATAAATTGGAATTAGAATACCCAGAGGTTCTCCCATGTTTGAAGACATTACGAGTAGAATATCAAGGGTGTGTGAGGTTGAGGTCAAGATCGTTTAAGTGTTTCTCCCTTAAACATGAGGGCTCAACTGTCAAGAGTAGCACAACTGTTGCTTCTTCCAAAGCTAAGTAGCCAAATATAGTAGTCTAGATGTTTTATAGCTTCAATTGTACCTCAAATGCAAGAGCAGACAAGCACCAGCACCAGCACTCTAACTTGCAAAAAAATCAAATGAACATATGAAACAAACAAGTTTTCCCAAGTTGAAAACACCCTTTGAGGAAAGTTGTGTTTCTTTTGTGACTCAAAAAAATTATATATTCAATTGAAGACATTTATAACAAGAAGAATGTTTTACATGCAGAGTGGCAACCGAATCTAATCCTCTAGAAGAGAGAATATCCATTCGCAAAAGCAGGTTGCCATAAATGTACCAAATATGATCAACACATTTTTTTGGCCAACCCAAATATCATAGAATTTGGACTGTAAGTCCTTTGCTCAATTAGAAGACTTCAATAGACTACCCAAAGAAAACTGAGCACATGACACGTTAACTCATATGTCATGATGCATTACTTGCTAAACAATGTTGGGCTACATTCAAATAGGAATACAAGAAATTGAAAGCATAGAGATAAATAATTTTTTCCTTTAATAATTGACAATCTACCTCATCAAATAGTTAAATGGTTGTTCTAAGATATAATTATGTACCCCACTAAAAAATAAAAATTTGCATACGTAAAGGCATTATGAGCATGCAAACTACTACAATAGTTTATCATGTATGTGAATGAAAGCATAATTATCATATCATTCTAGTAATGTCAGAAGTTCCTCAATGCTTTAACAGACACATTATTATCAAATCATTCTCTTCCAAATACAAAATTAGATGAAGGGGAAAAATTTGTTCACTAAGATGTTGCGAAGTAGCTGGGAAGATTCTTTTCACTTACCTTTTGCAAATCAGAAGATACCAATCAAAATTCAAAACCTCTTATGATGGCCCATTTCAAAATTTTGCTTCTGCACTTTTAGAAGTGCACCTAATGAATCTGTCCGAGTGACCCATTTTGGAGAATCGGAATTTGAGGCCTGTTGATTTCCAAGAAAAACCCATTTGCAGGCATATTCAATTGATATATGTGAATGCGCATATCAGTTTTCAGCTTCCCACGATGAGTTTTGTCAGAGTTTTAAAAAGTGAAGTTGGAGGGTTTTGACACTGTTCTATTGTTTGCAGATTGTTGGTTTTGTGAAACAGCCCCCTGTTTGAGCTTGGATTTCGCAACCAGTTGACTGTCATGTCAAAACAAGTGTTGTTATGTTTTCTCCATACCTAAATGATCTCAAGTGTCAGTTTTTAGAGCCTCATGACCTCATTTACTATTTTTAACAGATCAAATCCAAATGCAGTTTGTTCAGTTTTGCATCTACATTCCTGACAGCATTTCAGGGTGGTCAACTTTGATCGTTAATAACTTTTGATCAACGATGTTTCAAACGAATTTGTTTTGCACACGTGCTCGGGGTACCTAAATGACCTACCGTGTCTGATGGCAGCTCGCTAGGAGTTGATTCACTATTTTTACAAATTGGCAGTTGCATGAGTTTTAATTGGTTCAAAACAACTGTTATTTCAAAAAAGCCTGACTAGGCAACTTTGCTGATTAATATCCGGTTCCTTGGGTTTCCTTTTTTCTGAGCCATTTATTGCAATGTATTCTCCAGTCAAATGTCTACATGTTTGCATGTGTTTTGTGACTCCAGGGGGCCGTTTGACCAATTTTCCAATTTGATTATTCGGCCCACTTGGCCTATTTTCACCATTCTCCAAAATTATCAGAAAAAATATTTTGATGAAGACCCAGTTCATTTTCCAACTTCAAAAGCACTCAAAAGCAGTGTTG
This sequence comes from Sequoiadendron giganteum, assembly GCA_007115665.2. Classification (NCBI taxonomy): domain Eukaryota; kingdom Viridiplantae; phylum Streptophyta; class Pinopsida; order Cupressales; family Cupressaceae; genus Sequoiadendron; species Sequoiadendron giganteum. Next base: position 220,153,624 of record CM021109.1, on the reverse strand, counting down.
AGTTAGTTGAGGGTAAACCTTGTTTGAAAACAATTTTTTTTTTAGCTGGACCCACATGGGGCCCAACATGCTTTGCACAGTTGTGGAGTTCTTCAAAGAGAATATTGCAGTCAAGGTTGTGAGAACAGTATATGGTGGTGAATTGACAAGGCGAAAATTATTATCAGTTGCTTACACCAGTGCTTGTTGATCATTGTCCCTACAGTTTGAAAATGTAAATGATAACTGTAAGGAGGATATTCAATTAAAATGCCTTCAACTATACAATTATTGGGAAGCTCAAACTAAGGCTAGAGATGCTCTTGCTCCAAAGCATAAAATAATGAACGTGATATTTCACTTTCAGTTACCATGGGATAAAGTCACAGGACTACTTAATCTTGCTAAGTTGTTTGAACAAGTTACATGGTATTGAAAAAGCAAATCTTATGTAAGCCAATATTGTCTAAATTTCCTAATTATGAGGATGCAAGTGTCTTATTCTGCAACTTGGCGCGATGAAAGAAATAAACAGAGGCTGATGCAATGGCAGAGGAAATTCTATTATAGCTTTGCAAGGTGGAGGATCAATGCATTAGGGGAGTCTTGTCCAATGGATATGGCACAACGTGTTGGAGGGAGAAGACCTCTACACAGACAAATTTTATGCAGTAGGACTACCAACGTATGGAAGCACAGGACCGATATGAGTATGAGGATTTGGATAACGAACTACAAGATGAAAGAAGTTTTGATCAGATTATGGCAGATCATCGAGCAACAGATTGGCGCCAATGCAAGGAACATAGAACAACGTGGGAGCTTTAGAACATGTATGGCGCTCCATCAAAGCATAAAGCGATGTAGCCCACATATCAGACAAAGGACATCACATACCAGAGGCTGGACCGCACAAGCATTGGAGAGGATGGAAACCCATCAAAGCATGAGGAGTTCCATCATTGCGGGTTGTGCATAAAACAGATATGTTGAAAAGGCTTAAGTAAATTTCAAGTAAATGCAATCGGCGGGACAGAGAGAGGTATGTTGGCCATAAAGTGAGGGGCGTAGCCAGAGAGGAAGCCTGTGCCTGGAGAGGAAGCTAGGGCGCGGGTGTTTGGGACAGGAAAATATTGATTGGGGGTGTGACCTAAGACAGGGGAACTCCCCACGCAATATAGAGGATCCCAGCACTGTCAACGCAAGAGGAGAGAGGGGCGTGGCCCGGAGCACAGAGTATAAACATCCATTAGAGCTGAGGAAGCACGCGCCTGGAACCTAGGTAAAGAAATCCATCAAAACACAATGAGAGGTGTGTTGGCCACAAGGAAAGGTGCGCTGCCAGTTAGAGAGGAGGCCCGCGCCTGGAAGGAAGCATAGAGGCTCGAGGATTTTGTGAATGCCGGCCAAGTGCAGAGCACGAGAACACACCAAACAAAAATTAGGGCAAACCTCGCATGCCTCGCATGATAAAACGTGATGTCATAAAAAATGTGCGAGGTATGCGAGGAAAATAGAGATATGGGTAATGTGTTTTTCCCGTGAGATGTGTGTGGGGTATTTGAAAGAATGTTATGGTGGGCTCGGGGAAGTGAATTTTTCATTCATCTATGATAAGTTTTTATAAAGGGTTTTTACTTTAATATAGTGAAACTGAATGTCAAATGAAAAATATTTTAATGGCACGTGACTAAGGGGAATTCCATGAGGTGAATAAAATATTCACGGGGAATGCACAATAATGTTTGGGAATTATTCTATTGGCTAGAAAATTAAAAGGTGAAAGGTGAAAGAACAAATATCTAGAAGGCATGTAAAATGTTGGTGAATAACGATGCACAAAAAATGGTAAATAAGGGAGAGGGTAAAATAGTTTACCCAAATAAATTTTAAAATTGCACATGAGTGGGTAAATAGTTTAAATGGAGAATTTAAAAACATTAAGTGCATGGGGAAATATTATTGTAAAGTGAATTAAATATTCACTATTTGTTGACCTTATTTGTTGGAGGTAAAGTGAATATGCAAAGTATTTTATTTGTTGGGAGATAGTGGTGAGCAAATTTATTAAAGTTATGAGGCTTTGACATCAAGGAGTGAATTTTATCTTCATTTTATATTTGGGAGCATTTCAGTGTGGAACATTCTCTTATATTTGGAGAAATATAATGTGCAACAATTAAAGAGAGCTGAAATAGAATTTTGCACGGGAAAGAGGTATTTTCTAGCAGTTGGGTGAATGATGGAGATTCTCCACATGGGCAGATTTTATGTTTCAAAGCAATGATGAGCAAAGACAGTTTTGAGGGAATAAGTTTGTTGCTGCAAAGGAAGAGAGATGAGAGATTCTTTTCAATTTGATCAACGGGAATGAAGCTACTAGATGGCATTTCCAGATCAGCTTTAGGGTTGCTCCTACTTGCTTCTCTTCTTCTATATCTCCTCTTCTTCTCTCATTGTAAAGGGTTCTAAGTTTTTGTATTGGGCTGAGTAGATAGAGAATTGAAAATTCTGAGTTATTTCTTGAGTTTGTAATCTGTAATTTTCTGAATTCATGAGTAAATACAACCAGTTTATGCAAATAAAATCATGAAGGTGTTTGCACATTCATGAATATCTTCAGATTGTCTCCATATTTGTACACATGTAGTCATGTAAATTCAATAATACAAAGTGTCTTTGAGTTTATCATCTCAAATTTCTTGAGATTGTTTTGTCTGTTCATTGTTTTGTTTCAAAGAAATGGTTAAAATGCTTTGAGCAGGTGATTGTGATTTCAGGTGTGCAGATGGGATTTGATAAGAGAATTTGATTGATAATAAGAGAGAGATTGTTGGTGCAAGACACTAAAAATTGATGCAATGCATTAGAAATTTAAATCCACTGGTTGAAGTCTGTTTGCTAGGGAATTCATTTATGTGTTTGACTCCATGGCCTAGAATTGGCACTGACCTATTATTCAGTTTTGTGCATCTCAGAAACATTTTATAAATGCAAAATCATTTTTAATTTTACTGTTTGGTTTGTTGTATGTCCTGCTTTCCAATGGATGAGAGAGGGTTGAGTTACTAAGAATTTAGCCAAGTTTGAAGTTGTCAATGTTTCCCTTAGTGTATTTTCATTGGGAATTATCTGCTTTATAAAGCAATGTCGGTGTATGAATGAATTAAGTTTTGGGCATTGTATAGGTTTACCCACCTTGGTCCTGCAGAGCCAGAAGTGTAGGAGATGTCAATCTTTGGCTGAATCTTGTCAGTCTGCCACTAGCCTTTGTGGTTCTTTAATATAGAGGTTGGCTACCTCTTAGAGAGTTTCAAAGCCTAGTTGGGTTGCATTTTAAAACACCAACATCTTCTAAACAAAGAAATTCACCATTAAAGTTGTGAACGATTTTTTTTTATGTCTAGATTTACATCTTAAGGAAATATGTATTCAAGAAGAATTTGGTGGAAAACCCTAACCTTCAATTATAGGACTTCATAGGAGTATCAAAAGCAAACAAAAGGATGGTCATTTCTTGCTACAAAACATTTGGCTATATTATATATAAACACCAAAAACACGGAATTGAAAGCATAGATATATCTGAATTTTGAAATGAAGTATCTACAACATATATGATTGAAAGTAGTACAATGATAGATTAAAGATCTTATTATTAAGAGTCATTTTGCACTCTACAAGAAAATTTGCAGACATACAGGAATTATGAGCAGACTGCCACAATAGTTTAATCATAATGTGAATGAATGCATATGAAATACCTCATCAAGTAATGTAGGAAGGTTCCTTCATGTATTAAAAAAGAAACCTTATTATTATTGATATCTCACATCCAAATACAAATTTAGATGTGCAAATGAATGCCATCTGCAATGTTAGCAATACAAATCTATCTATCGCACCTGTGTGCGCAAAATTCAAATCCTTCCTAGAAAAAGAAATTTTCTATCGAAGCTGGTTATGATTTCTTCTTTTATCTCTAGATTTACAACCCATCTTGAAGATATTCAAGGAAAAATATCTCCAAAAAAGAATGGGGCAAAATCCAAGGGAAATTGACTTCCCATTCAGTGAAGAACTTCAAAATTCTAAAATGAAAAGCTTTCACTTAACATCAATGTGTAGTTTTTGTTGGCAGAGGGTGCAACAATATAGAAATAGTATTGTGACTGGGTGATAGACATAACAAAAAATAGGATCTTCTAACCATGTCAATAGAAGAATATGATATAGAAAAAAGAATTGAAATAAATAGATTGTGGGGTTTAGGTGATGACCAAACACTTGTACTTGCTAATCTTCCATTGAGGGTCAATCCTACTTCTACTAGTACTAGGACTACCCAAGATTCATGAGTTTCAATTTTTTCTACTACTTTTCCATCTAGTTCAGGGGCAAAAAGCCCACAGGGAAACATGGAATGACTAATAGTGAGGTTGCAAACACAATGGAAGAGTTATTCAAAGTTCGAAATATGGATGACGCATATAATGCCATAAGCAAATTCTTCTCTACCAATGGCATTCCATTCCATGTGGCTCAATATCCTTATTATAAGGAGATTGTGACAAAAATAATAAGAGTAGGACCCTCATATGTGTCGCTAGGGGAAACAAAATTGAGTACAACAATCTTGGATAAGAACTATTCCAAGATTAATATTCTAATGGAGAAAATACCTAGTCATTAATGGATGAAACATAATCATGGATGGGTGGACAAATATCAACATCGTCCACTCATCAACATCAAGGTCACATGTACAAAGGGCATTTACTTTCTTAGGACTATTGATTGTTCATGCTATTGAAGAAATTGGAGAGAACAAAGTGCAAGTAGTGAGAGATGCAACATGTGTGCAAATCTGCAAGAAAATTGATTGAGGCAATCTACAGGCATATTTGATGGACTCCTTGTTATATGCATGCTATGAATAATACACTCAAGGACATAGGAAAAATCAATTGGATCAAATAATTTTCTAATGATGCTTGAGATGTGCAAATGTTTATCTATGACGACCATACTTCACATGCACTCTTCAAGACCTTCTCTAAGGAGGAATTTTTAAAACCTACAAAGACTAGATATGCATCACACTTCATTCTCTTAGAGAGGATGCTTGAATTGCAAAAGGAATTGCAACTTATGGTCATGAAATCAAAGTGGAATTGGTGATATGATTCTAAGTCAAAGCAGGAGAAGCAAGTGAACAAGGCGGTGAAGAGTAACACTTTTTGGGCTGATATGAGATATATTATTGCCAACATTACTCTAGTATTCAAAGTTATTAGATATGGGGATGCTAATGCATCTATCCCTAGGGAGGTGTATGAGTGCATCGACAATATAGTTGGCCAAATGAAGACCATTGTACAAGAGAAAGACCCCACATAGTAGTTCTACAATGAACATATTGAACCAGTCATACATTGCCACTACGAGAAACTCACCACTCCCTTCCACATGATTGCCTATGCATTGAACCTGCAATGGAGCGTGCAAAGGCCTAGTAAAGTTACCCCTAAACAAGATGTTGAAGTGAAGATAGAGTTCATGAAGGCCATATGGAAGATTCATGATTCCAAATAGGCCAGCATCATTCATACTAAGTGGACAAAAATTGCCACTCTCAGGGGATATCTATAAGAGGCTAACATGGATAGGGAAACAATGGCATAGAAGGATCCAATTCTATCATGGACTATACATGAACATTATTCTTTGACAACCACATTCACCATTCTTCTATTGTTCTAAATTCCCAATCTTCTACTGCTAAGAGGAATTGATCTACTTCAGAGTTTCATCCACTTTGTTCAAAGGATCCAACCTAACTTTGAGAGGGTGGAGAAGCTTGTAGTTGTACATAGAACTTTTTGTTTCATTAACTGTAATATGTTTACATATAAGGAGAGTCCAACAACTTGATGGGGATGTAGAGCCATATGAGCCAACAAAGGTTGATAATGATGCAAAACAAACAGGGTTGGTTCGTATTGGTTTGGAGGAGCTTGGGCTTTAGGAGTCCAACATTTTGAGTGATGAAAATTTTGGCATGGACATTAGGGATGAATGATGATTGAAGGCATTGAGCCATTGGACAATTGTATTTCAACTTTGAATTTTGATGTAATCATCATTTTGAACATAATATAAATATAATCATATTCAGGATTTTCATTGTTCAATGCAATATGTTTGAGTATTTCAAAATTTCATTTGTTATTCCTTGTACATTTTTTTATAACTATTTTTTAAGTATCATATATATTTGTACAACCATTCCCCTACAGTCCCCAAATCTAGGCCCTTGGGCCCCCCTTCCCCTAGGCCCATGGAACGTAGGTATTTTGTCAAAACTCACTTTGGACTTGCACCTGGCCTTGCCACTTTTGGCCTCACATTGACATGGCTACTTATGATTAACCTGGAAATATCATTCTTTATCTGACGAATGTTTATGTATCCTTTATAAACATTTATGAGTTATGCATGCAAAATTCGTGATGTTTTTTTAGACATTTCTCATGTAATTTCTATCTCTTTGTGTCCACTTGTACTTTCAGTTGCTTCAGTATTATAGGGAATGCCATGTAGATCACGGTGAGTTAACTTCTCATTGCCAATGGCTGCAACATTGTCAACCATATATGTTGGAGGAAGAGCTCAATTTGACTCAAAAGAAGGTTTTGTTTTGGGTCTACTTTGATGAATCTGAAATCTTTCAACTCTATGTGAAGAGCCATGAGATAAAGAATCTATTGTTTACATTGAGCAGTATTTGTTGCATTGTCTGTGTCATGTCTCAAATCTCAATTTATTGAGCACTAGTTGTTGCATGATTTGTGTCATCCATCTCAAATCCCTTTTCATGTGGAACGGTAGTTGCATGATTTTCATTTGTCTCAACCTATGCTCATGCTAGTCATATATTTTTGCATTATTTCTTTCTAACCTGTTTTATGGATTTTTAAACTTTTTCTGAGTTTATTCTGCATATGATGATACGTCATCAGAAGCTAGCAGAATCATGGCTCCAAGAAGATTCAAATGATCCTAAATGCTTTAACACTACCAAAAATATTAATGCTGTGATACCACTAAAATAGACCAAGCGGAGTCTCGGAGAAAAAATGAACTTGAATCTAGGAAAAATCTTCCTAAAAATTTCCAATCTAAAATATGAAAATGAAATTTAAAATTCAGGAAATAGAAATTCGCCTAATCAACTAAGCATATGATTATTTTGAGATTTTAAGGGTAAATTGATTTCAAAAATGATTACCGTAAATTGAAGTGAAACTCTGCTTGATTACCATCAATAATCAGAGCAACCTATGCCCTTAGGTGAGCCACTCCCAATTACAAAGACAACAAATCTTCAAAGAACAAAACGTTGGGTCTACAAGGTTCGACAATTTCACTAAGCAATAAATTGTTGACTGCAATATGTCTTGCCATTGTTTTGAGAAGAAGCCTGTCCAAAATAACCCAATTTTTGTTATAAGTTTATATTCTGAAAGCGATATATTTACTTTGTTCTTTCAAAATAATACATATTTTGCAGTTTAAAATTACAAAGTTGAAGCATCTAAGGGATTCTGAGTGATCAAGGCTAACTATCAGGGTCAAGGCTAACTATCAGAGCCATTGATTACTAATTATTTGAAAAGAACAGAGGTTGCTCAACATGAATGTAAATTCCTTAACAAGGAACATTTAAGTGAAGTTAAAAGTTTAAGTGCACAAGGATTTTATGTGATCATAGAAACAGATCTGATGTAAGTAAAAGATCCTATCATCCATTTGTTTGAAACTACAAAGCACTAGTATCAATACAGTGGGAATAATTTGGTTATTGTCTTAAGACAAGTGAGAATAATCTGGTTATTGTATTGAAGAACAAGGGCCACCAAAATAGATGGCTAAGAAGCAAGGTCTTTATATAAATATGGTACAACAGAAAGATTTAGTTGAGAATATGACACTTGAAAGGGACCTGGCATATTCAAGTATCCTTCGTTGTTTACAATGATTAGGGACCAAAAAATTCAGGAGAGGTGGAACCCTAATAAGCCCAATATTGCACAAGTAAATAAGATAAGGATAAGTGGGTAGGATAAGAACAAAGCATAGAATCAACTAAACAAAGTCCTGAAGAGGTTATAGATAATTTTGGAAGAATAAAACAAAACTATTGCTTTAGGAAGATGAGGCAAGGACAAATTTACCTTTGTGGAAGCTTCCTCTATAAGTATGGGAAGACATGACAGTAAATAGATTACTGTTATATGAAACTTGTGCGATCTGTTGGGTCCAATGCTTTATATTTTATAATTTGAAAATTGATTATCTTTGTATTTGGGATTAGGTTGTCCAAGAGGTTGGGATAGTTTCGTAAGTGTTGGTATCAGAGAAAAAATTTGTTGCTTTCTATAAAAACAAGTTTATTTATAAATCAGTATTCCTATCAGATCTCAAAAAAATTGTATTTCAATTTTTTTTTTTGGCATATTTATGTTCCTAGAATTGTCAGTTAAATTTTTTAACTTCTGCTACGAATTTTTTTTTAGCAGATTTCTAATGTTTTCCAGATTCCAGTTCAATTTTATTCTCAGATTTCAGAGGGCCATTTCCTTGGTATCAATGCATTTATGATCATTCCAATTAAACTAGTTGAAATAATTATGTAACTAAAATTGAAAAATGGCAGACTCCTAAAGCCATGATATCCATTGGCAAGCTATGAGCGAGAAGCCCAAGTCAAAAAAATTCACAGAGGAGATTAATTGTTGTCTACATTTTCCACCTTTTGTCCTCTAGAACTACAACAAAACCTATTAAAGATTTGGAAATAATTCACCAGAGTAAATTTTTGGCTATCATGTATGTGTGATATTTTGCACTATTTATTTTATCAGTTAAACCTAATACCTTATTTTTTTCAAAAGAGGTTGTAAAGATAAGTTCTAATGTAAATACCTCTGCCTCATAGACCATCTGATCTACATAGCTCTTGAGCTTGTTGACCCTAAGAGCCTCTGTGAAGAACCAGAACTGCTCCTGCCTGATAGAATAGTCCACATCAAACACCATACCAGGGCCAAAAGTAGGCACATTGAATTGATAAACCTCATGTTGGCTCAAATCTGACTCTAATGCCTTGAAAAAGTGTTGAGACACCTCAGGGCCAATGAAAAATGTCACATTTTTTGTCAAGAGCTTGATGGTAAAACACTACCCAGTTTGGGATACTCTTCTTTGAGCAAAACAACTGGACCTTTCATAAACCTCAGGAGGCCTCCAAAGATGGACCATGCAGATACCACTGGCGGGAGATTTTTGCTTGATCTAGACCCCAATAACAGTGAAACGAATTTTGCAGGTATAGTAGTTAATATCACCAGGAAACCTGCTTGCACATACATATTTTTGATGAAATCAAACTTACCCACACTAGACTGGCTGCAAAAATCAACTCTAATATTGGCAGGCCTTTGAGAAAGGTGAGACAAGACTTACAAATCTGCTAATAGAAAACACTGCAATTCTTTCTATGCACAAGTAACATTATAATTATGAAGACAGGGATGGTTTGCTACAGATAGGGACCAATAACCAGTGATGAAAACAAATATCTCTTCAATCCCCTTTTGAAATCTATGCCAAAATCCATGCTGAAAGCCATGGTGGCAGGGACTGTCTACTCAAATACTAACAACATACAAGTCTATGATTCCATAGAAAATTCATCTATTTACAACCAACTGTACAATACGTAGGGTTTGATAAGGAGATAAAATTTCAAAGATAATCGCAACACATTCAAAAGGATTTGAAAGATAAATGAATAGCTTCTTTGTTGAAGAGATAAACAAATGATATCCACGCCAACAACTACACCGACTATCAAGAACTTTGTCTTCAGCTAGTCTTTTGGTTTCAATGGGTATCAGTTTTGCAATGAAAAACTAATGACAAAGGATACATAAGTATCAAGGAAATCTGGCGATGAATGTAAGAAGAAAATATCTCATACAAACTTTGGCGGTGACAGACAGTTAACGCAAGTTTCCTGATTGAAGGCAGCAGATAAGTCTCAGGTCTTCACCAGCGGCAGGAGTAGTTAAGACCAATAGGTGCAAGTTGCTTCACTCGAGTACCCATTTAAGTGAAGAGCAATGCTGACCAACGGTGATGAGTCTGAGGATTCATTCAATCTGCCTGCTTTAAACAATCTATGGTTGCATTTTATCACACTATCAATCAGATCCTCTCGGTGCTTATAAACTGTTGATTGACAAATTGAGCTCTAAAACCTCAAATAGGGACACGTCTTCGATGTAAAAATTTATTTACTTTGATAAATCAATCAATTTATTTGCTTGATTTATTTTCTTGTTGGTTAGTTTATGCCGAAGGCGTATCCAATTTGAAAGAGGCAAAGCTAACTTTTGCAATCAACAGTAGGTAATGTTTGGGAGACCTTTGAAATCTACGTGCCGGTCCGATTTCGCTGCCATAGTCTCACATTTTTTACTTGTTTTTTACCGCATGGTTGTCACCAATTTTACTTGTTTTTCTTGCACGCATCACTGACAGCCTGCAAACTCTGCCCGTTTCCTCCTACGCGTCATTGACAACCCAACACAATATTAACTGCACAGGTTTTTTTATTGATTATCGGGCAAGGTTTGGGCTGGGTATTTAATTCGCATTTATTACGAGGAAGGCGTTCCCTCTATAAATGAACGAAGTTGAGTTTCACAATCAACTGCACATAACTGTGGATAGAGAGTGCAAGACGATGAGATCAATCTCATCCATTCATCATGGCAGTCGGTGGTCAGTACAGATTAAATACATGCCAGTGAATTGAAGTTGAAATGCTGAAAGGTGCATGTGGTTCTCGATAAACGTTACATTAAATTTCCACCGCTTTACCTATCTATTCAACGTCATCTCCTTACCTTTCAAAAATATATTCCAATAGACAGACTGGAGGTTGGGAGCGACTGGAGAAAAAATGGTGCTTCTCTACGGTCATGCCCTCTCTCAGTGTGAAGCAGTTGTATTTTTCGGATCCTCTTCCCTTTCCTGCAAGGTTCACTTTCATTTAAAAGATGGGAAAAATGATGTAACTACCCTTAAAACGACAGCTCGCACCAGTCTGTTTTCATTTAGGATTTAGATTTTTTCAAGGGTTTTTATTTGCAACTTTCTTTGTTAGCTGTTATAACGATTCTTTAGTGTTGTTCCCTATTTGTTAGTCTTTCAATTTCGTTTTATATGGAATGTGTGTGTTGTTGTTAAGTGTGATTTTTTATGCTGTTATTTGGAAGCCCAGTAAATTGAAAAGAGAGGATGGATTAGCTGTGTTCCGAATGTTTCGTGATGGACTGAAATTTGAATAAATGGTAGTCATGTGAATCCATAGTAGTCATTTGAATCCATGGACTTCGTATGGCTGTGTTGTGTCATTGTTACCTGTTCTTTATGGTTGTGTTATTCGGGCTATTGTTATCTATGATTGTGTTGTATCATTTTTACCTTTTTTTCACTGATTGTCAGTTTGAATAGAACATGCACAGGCCGCTTCAAGGATTGGCTGCCTCGGTATCAAAAAGACTGATAGTGATAATCCCATTATTTTGTTCTGTTTGTTCTAGTTTACCATTTGAATAGAGTATCCAAATTTGTGTGTTAAATCTGCAGGAACATAGGTTCATCTACATCATAAGTGCTTTAGGCAACAAACTAAGCATTTATTTGAGGGATTTAAAAGTTAGGACACACTTCATCAATAATGTCCTGAAATTGTTGCTTCACTTATTGTGCAACTTCAATGGCTGCATAAATCTTGGGCAAAACTGCTTGCGAATACTGGATGAATAAGGTCACCAGGGAATGCTCCTAAATTTGAATTAGGTTGAAAATATGAACTTTTCATTTACTTCTCTTGGTGTGTCAAGTATCAATATGTCACTTGCAAGCTTTATATTCACTTATGGAATGGATGATCACGAAACACCAGAAACGATTGCAATAATGGCACTGAACAAGAGGTTAATGCTAATCACCACGGCTTGACCGGCTGAGCGAGTCTCCAGTGGAAATAATTCAGTAGGAATCAGCCACCCTAACGGACCCCACGGCAACCCAAATGCCACAATAAATACGCAAATTGGTAAAAACAATGCCCACTCCATATCCAGTTGGTATCACTTCGAGCCTTTGTCGAATTTGAGGGCCAACAATACATTGATTACCATTTGTATCAAAAATAACAAATTTATTAGATGAAGTTTAGATTTTTATGTATTTATTTCAATGATGGAACAAAAAAAAAGACTTTTGATGTGTATATAGGACATCACACCCTGCTAATTCTACTTAGTGGCTAATTCTACTTCGTGAAGTGCTGATCTAATGCTGGTGATAAAATTGTATCCAGAAACTTTTACATTATAATTTAAATTTAGATTTGTCAAATTTCATAACATAAACATATCCAGCCAACTTTTTCTATTTTTAATTTCAATGAGGGATGATAGAGTGTGATCCCAAACTTTATGTTAAAATTGAAGATTATGCAGTTTTCCAAGTAGTTTTTTACACCAAGATTTAAATTTGCCAAATTTAATAAACATAAGCATGAGATTTTAAATTATTTTAATTTTGCATGAAACAATACAAGAGGATGGGATGAGAAGTAGAGTCTTTCGTGAATAATCAATGGCAGGAATTCAAAGATTTTAATTTATTTTAATTTTTAATTAAGATTAAAGTTTGAA